>ML794022.1:218187-251859 GCA_009831015.1 Picea engelmannii
TAGGCTCCTGGCCTTCAACACTTAGGCTCCCTGGCCTAACAAACACATAAGCCACCAGCTTATAAAAACTTGGCTCACCAGCCTATAAAACATAATTACAATTCCTTTCAGAACATGATTTACAACAGGGCTCGGCCTTGGGGGCACTACATTTTTCCCGCCCACTATTATCGATTGTTGCTCTGGTTGTTTTGATTTTCGTAATGGTTTAATGATTTGTATGGGGGTTTCGAACCGATGAAAAGGAATTTGAGCCAATATAAGTCAAATGCCAGAGTTGGGGAAGGCATATGTGAGGCTAACACCAGATTATGATATCTTGGATGTATCTTTGAACCATGAGCGTGCGATGGTCTTGAGAAGAGGAACAAAAATTGAGAAGTGGAACGAAAACAAAGGTAGCTGGGACAATCGTAGTGATTGGCAAGGAGCCCAAGGATGTGAAGGGAAAACCTACAATCAGGTTACACAAAAAATAATTATTGCAGTTTGAATTGTTTTATTTAACTAGTTGATAGTATGTTTGGATATCTGTGAGGCTATAGTGCTCATGGAGATTCCACATTATCCATAAATGTGATGGGGAAAAGGAAAAATCTTTGACCAAGGTTAAATTAAATGTGTTTTTTTAAATTTATTTGGAGTTGTTAAGAGAAACATGTTGAGCTTTGTCAACTCAATGTGTGATGTATTGTTAGATGTGATTAATCTAACAGTTTCCTTTGGAAACTTCATAGAAGTGCAAGTAAATGTTTTTTGAATCAGAAACATTTTTTTATTGAGCTTAGCCAACTCAATAGGAAGTGTAGTGGTTTTATTAGAGTTGACTACTCTAACAAATCTTAGGTGAATCCAAGACAATGAAGTGACACTGACAGTGACATTGAATGTCCAATGTCAAAGACTTAGAGGAAGACTCCAAACATGTAAACAACTGCAGAAGAGGAAGATGATTTTATGTCTTGTTGATGAGTTGAAGTCCTGCTCGGTAACATTTGTGATGTAAATCATTCGTTAGTCTCCTTTGCAAAGGGAATTTGTTGGAATGATGAGAAAAAAGAACAAAGATGTTGTTCTCGAACAACAAAGAGATTAGTCCAAGGGAAGGTGGTGACAACAACATTCATGTGGAAATATCAGGAGTGCAGAAGCAGTACTATGATTATAGACAAACAAAGTAAAATGAGTTGAATAAAACAGACTCATGACCATTTCTTAATGTGAGTCACACATTGTTTTTAGCAATTCTATGGTGTAATGTTTATTATGATGTATTGGTCCTAGAAATGTTTGATTATGTACCTAGTATCTACATGAGATGGAGTATGTAATGTATGTACATGTATCTATGTAACGTGTAAAGGGCATATTGTTGTAAGACCTGACTAGGCATGCATACTAGGCATGTATCCCTATTGATTTGTAGTGTCGAAACCTCTATTAAAGATTTTGTTAACCCTTGTAGGAGTGATTTGTGTCATGGGTCGGATGAATGCTCTATGAGTGGACCATGTTGGTTGTGGACTTTGGGAGGTTCCTAGAAACCATGAGTTTTACATTCAGAGGGAGTTCATCAATAGGTTGAATGAACCACTTACCTAAAGGAAATCCTACTAAATAAACAGTTGCAACAAATGATGACCTATGCATTATGGTGGTTGGTTGTCTGTTTATATGGACTTTGGCAGTTTGGTGATGCGTGATCGAGGTATGAACAAAAATTACTAGGTTGGACCAAACATGGAATTTTTTTATCAGGAGGTGCCTCGATTCAAAGGACTTGCTGATGATGAAGACATGACCTGATGATTGTAAAGACAAGTAGTCGCTAAGGGGGAGTGTTGGGATATGTAACTCTCACTTGTCTTTGGTGTGATCATATTTAATTATTGAGTGTATTGGTCATTATTAGGTAGAGTTATAGTCTCTACGAGAAGGTGTTTGTTCCTAGATTTTAGGAGGTTGTTGAGGTCTAGTTGTTGTGAGAGATTCTCTCCAACTAGTTAGCTTCCTAGTTTGTTGTGAGGCTGAGATATTTCCTCAACCGGTGGATCAAGGTAGTTGTTTATCTTGAGACAATATTTCTTGTATTTATATGTACTCTATTTATTTTTTAATAGAGCGTCAGACACAATTTTGTAGTGTGTAATTATTTCTACTCTCATTAACTCATTTCCCAACACCAAACAGTTACGAGTCGTTGTTGTCACAAACATATTTCATCTAAACTTTGTGAATATTATCAAGATTCACCACAGGATTAGTGTTATAATCTTGGATTGTCTCCGTGGTAAATATTAAGCATCATGCAATGAACCAATGATTGATTCACTACTTCATACCTTATGTCTATTCAATGAAAATAATGTGTATCTAACTAATAAAGGAGTAGTCTAACTCGAGAGAAATCTTCCCTCCCGAGTGTCCCTACTCTGGTATGTCCTCTGGTGTCGATGATTCAATGCCCATCCTGCATCATGCATCCTCCATCCTGCATCCACATCCCTGCAAAAAGTATGCGACTTCAGACTTGTTATCCCCTCATCGTCATCCATGATCTCCCCTTCCTTGATAATCCATGTCTAATTTATTTCAGTAGGTGGCGATGGGATTTCCATGCAGGATGTAGCTACTAGCATTAATGGAGAGTTCAATAGGAACATTTGAATGAGGGAGAAAGCCTATGTGAAGCAATTAGGAGCACAGGGAATCACGCCAGAGGAGGTCCAACAACACACCAAGCACCGAGCAACATCCCAGAGCCAGCGTCGTGCATCGTCTTCCAGGTATGTTTATTTCTCACCTATCCACAATGGCACAGAGGCATGTTACAGTGATTGAGCACCATATCAAGACTTTGTTTTGTGTCGGTCCCACAATTAATTTGTTGATTTTTGCAACAAATATCCCTCGTGGCATCTCCCTCACACCTATGAAATGATTTCCCTTCACGCGAATAATATGATGTCGCTAATATTATTCTCCTACAACTCTAGAGTCTAGAGCATCGTGTGGCTACAAACTTTGTTGGAAATTGAACCTGTGAGTTGCATTGAGCCCAAATCCAGTTTTATAACGCAGCCCGATTGAGAATCACAAGTTACTCCCATCCATTGGTTGTATTCTTCATCTTTCCAGTCGTCCAGTTTTTCCTTGAGAGCGTTGAGCGCTTGCTTGAATCTTAACAATGCCTACATGCCCCCTGAATGAAAATTGATGTTGCCTCTAAAAACATTGAAAATTATGTCATAAACGAGCAATCAGAGTGCTAATTTGTAAAAATAGTTGCTAAATTTCATCAACATTAGTGAGTTCCTACCTGGTATTTGAACAATGTCCCATGAGGTGCGAGCGCCTTCCATAAACAAAAAACCTTCTTTTATTCTTCTTTCCTTTTCCTTCCCGCCCTTCAATGCTCCAGTCTTCTTTAAGGTGCTTCAATTTCCCAAATGTTTGGAGCCTTTTACTCCTTCCCTGAAATCTTTTGCTCATAAACTTATCCCCTGCATATCTAGCTTGTATAATGATGCAAGTTGAATCACATTTTTGTTGCGAGTAGAGATTATCACTATGCTACCTTTCTCATTGTCGACTGGGATTCCCACTTCTTGTTGCAAATCGAGTGGACTCCACATGTCGTCCAATAACAAAATAAATTTCCTTTCTTTGAGAGATGTAAACAGCTTCATCTTTCGCATCTCAGCATTAGAGCTACTCCCTAGGTCTAATTTTATTTCCTCGGAAATATCACTATGTATGTTGAGAATATTAAGAAACAATTATCCAAATTACGGCTGGGAACAAATTACCTTGCTTGCAGGTGTTGTAGACTCTTCTCAGGAACAAAGTTTTTCTACCCAAGCCATAGATCCCAATAACACGAAATTGATGATCTTCCACATTAAGCCATCTCTGCACCATCGTCTCAGCATCTCAAATACCTAACCCCAAAAATCCCAACTATGGCACTGGCTGAAGTAATGCCCCTGTACGTTGCGGTGTCGGTAGAGCAATCTATTGAGTACTACGAAATATTGAAAAGTCCCTTTGAATATTGCTTTATATAAGTCCCTCGTTTATATGAGGAAAATGGAAATTGTTTTATATAATATTTGAACAATCTGCATTTAGATTCATAACTTATATTCATCATTGATTAAAGTGTAAATGTTCAGTGAAGAAGACATATGTTTCTGTCATGGTTTCAAATCTTTGACAACCATCAAATTTTGAATATAGATGTGAAAAATGATTATACAAATCCCTTTAATTTGAAAAATCACTATATAGAAAAAAAAAAAACATATTTATAACTTCGAACGCATTTTTTTTTGTTTCTTATGGATACCTAGTGATCTTCTCTATGTCGTGGGAAGATTGTTTTATCCAAGTTAGTTGTTCCAGTGTTATAACATTGATCTAAGATTTGAGCGAAAATAATCCCTAAGTTGTGCTATGGTATTAGAGGTTTGATAGAGCATATATAAGCCACAATAACCTATGCAATACTTATTGTACCAAGCACATAAAACCTATAGGTCTCATACTATTCTAAATTATTTCATTAATTTTTCAATTGCTTGGGTAAAATTGTTGCTACCATTTGAGTGCAAATATTAATTTGAGATTTACACTATTGATTGGGAATCTATATTGGTCATGCAATAGAATTGGTCTCACTCGAAGGACATAGTCACACTAAGAACTATCCAAGGTTGGCTCATTCAACTCTTTCATGCCATTGGTTTGTTGATAGTGCACCCAATACAATGCATTCAAAAGGATTCCTACACGATATGAAAATGCCAATGCATTTCATTTTTTACCCCAAAAGTGCCCTCTTTTGACACAGTTCTATGGATGGTGTTCGGGAGCATCTTTGATACCATATTTAACAATGACAAGGTAGAAAACAAATCCACACATGTCAAGACAACGTAGAATAAGTATAGGTATTTTTAGCTATGCTATCTCCATTGATGTTCTTATCTTCCATGTCCTTATCTTCAATACAACCAACGGTTTACTCTGTTGAAACCCTCACTTTCTTTCAAGCATGAGTTCTACGATCTTCTCCGCACTTGCTGCGATTTTTCATAGATGTATGAATTTTTCATAAATATGATATCATGGTTATGGAGCTTAAATAAATGGTTGAATCATCCTAAATATCTATCTATGTTTTCCAGGCACTTTGGATGTGTCCATTTCTTGTTATATTATCAGTTGCCCCATATTTTGGGATGCAATGAATTGGCATAGGAAAATTTCTCGTGGACAAATAAATTCTTTGAAAAAATCAACCTGCTCTGACATGGTCTACCCCAAAATTCCAAATTTTTCTCTCATGCATGTGTTTATATTGTATTATGGCTCATGCTTCGGGGCACCTGCAAATTTTTTGCAATATTGTATTTTTGTTGGTCGTGGTTATGCAAATAGTTTAGATTTTAGGAGTTAGATCTCATGAGTTGATTTCTTTTTATGATTCAATATATTTATTTTGTATCATAATAAAAAGATTAAATTCTAAAATGATAGTAAGTAGAAGAAATATTTTAATGGGCATTTAAAAAATTAGTGAAGGAAGATGAAGATATGTTCAGAGTTCAATTGGACTCGGGAGGAAATATTTATCACCTATTCATGTTATTTTGAATCTTTCTGGCTTGGGTTTTTGCATTTTATTGTCATTTCCATTTTTTAAGTTTTAACTACACATAATACCTATGAGTAAAGACTAGTTTTCATTGCATGATGCATTTGATCGAACATAGTAAAAAAATAGACAATAAATCCAATGAGAAATATGCCCTCGCTCCCACCTAAAACAGATGAAAGTCATTGTAATTTAAAAAAATATATATCACAAATGCAATAATGTAAATCACTATGAGATTATCCTATACAGCAAGAAAGGGGATAACCAAGAATCACTCAATTTTCTTTCAAATTATTTTTGGTTTCACTAACACTATATATATACAATAGTTATTAATCAGTAACTCCAGAAACCCATAAGCCAAGAGAAACCACCCCACTGTAGAAGATGCCACTGAAGGAAGGAACATAAACCAACACAACCATTATCGAAACCACTCAAGGGGAATTGGAGGAAACCCTCAAAGTTGCACATAGTGGTAGAGCTTCCCACCACCAATAACTAATTCCAGGAAATAAAGAGAACCATAAACTACAAGATTTATGTATTCGACAGACTCTACATTAGAAAATGAGCAAAATGTCTTAGAACCTATTCCATAAGGACGTGTGTCATTCATCTCAATTCATAGTCTACATAAGTTCAAGGATGGCAGACCATGGAGTTACAAATATCCTAGGTCGTGCAAATAAAATGGGTTGGAGAAGGGGTGACATATGCAACATTATTTCTTGACATGCAGGTGGACAGTTGACAGTGGCTTGGGGACTTGCGAGTCATTTAAGAGGCATGTGGAGAGGACGACCTCTACCATACCCTACACACCATACAAATAATAAACAAGAAGACGACTTAATTGATCTACATGCTTGTGAATTAATTAGGGCACTAGTATTCATCATGGAGGCTATGAATGAAGGAATTATGTTTCAAGGTGGCTCTAGTTTTCTTATACTCTAGCGTTAAATTTGTGATTAATTGAGCCCATTTTATCCTTTGTTCACGCCATTATTTCTCTGGATTTTTCTTTGGATCCATGCAGAGGCTACATTGTTAGTCTCCCTGGAAGGGTCTCTCCTCCTCTTCCTATGGTGTCGGCATTTATGGTGGTGGTTGTTAGTTAATGCAGGGATGGATAAGAGATGGGATTTTGAAGTTGAAGAGGAATGTTGTCTATATCATGGTTTGCAAAGGGTAAAATATCATACCCGACATGTTGATAATTATGCAAGAGAGATTAAATGTGAGGTAACAGAAGCCATTGGAATCTTTAGGAGGAATATGACCTCTTTGTTGAATTTGGGATCTAGAGCAGACAAGAAATTGGGCTAGTTGGAAGAGAAAAAAGGTCATATTTGGGCCCTAGAATCACGTGTCTAAGCCTTGGAGTCTCAATTGGATATTTTGCAATTTTTTTATAGTGTCATGGGAACATGGGCCAGTGCTCGGGCCTAAGCCCTGCAACCGAATGGGGGTTCTTGGGAAGTTTTTACAGAGAAAGGTGTTGTGGGTCAGTGCTTTAACGTTGTGATGAACTTGGAGATAGGAATAACCCCTAACTGAACAAGTAATCTTATGGTTTTTAGATGCATTTTCCTTTTGTTTAACTACGTTGGGATTTACAGTTGTCAACATGTAACTAATCAATGTGAAAACAATAGTTTGGGAAGATGGTCTAGAAATGAATTTTTTTCCATAACCACTTAGTTCTTGTAAAATAAAATAAAATTGGCCACTAAGATACCTCTTTAAGATGTGCACAAGGTATTAAGCCTCAATTATTCATAGGTTAAAATGTAGGTAAACCTATCCTAAGTACATTACAATCACTCCCCTAGGATGTTCAACTCCAGACACCTTCCATGCCCATCAGATTTGGTAACATAGTGTCTTCATCCCACAAGAACATCTCTCACCTTGGCCAGACTCTCACCTCCAAAATATCTTCATCGAAGGACTTCCATTAATCATATCCCTTTTTTCTTCCACCACTTGAAGTTGTTGGGACACCTTATATGGATATGTTAACCCTTCTAGGGTTGATCCTTGGGAAACCTGCCTATTATCTTTTCTCCCCTTCCCTCAATATTTTTTGGCTCCACTAACCAAATCAATATTTTTCAACATACTATCTCCCAATGGCCCATCACATGTGGCACCTCCTCTAATGCTATTTTTTATGCCAATTACTAAACACACACTAGAAAAAATGTTGGGTGCAATAATAGAAAGTTGGGGGCACTACCACGCCTTGTCCATTTGATTCATATTGACTATTGCGCAAACACATGCTTTCACTCATTGTGTCCTTTGTAAGGTCATGTCGCTCCTCTCTTTTGGACATTACTTGAGCTACAAAACCTACTTTATACCCATGGAAACTGCTCTACTGCCAATTATAGTAGCTAGGGGCACCCCTCCCCCTCCTTTAAAGGATCCTACACAAAAAAAGAAAAACAACTCTTGTGCCTTTTGTAAAATATTTTTCCACTACACAGACCATTGTCTCTAGAACTACCTTAATTTTGAATTACACTTACAACTCATATTTAGCTTCCTATTTTGACCATTCAACCACTTGATAGTAGTGAACTCCTTGTTTCAATTATTCAACCACTTGATCATAGTCATCATCTGTTTACCCCATCCTATACAAATATCATGGAGTATATTACCATTTACCACATCTCCACATTGATAGGTTATATGTCGTGCAACAACCCCTTGTTGTCATCAAGCATTGACATTAGTGAAATACAAATTGAGGCATCAATAATCACCTGATGTACATAGTATCACTACTTGTGCACTATTTCCACTTCCATGGTCTTGTCTTATGCCACCAACCCTTTGCATACATTTAGACGGTCATGGTCCCAATGCTCCCCTTCTGATCTCCTACGAGTATAAATTGATACCCCCAACTCTAGTCACCACAAATTTCATTATGATGAATACATTAAAAAATCCATGACCACTCCTACTAGCTATTGGATGATATGCATCATCATTCTTGTTTTTTTACCTCAAGATGTGTTAATGTCTATCAACCCCTTTTCCCAAAGCATGAAAACTTTGCAAGTGTTAATTAAAGAAATATAAGTTATATGTTATAAATTAATTTACTTAAATTTCGCATTCTTCATATCAAATCTCGTTTTTAGACATGCTTTGTGACCTAGCTTAACATATATATTCATATCTTTACAATAATTAATGTATATATATATATATATATATATATATATATATATATATATATATATATATATATATATATAATTTTTTTGTATGTGACATTTTTATATTTGTTCATTAATGTCTATTTACATAGACCTTGTTGGTTCATTAAAGTTGATGTACATATTATACCAATCTAGCCTTTCTTTGACTATTTATTTGTTCTAATAAATTGATTTTATTTCTAACATTATTATGTTATATATTCACTTATAGGTAATTTATAAAATGGAGGAATATAACTAAGAGTGGGATGTTATTACTATAGGTTTGAAAGAAGTATTTTATTGTCTTGTTCATGATTTTTGTGGGGTATTAACTAAGTGGATTAAATGACCATCATGATAAGATGCATGGTCTCCCTCCAATTCCTCCACATCTAAGAGGACGACAACGAGATAAAAATGTCAAACGCCCTCCAAAATCACCATGCATAATTAAAATACAAAATAGTAAGATACAATTATATGATGTTGATGCAAGACTACCTTGTGCATGTCTCCATGTAATATTATAGATAAAAAATAGTATGCAGAACAAAAATAATTAGCTAGAAATGGAAGATAAACAACGATATAACCAAAAGAACACCACAATAATACCAAAATAATACCAAAATAACACCAGAAAGAGCACTTTGATTACTTAGAGCAATGTTTACTTGCCTCTTCGAGGGGGAAACCTCCAGTAGAGAAGAGCTCTATTACAATAATATCCAATACCAAACATTTCATACCCTCTACTCCTATTTATACTAAATATGTCTCTCAAAAGAACAATCTAGATGAAGATCCTTCTAGAAGCGAAAGATTCTATTAGGTCTTCTTACATTTGACTTATTCTTCCTTATTGATAGGATTTATTAATATTGACCTTTATTGCATGGAAATATATTATTCTACCTACATGAGGGGTTAGGTACCTAACATGTCCACCCCCTTAAAAAACAACCTTGTCCTCAAGGCTTGAGATGAGGAAATTGTTGCAGAATGGTAGTTGGTTCCCAGGTGGCATCTGTTGGAGTTGTATCTTTCCATTGGACTAACACTTCCTTGATAGTTTGTTGACGTAGACGATGCTCACGCTGGTCCAAAACTACTTGCGGTTGTAGCCAAATGGAGCCTTCTTCATCCAACTCGGGAAGGTTGGTTTGAGTTTGGCACTTAGTTCAAATCACCTTCTTTAAGCAGGAAACATGAAAAATAGGATGGATCTAAGAATGACTGGGAAAAGCTAACTGATAGGCCACATGTCCCACATGCTTGATAATGGTATAAGGACCATAAAATTTGGGCGGCAGTTTTTGACAATGGTCATCCTTGAGGGAATTTTTCTTGTAAGGTTGCAGTCGAAGAAACACGTGATCTCTTTATGAAAAATTGATGTTTAGAGATACCTTGATCTGCTTGTTGCTTCATGCGATTCTGGGCCATGACCAAATTCTCTTTGAGGGTACAGAGAATAGCCTCTCGAATTGTAATACTTTGGTCAACCGCATGGACCTTCGAGACACCTAGCAAGTATGAGAGGAATAAAAGTGGTTTTTGTCCATATACTGCTTCAAAAGGAGTCATGCAGGTAGTTGTATGGTAAGAATTGTTGTACCACCATTCAACTAGTGGTAACCATTGAGCCCACTGATTTTTCCTTTCTGATGCAAAACAACTCAAATATGTTTCCAAACACTTGTTGAAAAATTCAGTTTGACCATAGGTCTGGGGATGATAAGTTGTGTTGACATGTAATTGGGTGCCTTGTAGGTTGAACAGTTATTTCCAAAAATTGTTGGTGAAAGTTGGGTCGCGATAAAAAACAATAGAATGAGGCATGCCATGAAGCTTGAAGACTTGATCCATGAAAAGTTGAGTCACAGTGGAGGTTGTAAATGGGTATTGAAGAGAACATAATTGAGAATACTTGTAAAGATGATCAATTACCACCATGATGACTGATTTATTTCTAGATTTAGTTAATCCTACAATAAAATCCATAGAGATATCCTGCCAATAGCAAGTGGAATCAGAAGTGGTTGTAGTGTGCCAAGATATTTTATTGTTTTGCTCTTGTTGCATTGAAAAACATCACATTCAACCACAAAATTGTGAACGTCCTGTTTCATACCATCCCAGAAAAAAGAATGTTTGACCTGGTCATAGGTTTTGGTAAACCCTGAGTTCCCAACGGTGGGTGTAGCATGAAGCTCATAAAGTACTCTGGATTTAATTTTTGACTATTTACTTAAATACAAATGGCCTTTGTATCGAAGCTCATCATTGAGCCAAGAGTACCCTGGGGAGACTGGAGAATTGGCCTGCAATTGTTGTATCAGATGCGAACTTTTGGGATCGTGTAGCCATTCCTGGTGAACAACATGGAGTCAATCTGGTACAATGAAGGAAAGAGAAAAAAGGGACCCTTCATCTTCATATTTTCTGGAAAGTGCATCAAAAACCACATTGTCTTTTCCTTTCTTGTAAATGATCTCATAATCATATCCAAAGAGCTTAGTCACCCATTTTTGTTGCTCTGGGGAGAAAAGGCATTGTTCTAGAAAATACTTGAGGCTTTGATGATCTGTCTTAATTTGGAAGCGTTTCCCCAATAGATAAGGGCGCTAAATATCCACAGCATGCAAAATAGCCAACATTTTATTTTCATAGATTGATTTTCCCAAATGTCGCTCAGACAGGTTTTTGCTGGTAAAGGCCAAAGGCCGACCCTCTTGCATAAGGATTGTGCCAATTCCTTTCTCGGAAGCATTACATTCCAAGACAAAGGTCTTTGTGAAATAAGGAAGGGCCAAGACTGGAGTGGTGCACATGGCCATCTTCAAGGTTTGAAAAGCCTAAGCAGCTGCTGGAGTCCAAGTGAAATAATTCTTTTTAAGGAGAGCAGTGAGAGGTGCCACAATCTTTCCATAATTCTTAACAAACTTGCGATAATATCCTGTTAAGCCTAGAAATCCATGCAATATTTTGAGATTCTTTGGGTGAGGCCAATATTGCATAGCTTCAATATTTTTAGGATCCACCCTGAAACTAGCCTTGCCAACAAGATGACCCAAGTACTCAAATTTTGAGGCGCCAAAAGCACATTTAGATTGTTTGAGGAAAAGTTGGTGCTGAGAGACTAGATGGAGAACTCAATCCACATGAGCAAGATGGGTTGTCCAGGTTTTACTATATATGAGGATATCATCAAAGAAAACTAAGACAAAATGACAGAGAAAAGAATGGAAGAAATGATTCATGAGGATTTGGCAAGTGGAGGGAGCATTACACAAGCCAAAGGGCATGAACAAAAACTCATAGTGGCCCTTATGATTTATAAATCTTGTCTTAGGAATGTCTTCCTCGTTCATACAGATCTGGTGGTAGCTAGAACAAAGATCAAGTTTAGTAAAGAAATGGGTGCCACTGAATTCACCCAAGAGGTCATCAATGACAAGAATGGGAAATTTGTCTTTAATGGTGAGTTTGTTGAGGGTGCAGAAGTCAAGACACATGCACCAAGAACCTTATTTCATAAGGACCATGACCACAAGATAAGAGTATGGGATCGTACTAGGGTGGATAACACCTGTGTTGAGCAATTCTTGAACAATTTTCTCAATTTCATTTTTTTGGGAAAAGGGATGACGGTAGGGACGAATATTGGGAGGAAGGCTTCCTGGGACAAGGGGAATGGAATGATCATGAACACCACAAGAAGGAGGGAGTCCCTGGGGAGTGGAAAAAACCACTTGATGTTTAGAGAGGATGGCTTGGAGGTCTTGCGGCACAGAGGGTGTCTCAGTGGATTATATGGCATGGAGTTGGGAAATAATGCCAAAATGACCTTTTTTGAGCATATTTTCCATGCGATGGGAACTTATGATCTCTGGGGAACCGACGGTGATGTCTTGGAACTTATATTGTTGGCCCTCCTGGTCGAATTACATGGTTAATTCCTTAAAATCCATGAGAATGGGACCCAATGTCCTTAGCCATTCTGCACCCAACACAATGTCACAACTGCCCATGTCAATAGAAAACATATGAGATTTCATGTGGCACTCACCAATTTGGAGATGCGCATTTTCACAATTCCTGCCAAATTTCATGGACCTACCATTAGCAATCATGATTTGAAAAGTATTGACGACACAGATATAGCAATTAGTTTCTTGGGAAATGTAGTGAAGAATAAAATTATGGGTGCTTATACTATCAACAAGAATGATGACCTTCCTATGATTAATGTAACCAATTAGCTTGAGGGTTTGGGGAGTAGAGAAGATAGTGAGATCATTTAGGGAAATGATCGGTTCTACTTCAGAACGGTTTGAGGGAGGGGTCATTTCACTGGGTTTAGGTCACACGGACACAAGGGGAGCCTCCAAATCTTTGTTTGAAACATCCTCCGAGATGGCCATAAAAATATTTTATTCCTTACACTGGTGCCCGGGAAAATATTTTTCATCACAATTATAACAAAGGCCTTTGAGTTGGCATTCAGCCATTTTGGCCCTGGTTAATTTTTGGATCTTTAGTGGAGTAGAAGGAGTGGGAGTGGCTGGTTTAGTGCGAGGAATAAAGGAGTATTTTCGGTTTTGAGAAGAGACAACTTGTCGTGCGTCCTTATCTCTTTTAGTAGCATCCACCCAACTTTGAGGCTAAGCCATGAGGACATGGGCATGAATCTCATCCTTCAAGCCATTGATAAACCATTCTCAGGAAAAAAAAATTAGACATGCCCCCTGTACGAAAAATCAATTGCTCAAAAGTGGCTATAAAGTCTTCCATTGTGCCAGATTGTTTCAACTTTGTCAAACGACCTAAATGGTTGGTGTCAGTGTCAAAGCGTTCATAAATATCTACCACAAAGTGCATCCAAGCCACATACCCTTGGAGGGCATTTTTTCTCCATTTCCAACGTTCTTGATCTAGATGAAGAACACCATACCGGAGTTTGGACAACTCATCTGTAATTCCATACTAATAGAAATAATGTTTCATTTGAGTTACCCAACCAGTGGGATCCGAGCTATCATATTTGGCCACATCCACACGCAGAATACGTAGGTCACGCTGAAAGTGATGGGGTTGAAAATTCTGGGACTGAGAGGAAGTTTCACCTTCGATTTGCAAAGGTGGATCAGATGAGGGAAGATATGCAGGGATATGAAGCTTGGCGTAGATCATCGTAGTGAAGGATTTAAGATGGGTAGCAAGGTCTTGTTTGAGGTCCTCTATTTTGGCATTGATGAAGGAATGCATGTTTTTATTGATGGTGGCAATATTGGCATTGATTTGTCTCACTTCTTGTTGGGTTTTTGTGAAATTAGAGTGCAAGGCATTGAAGCAAGCTTCCAAGTCTTGGCTACGGGTGTGGGTCATGATGAAGAGGGAACACGAAAAGGGGTGGGTGGGACCACACAGAAAATGGGTTATGGGTGAAGAGTATCACAACGATCAGGGTGACGAGTTGAATCCAATGGGGTAAATCCTAAATAAGGGTGTTGGAAGGGGGTCGGGTCCATGAGAAAACCAATTTTGTTGGAAAATGATAGCTATGACTTCGATAAGGGTGAAGAGAAAAATCCAACGGGATAGGTCTCAAATAATGGTGCCAATAAGATCCAGTCTTTTTTTTTTTTTACTCCTGCAGAGTTATACTCTGATCTAAAGAATACTACAGTGATGAAATGTCCAAATGATTAACAGGAAGAAGTGTGTTGTAATTTCGCAACCCGAATGCAGGAGACATAGTTGCGTGGAAATAGATCTTGTATGTTCTGGGTTTTTTTTTCGTCTCAAGGGTTAGGGTATTCAAGGGTTCTACAGACAAGGGTTTTCCCTGTGCTATAGCTCTTTGATATACGTGTCGGGTCCAATAGTAGTACTCGTCCCAACATCTCAGGGAACCAACTAAGGAGGCTAGATCGTGCCCTTAGCCGTACTACCCAGGTACTAGAGAGTGTCTTCTCAAGTGTTGTTCTCGGTGGCACTATAATAATTAGGAGGTTGATAAGTTTATCTATGGAGTGATTTAGGAGATCTAGGATGATCCATATACATGTGTWGTCTGATGTGATACCACTTGAAGGGGCACCAACATGAGTTACAAGGGTGGCCAATAGATGTGCGCTTAAGTACCACTTGTATTTACTGCATGTATGAATCTTCGACCACGGGTTTATGTGTGTAATGACAGATCTTTGCCKCTTAAAGACGTCAAAATACATCTCTACCTTGAAAAAAAAATTAACCCACAATTTTCTGTTGAGGAAGGTGTTCTAATACCACTTGTAATATTCTATATATAAAATAGTATGCAAAACAGAAATAATTAGCTAGAAATGGTAGATAAACAACGATATAACCAGAACAACACCACGATAATACCATAATAACACCAGAAAGAGCACTTTGATTACTGAGAGAAATGTTAACTTATCTCTTCGAGGGGGAAACCTCCAGCAGAGAAGAGCTCTATTACAATAACATCCAATACAAAACTTCTCATACCTTCTACTCCTATTTATACTAAATATGTCTATCAAAAGAACAATTTAGAGGAAGATCCTTCTAGAAGAGGAAGCTTCTATTAGGTCTTCTTACATTTGAATTATTCTTCCTTATTGCTAGGCCTTATTAATATTGACCTTTATTACATGGAAATATATTATTCTTCCTACATGAGGGGTTAGGTCCCTATCACTCCAGGCCCATAGAAAATTTGTCAATGAAGAAATTCTTTTAGCAGTGAGTATTTGTTAACATATTTATTTTTAAATGTTTAAAATTTTGGTTACATGAATGTATATTGCATAAATCCATTCAATAATTCCTTTGTGCAGTTTGTTGCTACAATTGATGATTTAAGTGATGCTTCAGAACAAAAAATTGAAAAAATGCACAAATGGGAGGAAATTTTACCTTGTAGACGTAAGGATACTATAAAACGCATTGATATTTCACTAAAAAGACAGGAAGGGACAAGTATTTATGAGGATGTAGGGAATGAGGTACCAGATGCACATATTCCTATAGTAAGATTTGGACAAAAGACTATTAACAACAATTACACAATTGTGTACTTTATTCTCAACTTTTTATAACATAGAGTTATTTTCAAGAATTTTAATACTATATGTTGTTTATTTTAACTATAAAATGTATATTGATTTTACTTTGTTATTCATATAAATATTCTCATAGATATCTCCACATGGTTTGGTTGGTGAACATACGTTGTGTAATTCAGAAATCGAACAAAATTCATGTTCTTAACCATTGCATTCACCTGAGATTCATGGAGTTGTTGGAGAAGTAAGATATTTTTCATTGCAACCTACTATAGAACACAATTTTGATTTAATTTATTGTATATACTAGGATGACATTCCAATCAATAGATATTTAAATTTTTTAATTATATGTAGTTACATTTTACATATTCTATATTTTACTATGTAGTTTCAATCCCCGGAACAAGATAAAAGGCATAGAGATAATACATCTCCACAAAGTTTGCAACATCCAATATTTCATGAGAAATCAACCCAGCCATTACGACGTTCCCCTCAACTTCGAGGAAGTTCAAGAGAAGTAATTCAAGAGCACCATATACCCTATCTCATAATATCATTAACATATAGTTTATAAAATTCTAATATGACATGGATTCATAATGCATTTTTACTTAGTTGTTTTCACTTAGATTTAGTTTTAGATATATATTGATTGTTATTTATTATTTATGATATATATTGTAGCCTCCACTTCTTCAACCGTTACAGTCTTCTCCAACCCCCCAAAAAGATCATAATAATTAGAAGAACATGAATACAAGTGACGAGACATCGGAAACTTCTCCTTATGCAGTATCACAAAATAAGGTAGGTTCATATGAAATTATAGGCTATTGTAAGAATTGACCAATTACATGTTTAACATTATTTTTTGAAAAAACAAATAAATGATTTATTAACTTTTACAGGTGAAAAGGAAAAAAATCACACCACCTGACTTGAAAGTTCAAGGGTTCAAGTCTCGCAAGCAATACATAGAGCATATATGCTCAACTAGTATTGCAGTCACTAAACCCACTAGATTGGCATCTTTGAAGTACAAATTAGTGCACCATTAAAACTTCTTGATGGGTGTGGCATTTGATGTTTTACAGTGTAATTTTATTATTCTCAAGGATGACAATGTTTAATAATTATATGCAAATTAAATTATTTCACTAACTTTGTTCATTTGAAGTATAGTTACATTATGGATATGGATAGTAAGGAATTAAAATTGTATACTTCATACTCATTATGCTTCCTTCTAAGTATGGTTGTTAGTAATGAAATATGTAATGTAGGTTATACCATATAGCATTGGGTTTGCTTGGTTTATTTTCTTGGCCTTGGCAGGTAAATAGAGTTATAGACTAGTTTGGAAAAAGATAAATAAAAGAGATACTAATGAATATTTTAAATGGTTTTAATTTGGGTATGGGTACATAGACTCTAATTATATGAAGTATGGTTAATTTTTATGTCTTATATTTATGCTATCTCTAACTACATAATACTAGTCATCAAAAGATTAGGTACATGCTCATTGAAATGTAATTTTTTGGGTGCTTTCGTCTTCATACATGTTTCAATGACTAGTCTTTATAGTTTCACTACATTTTCTAGGATATGTATTTATTTTTATATAAACATTGACATTCTTAATCACATTGTGTTGGCATATATGGTAATTGGAGCCAAATTGAGTTGGTGGAATACAAATAAGCTACCCTATAATGTATATTTTTCTTTGACCATAGTCATAATATGGTGACCTATTTCCCAAAGGCTAAATCATCTCCCATTTTAAAAGGAAAAACTTGTAAACCATTTTATAATAAAATACAAAAGCAAAAAATCACAAATAAATCCAATAACGACTTTGTAGGACCCAATAATTGTATCTTCATATACTATAACTTCTCTAATGCTATATGCTTAAGACTAATGAAAAACCAATATGAATGCACAACTTCAATCCAAAATTATTAATATGACTTTGATTCTTCAATCCAAAAAATAGATCTAGTATTAATATGACTATGATTCTTCAAACCAAAAAATAGATAAAAATAGATCCAACATTGTCATAGGTAGTGAACAATTTTTGGAATGAATTCAATAGTGGTAGTTGTTGTCACATTTAAAAACTAGATAATATGATGAATAAAGTTGTAAATGGCGATTCAACTTGTTATAGAAACAAATAAGAGAGATTGGATCTTTCAACAAGAGAAATCCCTCCATACTTTGTTATGCACACATCATATGAGACATGGTATAATTATCTTGATGATTGAAACATGACAAGTCTCTTGATATAACATACTTCTAGAAAGGAGAATTCATTTTAGCCTTAACCATAAACTAATCATTTTCCTTGTCGTATATGCGCATTTACGGAAGCCAAAATGTGCATATACGAAAACTCTCTTCCGTATATCCACATTTTTCCTTCCGTAATTTCGCATATACTAAAGGAAATATGCACATATACAAAATCTCTCTTCCATAAATGCGCATTTTTTACTTCCGTAAATGCGCATATATGGAAGCGAGATTTTGTAAATGTGCATTTTGGCTTCCGTAAATGCGCATATAGAGAAGCCACAATGCACATATATATGGAAGGGTAAAATCATGAAGGTGGGTAAAACTTTTGTGAAAATCGGGTCTCCAAAATTCCTAGAGACCTTTTATCGACCGAACTAATACTTCTTTCGACTGAAAGTCTATTTTTTTCAGCCGAAAAATGTTTCGGCCAAACCTTCAGACGTCAAATCGAACAGTACCGTGACGACACCCTCGATTTTCTTGTACCATATTATCTGGAAGGATTTTTTCATCCGGTAATATATTTTCGGACAAAAAATTTCTAGCGAGACAGATTTTTTCATTCGGTACCATTATTTCAGCCGAAAGATTGTTCGGCCAAAACATCTTTCGGTCGAAAGGTGTTTTCATCTAAAAACAACTTTTGGCCAAAAAATGTTTTATATATCGCTCGAACATTGGTCAATCCACCCTTTTCCGAACTGCTAAGAGTCTAGTGCATGAGAGGTTGGCGATTGCATGAGAGTTTGGTCGCGATCATTTTCGTTTGATGTTGATCGTGGTCGCGATCACTAAGAGTCTGGTTCATGAGAGGTTCCGAACTACTGAGAGTTTGAACTGCATGAGAGGTCCTGACCTGCATGAGAGGTTGGTCACGGTCACTATTGGTCATTGTTGGTCATGGTCGCTAAGAGTCTGGTGCAGGAGAGGTTGGCAGTCACTAAGAGTCTAGTGCAGGAGAGTCTTCCCAGCATTTCTGTACTTCAAGGTATTTGTTTTTCTATATTCTTTCTT
Source organism: Picea engelmannii (assembly GCA_009831015.1). Taxonomy (NCBI): domain Eukaryota; kingdom Viridiplantae; phylum Streptophyta; class Pinopsida; order Pinales; family Pinaceae; genus Picea; species Picea engelmannii. The sequence continues at coordinate 237,492 of ML794022.1, forward strand.
CAAAATGAAGACAACAAATTTGAAAAATTAAGTTGTGATAAGGGAAAACTTGGCTATATGTCATCTATATAGAAAATGCATCTAATTATATAAATAGATAGGTTTATATAACTTTGCATAGAGAGAAAGGAAGAGGCATTATCTAGATGGTGATGTAGCAGGCCACTAGTTAACTATATCTTATCATAGGCATGATTGGCTTACACTTTAATGGACAATATTTGACGGTAAACACTTTTGTGTAGCTTAGGACTCCAAACGTACATTACAATACAGATACAAATACTACAAATACTCAAAAGATCGAAGCATAAACTCTTGTAAGTAAACAAATAATTATTGGTTTCAAATGATTTAAAATTGCCTCGAAAAAGATCTATTTTGATTAATGTACTAGGTAGGAAGAAAGATGCCCATCTGTTTAGATTTGTCTCAATAAATATCCTATTATATATCACTGGTGTTGTAAACATAAAAGTAGGGAATTTCTATGGAGAAATGGAAGTTGAAGAGTGGAGAAGCAGAAAAGTGACAATAGTGATACCTATATACCTATTTTAATAAATCCACTACATATTAAATATAATAAGAAGAAATATGATTTTAGTGAGTATCCCATCAAAAGGCTTCATTGTTTTATACATAGAGTAGAGAAAAGTAATGTTATGCTATATTGCATGACTAAACTTCATGACCGCTACACATTAATATGATTTTAGTGAACAACCCATCAGAAGGCTTCATTGCTTGATGATATACAAACTACAGTATTCTAGCAAATTAAATTTACTAAATGTGTGGAAGAGTAAATTAGATTCCTTGAAGATCTCACAGATTCATTGGATGGCTAATAGTAATTTCTTTGAAAATTCTCGAGAAACATAGACTGCAGTGAGCACAGTTTGATATGTATAAATCAAACTCATACCACCTTTCGTATATACAGTCGCCATAGTTACCACATGGAGTTATAAAGTAATTATGAGATTTTATATTTTTAAATTGATTTACTTTATTTAACAAATACCCTTCAAACTACATAAAATTTGTCAAATAAATACCAGCCATCCCTAAAAATAAAAATATCAAATTTTAAAAAATTCGAAAACAATTTCTATATTATAAAATTCATTATGTTTTTATTGTATTATTATATTTCTATTAGGGTTGTGTTTCAAATTTGTGTGACTGTTTCTTTTTTATAGAGGTTTGTAGATAGTATGTGAAATGTTCCATCTAGCTTTCTTTATGACTCTGGAACTAATATCTAGACTAGATGATCGTCAAATCCCTGAACTTTGCATATCCCTCACCTCAACATAGAAATTAGAAGCAACAACATACAAAACGATATCAGAGATCTGATCGGAAACTTGTCTAACCTTATTCAACCTATCTCATTTCACAATGCTTGTTGCATGTACCTGCGGTTCTTATACCCATATCAAATCAGTGTAATGATAGACTCCATGTTTACAGAGGTTGAAGATGTATTAAGCAATGGGATTCGATCTATGCTTGATTATGGCTAATATGTTTCTTACACCTTACTTACTATGGCTAAATGTTCATGTATTCCATACATAGAGTAAATGTTTCAATGTTATTACTAGTATCAATATAGAGCGCTTGTTATACCCTATTAACTAGTAATCATTGTTGTTATTCTTACTTATTACGGAAAGAACCAATCAATACCGATACTAATCATATAAAATGGAATACTAGATAGTTGTAAACCTTTCATAAATAAGAGTATGGTCGTGATTACTTGCACAACATTCTACACAATACAATGGTTTCACTATTACTCTCTTCTTCTTGGATAGGTGTATAAGTGTTTCCATAATAATCATATATCTATTAATGTTCTATTACATAGCTCAACTTATGTTGAATATGTCACTAATTACAATATGTATTCATTACGTAAACATCATACTAAGCATTACAGTCAGTCTAACCATTTTACTTAAGCCCATTGATTACTCTTCTTATCTTGTATCTGCCTAATAAATTCCATATTAATATAACCTACTGTGAACCCTATTGATATTCCCTATTAAAGCTTATAGGTTTGTAGTAGTTTGTACAAAATAGCCAAATCGAACTCTGTACATGAAATTAACATAACTCCTTGTAAGCTTGTTTCCATGTACCTTATTCTCGTACTCATTACTACTAATCAATATGACAAGTAAAAACATAGGTCTTAGATTTGTACAATCCCATTGAGCCAAGCCTTATTCACTCTTATCTCAATACTAGCACTCAATTCATCTTATTCAATGGAAATAACGGTACTAGTTACGAACATATTGAACTTGTTGATATTTAACTAAGTAGTAGCTAGTTTACCATAATGATTTAGCTGTGTTTACTCATAGTTAAACCCTTCTTCATAGTCTGATTCTGAGATCAAACCTTGTGTTCAAAATACAAAATTGGAGATCAAACAATGTGGTAATCCCAAAGAAAATGAAAGGGATTCCTAGGGTGGTGGGTGGGGCAGAGGATGTATCCATTCTAATGATTCCATGATGTTTTTTGTTCCTTGATGTCGACAGGTTTAAAATTCTAATGAAAATTAGCATTGTAACCCAAAATCATATAACAAAATAAGTATTGAAACGAGTGTTAAGTCAAGTCAAGGTCTGGCCATTCCCAAAGCAAAATCTGACACTGATACCAATAAAGAAATTTTATGTTATTTTGTCTTGTTTCAATTTTATTAGATGCATTTATTAAAGTTCTTTAAGTAATTTGCAAGTTCATATATCCTATATCTCAATTATTTTATAAGGTACTAGTTAAATTAGCTTTCCTTCATATTGCATCAACATATAGATTTAAAACCTTGGCTTAGAACCATAGGTTTAGGAGTTTGATGGTGGTGGAAAAAATTGTTCCCTAGCTGAGGGATAACAAGTACAAAACATATTAGCTTTTACTCATTATTTCCCTCCATCCCTAGTCTCATACTATATCTTACTGATTATTCTTGAAGAGTGGGACAAAAGCATTGTCCTATGCTTTGGTACACTAAGTATGAGTCTCCTTATCCAAGATATACCACAACAAGTTCACATTGGTAGGAATCTTAAATAATTTAAATAACTCTTTAATAAACATTATAAAAAAAATTACCTTCGACATGTTACATGTATAGATTATTTTATAAATTGCCTTCTACAATTTACACATGGATATAGATTATCTTCTACATGTTACATTTTTTTATATTTAAATATTTTCATGTTCATTATATATAGCATCATAGTAAAAAAAAATTGTTAGTTAATTCAATATATGTCTTTGATGCTTTGAAGTTGTTATAAATGAATGTGTTCCCAATGATTAAGTGAGTGAAATAAGTATTCATAAAACCCAATGGCTTCCACTTCTTCAGAAAATTCAATGGAAATTTTGTAGTGGTATGAAAAGAAACAAAAAATATTGGTAGGAACTATTTTGAGAGTTTTAAACACAGCAAGATATCTATCAATTGTTAATCATTAAGAAAATTATTCAAATCAAAAGGCAAATGTGTTTGATTGCCCCGATCTGGCATGGATGCAACTATTGTCCCACATTGTGGATTTGGCATGGATGCAAATTTTCTCCTACCATGTTGGCTAGACTCAGTAAATTCATATGGCATATATTCTTCATCATTCACATTCAAGTCCTCTGTTAGAGCTCATCGGGCCCTCCGTCGATGCTTAATTCTAGGGCTAATCCAACTTCTCTTTCTTATTAGAGATCCATCCAATGCTTGTGGGTCATTAGTGAAGTCAAACTCCACTATAAATTTATCATTGAATTCAATAAGAAATATTTCCACATACTCCTTCATTTCCAAACATTTATGTTGTTCCCATTGTGCATGATCAATTGCATCCTGCCAATTTAAATGTATGAAATTTTAAAACAAATGAATCATATAAAACATTCAAATTGATATGTAAATACCATACCATATTAGAATAAATTAAACTTTAATGGATAAGTTTCATACAATAAAGAAGGATCGCATGTATGTTGGGTATGTGTTATATTCTTTAGACGTCTAGCTCTAGTGCCTACTACGTTGCGTCGGGCGCGCAGGGGGGCAATAGCCCCCCTGTGTGTGGGTTCATGGGTAGCGTCTCCAAGAAAAAAAAAATCCTCGGGAAATGTGTCGTAGTTTTACCTAGTTTTTCATGTAACCTCAATTTTTGTGTCCATTGTTGGGCAGTATTTCGACACATGGTTTTCTATTTTCGATTAAAGAATTAGGGTTGTTGACTAATCTAGGTCATTGTGTTAGGGTTTTGGATGTCACTGGCTCCTATATGTATATTGTATTGTAAACAATGTATCACTATGAATGAATATATAATATGTTGGTTTTCCCAGTTTGGGTTTCCAGGGGAAAATATATGTGTAAGGTCTGCATTTTCCATTGTATCTTTTATGTTCTTTTATTGAAAATTTGTTTGCAGTAAAATATTGTACAAGGTTAAAATCTACATCTAGTATCAGAGATTTGTTGGCTTCAGGAGGACGCCTTTGTGGTCAAGGGTTTGGCTCAGGACTTTGATAGTCCTTGTTACAGTGGGAGATATCTGGTATTGATTTTTAGGTGAAAATAAATGGAGAGAAGTTTGAAAATAGAGATCGAGAAGTTTAATGGGAAAATTTTTGAGTTGTGGAAGCTTAAGATGGAAGATCTGTTGGTGGACAAATATTAGTGGATCGCAGTGGATTCAGGTACCGCACCTACAGGAAATTTAGTAGATGACTGAAAAAATTTGTATCGGAAGGCGAAGAGCACAATCCAACTGTGTCTCTCAAATTCAATATTGTTGAATGTGTCAGAGGAAGCTACAACCAAATATTTATAGGATAAGTTGGGGAAGTTGTATCATTCTAAGTCCCCAGTAAATAATTTATTTCTGAGAAAGAAGTTGTATAACCTGAGTATGAGAGATGGAGACTCGGTGGTAGAGCATTTGAATTCCTTCAATACTGTGGTAAGTCAATTAGTATCTGTTGAGATTAAAATTTCAGATGAAGATAAGTGTATTAGTGTACTGTGATTTTTACCATACTCATGGGATAGTCTGGTTGTGTCCATAGGTAGTAATACAACTGTCTTGAAGTTTGATGAAGTGGTCTCATCCTTATTGTCAGAGGAAATGAGACAAAAAAACGTGGAAGGACAGAGCATAGATGCATTATTTACAAGAGGAAGCTCCTAGGAAAGAAATAGATCCAAGTCCTCAAGTGGGAGATCTAAGTCTAAGGGAAGATCTAAGTCTCTCGGAAAGTTTGTAAAGGTATGCTGGAGATTTGGAAAACAAGGGCACTACAAGAAGCAATGTAGATCCAAAGTTGAGAAAAAGAAGGGATCTGAAGAATCTCCTTCTACAGAAGAAAAGACCTCCAATGAAGAAGGAGGGGATGTGTACTTGGATTCTTCAAGCACACATGTATATCATGAGGCATGGTTGGTTGACTCAGGTGCATCCTTTCATATGACTCCCCACAGGGTGTGGTTTTGTGAAAATAAAAGGTATGATGGAGGTAATGTTTTACTAGGTCATGACTCGACAACCAGAATCATAGGTAGAGGAAAATTCAAGTTGAGGCTCATATATGGAAGGATTAGAACACTACCTGTTGTTTTGCACATCCCAGGATTGGCCAGAAATTTGATTTTTGTAAGCAAAATGGATGATGTACAGGTAAAAATAATAGTTGAAAAGGAAACCTCCAGGATGGTTCGAGGAGAAATGGTGTTGTTTAAGGGAGTTCGGTTTGGAACTCTCTGTAAGATGCAAGGAAGAATTACTACTGATGGGTGTAACAGTTCCATTGTTCCTGATATTGGAGTTGAAGAATAAATAACTCGTACAGTCTCTGGAGAAAAGGTTATGTTGTGGCATCAAAGACTGGGGCATATTAGAGACAAGGGTCTTTAACTACTACATGGTAAAAGTATGGTTGAAGGTATGTCTAAATTCTCTTTGGATTATGATTTATGTGAACATTGTGTATATGGGAAGCAGAATCGGGTAATATTTCCCTGTGGTGCAATGAGGACAGAAGGAATTTTACAGCTAGTTCATAGTGATGTGTTTGGACCTGTGTTGGTTCCATCATTGGGAAAATCTGTGTATTATGTCTCATTTATAGATGAATTCTCGAGGAATACTTGGATATGTTTCCTCATGAAATAATATGAAGTGTTTGATAGGTTTAAAGAGTTTAAGGCTCTTGTTGAGAATCAAATAGAGAAAAGAATTAAGGTGTTGAGGACAGAAAATGGCGAGGAGTTCTGTAGGAATGAATTTGGAGAATTCTGTAAGAAGTGCAGTATATCAAGGCAAAACACTACTCCATATACACCTCAGCATAATGAAGTTTCATAAAGGATGAACATGACGTTGATGGAAAAAGAAAGGTTCATGCTCAGTGGTGTCGAGTTAGGGAAAGAATTTTGGGCAGAGGAAGTGGGTGTTGCATGTTATCTGGTCAACAGATCACCCTCATCAACACTGGATGAAAAGACTCCACAAGAGGTATGGACTGGTAAGAAACCTTCTCTCACATATCTCAAGGTATTTGGTATGAAGCTTATGTTCATGTTCCAAAGGAAAACAAAAATAAGCTAGATAAGAATGTTGAAAAGTGTATCTTTATTGGGTATAAATATGGTCTCAAAGGTTATAAGTTTTGGAACCCATAAACTAAGAAGGTTGTGTATAGTCGAGATGTGGTATTTAGAGAAATGAAGGATGTTGTTAAAAAGGAAGTCCTACCAAGCAAGGAAGAATGAGATAAAATAGAGTTTCATTTAAAGGATGATGAATCTGAGTCTACATAAGAACATAAATTAGAAGAATAATATCCTCATACTCCAATATTTAGGAGATCGGTTCGAGACAGAAGGATACGGGAAACATATACTCCATCTAATTTTCATTCAAATTTTTATTTGTCTATTACTGATGATGATCCTAGAATTGTTAGGGAGGCGGTGGATTCAGAGGATGGAAATCTTTGGGAAAAGGCCATGGATGAAGAAATGGAAGCCTTGGATAAGAGTGAGGCTTGGGATCTAGCGGAGTTTTCACTGGAAGAAATCCCATTGGAAGAAAATCGGTATTTAAAAATAAGTTAAATGCACAAGGCAAAGTGGAGAAATACAAAGCTCGGTTAGTAGAAAAGGGTTATTCCCAAGTTGAGGGAATTGATTTTGGTGAGATTTTTTCTCCTGTTGTCAAGTTAACTTCTATAAGATTTATATTATCTATTATCTCTTCATTTCATTTTGAAGTAGAACAGATGGACGTGAATACAACATTCCTACATGGGGATCTAGAAGAGGAAAGTTATATAGAGAAACCAAAAGGATTTTTTGTGAAGGGAAAGAAGGAGATGGTTTGCAAGCTGAAAAAATCCATGTATGGTTTAAAAAAATCACCAAGGATGTGGTATAAAAAATTCAATACTTATACGCTAGGACTTGGCTTCACAAGAAGTAAAGAGGCTCATTGTGTGTATTTTAAATTAATTGGTGATCATTTGATTTATTTGGTCTTGTATGTGGATGACATGTTGCTAATAGGAAACAACAAGGAGATTATCCAGGATGTGAAAACTCAGTTTTCCTCTAAATTTGACATGAAGTATCTCGGTGCTTCAAATTTCATTTTGGGCATGAAAATTAAAAGAGATCGAAAAAAGAGGAAACTCTAGTTAAATCAGAGAAAATATGCTGAGACAATATTGTAGAGGTTTAATATGGAGGAATGTAAACCGGTCAAGGTCCCTATTCTTGTTGGTGTAAATTTATCTGTGGATCAGTGTCCCAATTCATAGGAAGAGGAGGAGGACATGTCTCATGTTCCATATGTGAGTGCAGTTGGCAGTTTGATGTATGCAATTATATGTACTAGACCAGAAATTGCACATGCAGTGAGAGTTTTGAGCAGGTATATGTCAAAACCAGGGAAGGAGCATTGGACAACAGTAAAAATGGTTTTTAGGTATTTGTGTGGCACTGCTAACTATGGATTGTGCTACCAAGGAAGACCAGGATTGAATAGAGTGTTGGACATACATGGCTTTGTGGATGCATAATGGGCTGGAGATATGGATCGTAGGAGATCTACAAGTGGGTATGTGTTTAACCTGTTTGGAGGAGAAATCAGTTGGATGAGAAAAAGACAAGATATAGTGGCACTTTCAACTACAAGCGTTGAATACATTGGAGCCACTCATGCAAGTAAGGAAGCAATATGGTTACAAAGATTGTGTTCAGGTATTGGGTTGGTACAACAAGTTGTAAGGATAGATTGTGACAGTTGGAGTGCAATTTATATTAAAGTGTTTGAGGTATTTTATTGGATTTTATTTATATATAATGATTTTATTATATGTTGAATTTTTGAAATTGTATCAATACAAGTTAGTTAACTAACTTTAAGTATTTTAAATTGTTTCCTATTTCAATTAGTTTTTGACAATGATAAAAAAAAATTACATAATCGCTTACTATGACCTAACTTAAGGAATTAGTTTTATTAGTTATTTTTAAATTAGTTTTGTTTGAATCTATATATTACTTTACCTCAACAAATTTATGAAACATGTCATTCACAAAATATTTATTAAAAATGTAATTCACAAAAACATTTTTGAATTTGAATTTCTCAAAATTAGAGAGTTGCTTTTTAGGTTTGATGATTTCACGTTGTTAACAACAAATTGAGGTCTATGCAATCTTCTCATCACATGGTCTCTATAGTCTTCTTCTAATCGCATATGAATTTTAAGTATTTTACTAGTACAGTGCATATTCATTTAATATTTAATAAAATTGAAAACATATTCTTCCCATTGTTAATTCTAGCAAGGTTTTCAATGTGTTCAATTTTGGTGTATGTTTTATTGATCCAATATTATTTTATACATCATAAACCCATTGCTAATATTCATATAAGCTATTTACAACTAAATTTGTATTCAACTTTACAATATCAAATAACCTATAAAATCATGAATGATTGGTTTTGCAACATTCACAAATTCTATGATGTAGTATTTTTCAACCCATCAATGTGCATAGTTAATGTTGTATGTGGTGCCAAGTTTTCTACTTACAAGCTAACTTATCTAAATTCTCTAGAATAAAGTGACCCAATATGTCTCACAAACAAATTTGTCTGCTAAACAGAGTTGGTGCCCATTTATCCACTAAACAGAGTCGATGACCCTTCTTGCTTGCATAAATATTGCATCTGTATGCATTTTTTTATCCTCTATAAGACCAAAACGCATATCCTCTATTGTTGTAACTCTTTGACATATTGTTGGATAAAGTGTTTCCATACTCTTTTTATCCTTATCTTCCTAAAAAATCTATTGCAAAAGGGAATGTGCCATATTCTCCCGGGCACCATCCCTCTATTGTTTCTCTACCTCAAGAAGAGAAAACATGTTCATCTTTTCCTATTGCACACATGATTCAACTTTTGACTGCAACACCTCACACTTTGTCTTTGAAATTAACTCATTCCATCTTTGGATTTGAAGGGCTTACTGGACATTCAGACACCTCACACCACTTTGTCTTTGAATGGACCTTGTTCCATTCTTTGGCTTTGAAGGGATTGCTAGATGTTTTAATAAGGCTATTCCCTTTCCCTTGGGATACATTTCATTCATCTCCACCACCCATCTCTATAATTTCTTTTTGTCCTCCTAACTATAGAACAACATTTGTACTAGGCTAGATTGGAGAAGAAAAATGCTTAGCGATTGCCCCATGTTATTCATTGCATCGTTTTTAATACTAATTGGTCGTTTTGTGTAACATTTTGTTTCATAGAAAAACACTCTCATGGTGTTGGTCTTCAATAGAGTTACAAAGAACCTAGATGTTGTAATGGCTCTAGGGATAACTTAAATGGTGTAACCACAAATGTTCAATATGGAGGAAATGTGATCCATAATCGAGGATCTCATAGCCCACTCTCTTCACCAACATAGATACATGTGTGGAAGTATTTAATTTCTCTACCTCTATCTCAGTTTTGTCTCTAATATCTATGTCTTCTTGATGTCGCAAATCGTTGTTCTCTATCCAACATTTTCCCAGGACTGTATGCACATAGTCGTAAAATACCTCTTCAATGTAGCATCATTCAACCATGCCAATTACATTCCATCAGGCCATCTCGCCTCCACATAGAGTGTTACTATGCTGCTAGCATAGGATTTCACGTCAAATTCAATTGTAAGATGTGTGAGTAACCGAAGGAATTTACCAGTGATTATGAGGATACCCAGAAAAATGTTTTGACAATGCACAAGTGGTGGATAGATCCAAGAAAACATGCAGACTCCAATGATATGTTGGTACACATTTTAATATGCCAAGCATGAATTTAATACGCTGACAATCATTTTAATATGCCAAGGGAGAATTTAATATGCTGACAAACATTTTAAAATGCCACGGAAAATTTAATATGTTGACAAACATTTTATTATTCCATGAGTGAATTTCATATGTCAACAAACATTTTAAACTGCTAGGGAGAATTGAATATGCTGGAAAATGTTTTATTATGCCAGAGGTGAATCTAATATGTGGGAAAACGTTTAAATTGCCAGAGGTGAATTTAATATGTGGGAAAACATTTAAATTGTCAGAGGTGAATTGGATATGTTGATCAGTGTTTTTAATGTGTCAAAAGGAGAATCTAATATTCTGACAAAAGTTTTAAAATACTAGAGGCGAATTTGAGGACATGGCCAACTCTAGAAAAGAAACAAAGGAATTTTGTTTTATCCTAGACATTACACTATGCGTTTGATGGGTCAAAAATTAGGGTTAGGGTTTTCGCTCATAGATGAGATGATGTGCAATAAAGAAAAAAATGCATGGGATCTTTCTTCTCGAGCTAGAGATCGCACTCATCCTTTGGACAATGGAGAACGAATGCATGGGATTCTCCTCAAGCCAGACACCACAAGCAAATTTTAGACCACAAATCAAAGTCATGGAAAGTTAGCAATGATTTGTGGGTATCCCAATGCCCAAGGAATGGCTTAACATGGTCAAATACACCCAGGAAACAGAAAAATTAACCCAACAATGAATTAGACACCCAACGACAATGCAATTGAACCAACAATTGATTGGAGCGCCCAACAAGAGAGGAATTCATGGGAAAAAAAGAAGAGGTTGTGGATGCTATTATACAATGATACCAAGTCGTGGCAACAAAGAAATGAGACATGGTCACTTAGATAGTAATTTGAGTGCTATATTGTATGTCCAACACTCAAGAATGGCTTAGCTATGGAGAAAACGACCCAACAAGAGAGGAAAATTGTTCTTTCACCTCAATACAACAGCTAGACAACCAATTTCGCTTTCCAAAGAGAGAGAACGACTCCCAGGAGAGAGAAAAATTATTTAGCAAGTTTCCCCAACAACTTTGCAAGGATAACCATGGATCTCACTCACCCAATGCATTCAATAGTGGCGATTAACTAGCTATTGTAATGGGTAAGCACCATTTAGATAATAATCTTTGTGAAAACCTCTTATAAAGTAAACTAGAAGAACATGCATCCAATAAATTCTCCTCGATTCAAAATAGATACAAAGAAGCCATTAGAATTAACCAACAAGCTACATTAAACGTAATGGCTAATTTAACCAAAACACATAAGGAAAAGCAACTTAATGAGACATGGCTTTTTTTACCCTGGAACCCAACTTTGGAAAACAAGTTGAATGGTGCTCTATATATTCTTCTTCTACAAGTCTATATGTTTCTTTTACAATGCTCTCCTCATAAAAAATCCCTTTGAATATGAGAGATTGAAGAAATAGGGAGAGCTAGGGGTAAGGGAAGGCCAATAGCCATGACTCTTCGCTTTCCGTTCTTGAACCTTCTCTCATATTTGTCTTCATCATTTAATTAATTGTTTTAAATGTTCCTCGCACATCCTTATTTGTCTTATTCAATTTTACAAGTGCATTGTTTTACATATCTTACTTGACTTTGATTCATTGTCATGTTGTCTTGCAGGTTCCTAGTCTTACCCACTCTTAATTCAAAATGATCAAAATGTTTTCATGACAAATTTTAAAATAAAATAATTTAATTGTAATATTTTTATAGTTATTTTTAAGAACATTAATATGAAAATCTCCATTGATTTGATTTACTTGAACATTTTCATTGGTCGATTAGAAAAAAATATGCTATTTTTATTGTTTTTTATTTATTTATTTAATCTCTAATTAATTTAACTAAATTTTATCATCTTTTCTTCCTCTCTTTCCTTAAAATTTCCACATTAAAATTACCATCCAAATAAATTCGTTTAATATAGAAAAACTGGTTAAGAAAAAAGCTATCAAAAATCAAACCTCCATTATCATCTCTTCATTCCCTCTCCAATCAAGTGTTCTCCTAAACCTAATAGCAAGTTCAATCCCACCTTCCTCATTATGGTCGGAGCAGTGTCTCACTCTCCGTCACACCACACACTAGACAAGGAGGATGATAATTTAATTTTAAAAAGTAAAGGTGGGACCCGGACAACATTGAAAATTGTCCAAGATGTCGTTATCGTTTTCAGCGTTATAATATAATTCGAATATGGTAGCAGGGAGGCATCATAAGATGACCTTTCATTATTTGAATTAACTTGTATTATTGCATGGTTCAGATGTGCACTCATGGCGAATATTCGTAGTCCCGTCAAATCCATGAATGAAAACAAAGAAGATTTGAATGGTCAGGAACGATGAATTAAACCATATTGAATTCTTCTACAATATTTGGATGCCTAGTCACCATTCCATCGGTGGGATTTGAATTTTGGATGCTAAATTTTTTGTCGCTTTCTGTGCTGGATTCTTTGTCGTATGTTTCGTTGATTGCAACATGTAACACGCGGAAGTCGGGAATTTATAAACATATATCTCCGACTTCTGATCAGATTTTCGCGATCTACGCCCTATTTCTTTTAATGATATGGATACACGCGTGAGGCGATCAGTATTCACTCTGTTTTACTTTACATTGTATGTTGTGGTGTGTATGTTGTTGGATGAAAATAATTTAGACTTCATAATTTATATTTTATTTGCTAAATGTTGTATAGTAAGATTAAAATAGAATTCAATACTATGTAACAGAGAGTAAATATTAATCATCTATTTTTTTAAACGATCAATATTTATTTTTTATTAATTCTCCATCCCACCTACATCTATCGTGACTCACTGCCCACTCAAGTCCATACATTTTAAAGCCAAAGCTTAAGAGGAATCTTGAAGATAGGAGAAATAAAGCATTGTAGGCAAGGAGATTACTACACCTTCAAAGGATATCAACACGCGGAAGTCATTGAGAGTGACCGGAATGATCATAAATTTACTGAGAGTGATAGGCATTATTATAATTCGGTTATTATTAAACACTTCAAAGGATATATATAGTTGATAATGAAATATTTTAATTAAAATGGATATTGAAATAATTTTTTTTATAGTTGACATTTATTTTTTTATTTTTATTAATATTTTTTGTAAATGTCATGTGTCATGGAAGAAATTTCACATCTCCTTGACATTGGATGTGAAAAGGACATATTCACTGAAATGATAATTATTTTATGTGTGTGTAAAGTTTATATATCTCAATTGAGTTTAATTTAGGTGGTTGGCAAGAATGATTTTTGTCTTCCTCACCATGTTTTAATTTTACTTAAAAATTTTAAGATTTGTAACCTATGAAAAAAAATATAAAATTAATATACAAATATTTTACTATATTCATGTAAAATTTATGTTAAAATAGAAAAAATTATATTTAAAAATTATCTAGAATTCAAGCTCAAACATATATAATAATTTTTTAGTTTCTAATTATTTAATATTTTATATCATTATATTTATGTTAAATTAGTTTAGGATTATTTTAATTCTAAACTAAAATATTAAAAAAAAATATTTATGAGATTTTGATTGATTTCTTATAAATAACATATTTTAAATAGATAATTCATCCCATTAAAATATTTTTTAAAACTTCAATATCAATATATTAAACAAACTTTAATAATAATAATAATGTGGTTAATCCAAATTGGTGTATGAGACATTCTTGTTTGTGGGATAAGAAACCACTCTCCGCTAAGTGATTTGACTGATAAAGTCTATGAAGGTATACATACCCTACCCCCTTTCCATTTAAACTTGTTACAAAATTTTATATATATATATATATATATATATATATATATATATATATATATATATATATATATATATATATATATATTTTTT
>ML794022.1:304574-315619 GCA_009831015.1 Picea engelmannii
TCCTCTTTACTAAGCATAAATAATTTAGCATACAATATAAATAAATAAATAATGAAATGTAATCAAAATAATAAATAGTCAAATGTCATCAAAATCTTTTACTTTTTTCTCTTATTGTATGCAAATCAATACATCAACTATCCTTGTATTATTGTATGCAAATCAATACATTGACTATTCTTATATTTACATTGTTATTTACCAATAGGTAAAACCTTCTTATGAATATATTGTTGAAACAATTTATGAAGTATTCTATATAAATAATTTTAAGTATGTATGGGTTAGCTTGAGTGGTCGAGAACAGTGAATTATAAACAAGAGGTCTTGTTGCCTCTACATTAACTATCCTTGTATTTATATTGGTACCCACCAATAGGTAAAACCTTTTTGATAAATATATTATTGAAACAATTTATGAAGTATTTTATATAAATAATTTTAAGTATGTATGGGTTAGTTTGAGTGGTTGAGAACAGTGAATTATAAACAAGCGGTCTCCTTGCCTCTATAGATAATAGTAGCCTTAATACACACAGAAACACACGTATGGATATTTTTTCTATTAATATTAATATAGAGAATCTAATTAAGAGTGCAATACAAACTAGTAATCACATTTTTAAAGAAAATTTTAAATTTTGAAATTTCAAAAAATAATTGATCTTTTAAAAAATAAACTAATTAAATAAAATAAAATATATTTAATTATATTAAAATTTTAAAAATAAAAATAAATGTTTTCCTTAATAATAATATAAAAATATATATAAATTGATTAAATTAAACTAATTAAATTAACTAAAATATGTTTAATTATATTAAAATTTTAAAAATCAAAATAAATGTTTTCTTTACCAATAAAACTAAAAAAAAATCTAAATTGATTAGATTATTAACTCATTTATGTAGTATGCATTCTATATATTATATGAGAGGGTGGAACTTTTGATTTATATTTAGAATATTAATATAGTAAATAAAAATGTTTTATTTAAAAAACTTATATTTTTCACTTTCTACACAAAAATATGGATATGGATTATTTTAGTTAAAATTTAAATATATTTACTAAATTATATTAATATAGCAAATAAAATGGTCTGTTTTTCTCTACTCCATATAAATGTATGAATGTTGTACACAATATAGTACATATTAATATGCAATATTGTTTTGTTTTCCATGCTTGTATGTAAAACAAACATATCTATTATATACTATATTCCTAACTCTAATGGTTGTAGGTAATACCAGATATGTGACATTGATTGTATATAAAGATAAACCAATGAATAGAAGTAAAACATGTTCTAAACAAATTTGTAATAATATGAATATATTTATAAGTAAATGACCACATAAATATAACAAAATCAACACAAATTTTTTATACAATGAATATAAGTATAAGACACTGTAATACAACAATTTTCAACAAGTAAACATCAAAATGATTGACAAACATGTTATATCCACACAGGTTGAACACCTTAAAGCAACCACTCACACAAAGAGATAAAAGATCAATACACTAGTGTATTATGTGGTTAAAACCCTTGAAGAGGGAAACAATCTATGACTCTAACAAACACGGTCACTTGAAGCAATATATTAATGCAAAAGGAAAATAATTTACATGTGAATCTCTTACTATCAATCATTAATAAATGACCCTAAATGCTCTTTAAATAGAGATCCTAGATCAATTCTTTGTCGAGACATGGAACAAGTGTCATTAGTATCGAGGAGAAAATGACGTGTGGGTCGCTTTATGTCTAGAAAATAATCACCATTGTCATATTAGATAATTACAAAACCACATTAAAGAAACACACTATACCTAAAGACACATGAGAGAAAGTCAATCTTAATTAAATCTTAAGTGTCTAAATATGCTAACATCTCCCCTTAAGAACAACTTGGGATATGATTTAAYGATTTACAAAAGTAACACAATAGGATAAGGAATGATACACTAGAGCCAGTATGTCAAGACGTTGGGGAACCCTTGGTTGGATGGAAGAATCATCGAACATTCCTAGCACTCTGTGGCACCGATGCTTTTCAACTCGACGWCAAGGCCACACCAATTTACTTGGCCCGGACTACGCCTTACTTCTTCGTTTCATGTATTRCTTATTTGTTATGTGTGTTTCTTATACTTATCCAATATAACAAGTAAAGAACATGCATACACARTAACAATGAAATGTGCAAGTGGGTGGCCAAATCGGCCTAACACCCAAATTCTTAATACAAAACAACAGTGTGTCGAGCCTAGCTCATGCCACACACAAAGAAAGTCTACAAAGGGAGATTTCGCTAAGTTTACACAAAGAAACTGTGTGAAAACCCAAAGACTCTTCTTCAGTGAGTTAGCTTATGTGCCCTTTCCTTCGTTTCCTTAGTCAGAAGTTTGAATGAAAACTCTCTCTATCATGCTTCATCTTCGAAAATTCTACTTCCTTTGCCTCATATTGGAGTGACCTGTAATCCACACACTTGACCAAATTTCAAATCACTTGTTCTCTTGCTTCTTTCCTCTCATTTCCTCTTAATGTTATTCTCCATTGTGCACTTATAAGCGCCCATCCTAACCTTGGAGTCAACGCATCCATTTGGTTGTTTTTCCACTTTCTTTTTGGGCCAAATTGTGCCTAAGGGGGAATGCATCCCTTGGGTGAGTCGTCCAACTCACTCAGGTGGGCCCTTTGTCCCCTAGTCGACCTGCCTCTTCAGTGGGGTGCCCAATGCTTTGGTGGATCACCCACCTTACAATTCCATCTTTATCGAGAAAACTTCGGTGAAGTTGTTCATTGGAATGACACACACTCGAGGAACCCCGGTTTTTTTCATATAAGAAGACCTCCATATCCTTGAATAGAACCGAGCGCTCTATATTTCCCAAATCATTTGTCTTTCCCTACAGTGGAGGGGCACACACTTGGGATGAACACCCCAATACTTACATCCTCCCCCACTCAAAGTCATTGTCATCCCAACAACCCCAACATTCTTCGTCTGTTTTGATCACCAACTACGTCCATCATGACCCCATATTTTTCTCTCTGTTTCATTGTTGCACCATTACTTCAACTGCCTTTATTATCGATGTGCACTAGATCCCCTTGTGCCTCAACAAATTAGATAGCTAATATGATCGTTACACCAATTTCATAAGAACTCACCTCAACATCAAAATCATTTGTTTCTCTTCACAACTTCGCAACCATCGCATCGTTCTTAAGTCATCGTGGTGCCTGCTTATACGGCACCAACTAGTTGACTCGCTGTCATCTCCGTGATAATGAGCCTACATGCTCCTATTTCAGTGCAAGAGTGGAAGGGGGTGGCCCAATGAGCCACCACTTCCATCCTCATCTTCCTTCATCACAACCTTCGAAGTGTCACTATACTTCTCTGTCAAATACATCAATAGCGAGACGTTGGAACATATTCGAACTTTACCTTCCTCCACAAGACGCTCAAGTTATAGATCGTAAGGCCATTCACCATCTCCAAGTGTCTATGTGATCAGTTGAACTTCCTTCTTGGCATGTATGTACCATGACTATTGTTCTTCCCAATCACAAAATTGTGCAGCAAATGACTCCACTCTCCATTCCTCAAGTTCTGTCATCTTTGTTTCCTCTATGTCCATCGACTCTTTTGACATACTTGCCTCATAAAATTCAGTGAACTTCTCCATGCTATGAATGACATCAGTCAATATTTCTTCTATATTTTTGACACGTCATTCTAAGTCTTCCAAAACTTCCAGATCATTTGAGTTCTTCGTTTTGGCCATCTCTTCACCTCATCCACTGATGTCCAAGAAAGGGTGTTGGTTTTCCACCAAACGAAAGGATGACATCTTCATCCCCCTTGTCCCCTTTACTACAGGCACCAGACATGGAGTTGGTCCTGACATAATAATCAAACAATCGACATATAGAATGGGGATTTCCTTCCCTGTCTGCATGAACTCTTGCCTAAAAACCACTTCATAATAATCTAAAGGAACAACGGTGAAACTTGCCTTTCTGGTCCATTCCCCAAGCTTCATAGGAACATTCTTGGATGTGCCAACAATCTCCTGTTCACCTGAGTTAAACGCCTTGAAAGAAGTTCTTTCCTACTCAAACTATAATCTCAGAATTTGTGAAACATCTTCTCTCATGACGTTGTGAGTAGCACCACTTTCCACCATAGGCAAAGTTGTTTTCCCATTGATCTCTACTTGAACATAGCTGAGTATCATCACATCGAGGTCTTGAGAAACTATTGGTTCTACCTTCGCAACAAATCCCAAAACCTGCAGCACACCCATGGATGGGTTGTCCACTTTCTTCGAAGCGTTCAATTTTTGATTCAATGGACAATTCTTGGAATAATGATCCTTCGCACAAATCCAACAAGAAATCGATTTTTTCTCTTTTTGTGAATCTCGTTGCTTCGCACCATCTTTGTTACCCTTGGATTCCTTCGTATTTCCCTTATCCTTTATTTTATTACTTTTCTTCTCAGATGGGCCTTCATCATTGTTTGGACTTGCTTTGGCTTCACCCTTGAAGTCCAACAATTTTTCTGCCGCTGTGATCATTGTCGCAAGGGTCTACACATTCTGGCGTCATAGCTCACTATGCACCCAAGTGTGCAAATTGTTCATGAAGTGGAAAATCCTATTTTCATCTGACATGTCTTTGATCTCCAACATTAGGCTAGTGAACTCCTTTATGTAGGCCTGGATCTTGTCAGTGTGCTTGAGAGTCAACAATTCTCTCCTAGTGACCCAAGCTTGGTTTCTCGGACCAAACTGTGCCTTCAAGGATGCCTTCATATCTGACTATTTTTTGATATTTTCGGTAGTCCTCATAGCTTCCAAGTCTTCAACTCAATTTCTCTACCAAATTTTATAATTCCTTGTCAAAAACATAGAGACAATAGTTACCTTGGATTCATCTGGACTTCCATTTAGCTGCTCCAAATACTGCACCATGTCCCAACATAAATTTCCCAACAACTCAGTGTTAAATGACAAAGTTCCATGAAACTGTCAAACTATGTATGCAACGAGTTCTGCCATCACCTGTCACTAAATCCAAATTGTCTTAGCTAATTATATTCTGAGTTCTGAACCCTCCTGTCGTGATGAAGAGAGTGGTGACAAGTGTTTATTTGTACCATTTATGCACAATTAGCTCAGTTATATGTTTAGCTCTGATCTCACCTATGATGCTAGTGATGGTAGAGAAGATCTTGCCAACTTCTCAGCTCGGATACCATCTATCAAGACGTTGGGGAACCCTCGGTTGGATGGTAGAATCATCCAACATTCCTAGCACTCTACGACATCGATGCTTTTCAACTCGGTGACAAGGCCACACTGATTTACTTGGCTTGAACTACACCTTTCTTATTCGTTTCATTTATTACTTATCCATTATGTGTGTTTCTTATAATTAGATAATACAACAAGTAAAGAACATGCATACACAGTAACAACAAAATGTGAAAGTAGGCGGCCAAACCAGCCTAACACCCAAATTATTAATACAAAACAGGTCAGTGTGTCGAGCCTAGCTCATGCCACACAAAAAGAAATTTTACAAAGGGATATTTCGTTCAGTTTACACAAAGAACCTATGTGAAAACCTAAAGACTCTTTTTTGGCGAGTTATCTTGTGCGCCCTTCCTTCATTTCCTAAGTTAGAATTGTGAATGAAAACTCTCTCCTTCATGCTTCATATTTGAAAATCCTACTTCCTTTGCCTCAGATTGGAGCAACCTGTAATTCCCACACTTGGCCGAATTTTAGATCACTTGTTATCTTGCTTCTTTTTGCTCATTTCCTCCAAATGCTCTTCTCCATTGTGCACTTATAAGTGCCTATCCTAAGATGGTGTGTTCCCTTTCCTTGGATCTGATGCATTCATTTCTTTGTTTTTCCACTTTCATTTTGGGACGACTTGTGCCTAAGGGGAAGAACATCCCTTGGGTGAGTCATCTAACTCACTCAAGTGCACCCTTTATCCCTTAGCCAACCTGTCTCTTCCATGGGGTACCCAATGCCTCAGTGGAGTGCCCACCTTATGCTTCCATATTCGTCAAGTAAACTTTGATGAAGTTGTTCCTTGGCACGACATGCGCCCAAGGAACCCCAACTTTTCCATATAAGAAGACCTCCATATCCTTGAACCGAACTGAGCATTGTGTCTTTCCTGACTTGTTTTTTTTGGCCTGTGGTGGGGGGGTGCACACTTGGGATGGACGCCCCAAGCCTTACATTATCCACCTTAATGACAACTTTCTGAACTCTTGACATCTCAAATTATGTTATTTTACAAATTTTCAATTAATCATCTCAAAATCAAATATTTTTTATAATAATATTGTTTTATATTTTTGTTATTTCATTTTGATTTATTGATTGCATTAATGTGTTATCCAACGAATTACACCTATTTTATTTGTAACAATGTAAATCATCCACATATTAATTATTCAACAACACAACATTTTACAACATTCGACAATGCAATAAAACAAGAAACCCATTTTATTATATATGAATAAGAGACCCATTGTCCAACAAAATGGGACAACGTAAAGGTCCACAATAATCAAATTGCAACCAATATGTAATTGTTACACTTAATGGTAACATGTCCTCATGCAATTGGGACAATAGGTCGAGTACATTAAAAAAAATCCATTAGTGTAACTCTCACTCGAGCTTACATTAATTGTTTCAAATGATTAGATGTGAGTCCTGTTAAAATCCATGGATTATTCATTGCCTACAATCAAGTTGTCATTTATGTACACCCCGGTTCTTTTAAGTTATTATTTTCCTCAATGCTTGTATAATTCATATGTACAAATGCTTGTAATACCATGTGCACTCAAGGGTAGTGAAATTTCGAATATGCGTATACCATACTTACAACCCCAATGTGTGTATTATATTTAGAGACTTGGTGCGTATTGTAAACATGGACATTGTAAAATTTTGAAATGATAAATACAATTGTGTGTTATGTCATTTATTGAACAATGTTTTTTCTCAATAGTTCGCACCGATGCTTTAATATAATTAATGGGCACTTATGTGAATAGCTACTCAAAAAGAACAGTTTTCTATATTATGGCATACACCATCTAGTGAGTTCGTAAGAATATAATGCAATGATATGTATATATTTTAATTAATTGTTATTTTTACAAATTTTCAATTAATTGTATCAAAATCAAATATTTTTTATAATAATATTGTTTTATATTTTTGTTATTGCATTTTGATATCTTGATTGCATTAGTGCATTATCCAACGAATTACACCTATGTTATTTGTAACAATGTAAATCATCCACATACCAATTATTCAACAACGCAACATTTTACAACATTTGACAGTGCAATAAAATAAGAAACCCATTTTATTATATATGAATAAGAGACCCATTGTCACACAAAATGGGACAATGTAAAGGTCCACAATAATCAAATTGCAACCAATATGTAATTGATACACTTATTGGTAACATTTCCTCTTGCAACTGGGACAAAAGGTCGAGTACATTAAACAAGATCCATTAGTGTAATTCCCACTCGAGCTTACATTAATTGTTTCAAATGACTAGATGTGCGTCCTATTAAAATCCATGGACTATTCATTTCCTACAATCAAGTTTAACGTCTTATTTTCCCACAATTTTTTGGGTCTTTATTCCTCTTGGTTCTCTAAGAGTTAAGTCTTTTCTACTATCACTTTGTTGTCTTACCTAGCAAAGACACTGGAACTGTTTTTTTTCTTGCTAAGAATTGGTTTTACCCAACACTACCGCGAGAACCAAGTTCTTATCTTGTCTCTAGTTTCTTCATTTCTCCATAATTCTACCAAACAACGGAAGCTATAATCATTTTCTTCTTCTTCTCCTTGATCTCTTTTCATTCTTCACTTTGTATTCTACATTCTAACTCTACAATTCTACTTAGCAGGCTCGATGGATTTTCTTTCTCTTCTCTATTTCCATCTCACTATTTCCTTCGTTCTCCTTCTTTCTTTGTGATTCTTTTCTGTGAGAAACACCCTTCTATGATAGGATCTTCCCCCTTTTCTTATGCTTCCTCCTTTCTACTCTTCTATTATTAATGCTCTATCTACTGAGAGGATTCTGCCTCACCCCTCCTCTTCTTTTTTCTTCATTTTTTCCCTCTACTTCTCTTCTTACCCCTCATTTTTTCTTTTGTTTATGATCGCTATTCAATGAGAGGATTTATGTTCTATATGCCTTTTCCCCTTCCTCTCTTCTTTAATTCTCAATGACCGCTAGCTAATAAATAAATTGAAATTGCACACAATGAGGTGGAGAAGAAGTGATGTGCATATCTAGAATATACATATTATTGGTAAAGGGATTGTGAACCTTGATTTCTCTATGTAGAGGAGAACCTATTGGAGTTTGGACAATTTCAGCCCATGGAGATGTTGTAGAAGATAAAGTAAAAGTAGAGGTAACAACCATACCAAACGTTCAAAGAGAATTCAACCACACCATCCATGTGGAGAAATGGCACTTGGGCCTCATTTTACACCATGCAAACCATGGAAAAAATGACATTTATCATGTGAAGGGAGGCAATTCTAACAACCCAAAGGTCTACAAGAGCCAAAGGGGCATGTTGTCACCCCAAAGCTCCAAAATTCAACAACACTTAAAGCCATTGAATCCAATGGGAAAATCAAAGGTGATTCAATATCCACTTACTTTACCACCCTTATTTTATTTTACGTTCATTTTCACCAATTTTTCTACACCAATATCCTAAACATAAACATCTCACACATTGTATATATTTCTTGAATTCTTCACTTTATATTAAGATGAATTTTGCAACCAAAATTAAATGTTAAAGACATTAAAATAAAGAGTGATAAAGAGAGTCATTTATATCATATAAACAATTCCAAGTCACACAAATTTTAAGCATATCCAACTTGGTAATGGAGCTAATGAGCATTTTTAAAAAGAAATATAAGAAATCATAATTTCTCAAAATGAGTAAGCCCATGAAATGAAGTATGTGAGGCATGCCTTTTGCAAGAGCATGATATAAATGGAAATCAGATTTCCCCACATTTCGGTGGTATTTTGACCATTAGTCCAATTAAAATATGGTGGGGAAAGATCAATCTATGCAAATATGTGATTCCAATATTCAAAAATTGCAATCCTTACTTAATTTTGCATCTCCGAATCTACTTAGATGGTTCAAATTACAATTTGAAAATTGCAAATGGTGGTTAAAATGATGGTTTGAAAATTGCAAATGGCTATTTCAACTAGTTAGAATTTACCACATGCATGTGGATATAGGGATTTGAGTCCCTGGTATAAAGGGCTTTTGCAAATTAATAGATATGAAATATTCTATCATTTTACAAAGTGAAAATTGCCTAATAGATTTTTTGCCTTTTTCTCCTTTTTCTCAAGGGACAGAATACCCGAGTTCCTACGAGCTCCTAGCGTAGGCTAGATCCTCCTGTCAGAACCTTCACTCAACCGATCCACCGGTTCTTTCATTGAAAACCAGTCGTGTACAACTCAAGCACCAAGCGTGGGCTTCACCTCCATGTGATCATCGGTTATGATCCCGAGCCAAGCCAAGAGGCGCCTTTCAAAATTCACGACTCAGCGATGCCTGAGAGTCAAGTCCTTCGACTCTTCAAACCCTGAAACCCGAAATCGTACCTTCAGTGAGATCGACGGCTGCGAATCTCCCTCTGATTCGATGGTCCTGGCCGTATCGGGATTTCGGTAACCGGGAGTTTGAAATGCAAGAGAGTCGAGTATTTTGACTCTTCGAACCCCGAAACCCGAAATCCGATACGCGAAATTATTGTACGAGATCTGACGATCCTCGATGATATGGATCCAATGGTCCAGATATCTTCAGAGTTTCGTGAACCAGGAGTTCATGATGAAACGACTCCAGAACTCCTGTCACTTAAATCCCCAAAATTTCGATATGGGAATTCATGTAGGAGATCAACGAACCTCGTTGATCTGGATCTGATGGTCACCATCCCTCCTGAGCTTAAGGGCGTTGAAGGACACTCAGCCTTAACCCCCTTGCTATCCTACGAGATCCAATGGCTTATGGGGTTTCGGAGCTTTCCCCGAACTCTGACCTCTCACCACGCGTCTCCTCCAATGGACGGTCCAGATCCTCCCGGAGTTCCATGAACCGAGATTTCGTGACTTGCGAAGACGAGGGGTCTTCCCCTTTGGTCTCTCGGGTGCCGAAACGCTGAAATACCGAAACCTATTCACACTAAGTTGATTTTGAGTTTCGCATACCGAGACTTAACGACTTGCGATGATGAAGGGTCTTGCCCTTTGGTTTCCCGGGTGCCGAAACGTCGAAATGCCGAAACCTATTCACACTAAGCTAATTCAGAGTTTCGCATACCGGGACTTTACGACTTGCAATGATGAAGGGTCTTGCCCTTTGGTTTCCCGGGTGTTGAAACGTCGAAATGCCGAAATGTCGAAACCTATTCACACTAAGCTAATTCAGAGTTTCGCATACCGGGACTTTACGACTTGCAATGATGAAGGGTCTTGCCCTTTGGTTTCCCAGGTGTTGAAACGCCGAAATGCCGAAATGTCGAAACCTATTCACACTAAGCTAATTCAGAGTTTCGCATACCGGGACTTTGAGGCTTGCGATGATGAAGGGTCTTGCCCTTTGGTTTCCTAGGTGCCGAAACGCCGAAATGCTGAAATGTCGATGAACGGGTCCGGATACTCTGGGACTTTCAGGATGTTACCAAGTCCACCCTCCTGCCTATGCAAAGGTTAAGGTCGATGGGAAATAGAGCTCCGATAGATATTTCAGAGGGTTCTTGGGTAAATTATCCCTAGGCTTGGTGACCTAAGAAAAAGTCTTCCTAATTCGTCGAGCTATAAATTCGGTGGTAAGGGTAAAGTAAACTCGTGGGTTTACTATCATGGTAGTCCTTTCGAGGGACTCAC
>ML794022.1:393951-420026 GCA_009831015.1 Picea engelmannii
TGCACACCCATGTAAGTATAAGAGTATCCCATCTTCTACAAACCTCATCAAAGAATTTCTCAGGCATTATCAACCAGCTACCCAAATTTTGCAAGATACTTTCCAAGAGCTCAAATACGCTCTTTGTAGAGAAGGATTTCCTACAGATGAGGATGAATAAAAGCTTGAAGAAGATCCTGATTATTTTTCTCATATCAAATATTCGAATGAGAAATTTGATGAAATGAAGTGCTTATATCTTCCCTTCCACTTGATTAAGACATCTAGGCCTCTACTCCTCCTGTGCATCAAGAATATTGTGACCCTTTTAAATATATTAATGATACTTCATTCCATGAATTTGAAAGTGAAGAAGTATTAGAGGATCCCTTGGATGCAAAAAACCCTTTTGAAAGAAGGAAAACAAAGCACTATGTGTTAAGGGTCAAGCCCCTTATGATGAAGAGGCGATGGAGAGGCATGTCCATAAAGAGAAAGAAGAATTATGACGAATCGCAATAGATTAGGACATCATTGTATTTATTCCCACTTGATGAAGGTAAGGTTGTCCAACCTTGATTTCCTCTTGCACATGAAGTTGAAGAAGCAATTGAGGTCACCCTAGCCTCTGTCCTTCCTGTACACAAAGACAAACATATGGCTATTTTCAGTCAAATTGATGCTTTTATGAAAGAAACCTTGGATTTGGTTGTTGCTCATGTAGACATGTTCATACAAACTAGGAGACATAGATTGGAATTTGGTCACCTCATTTTTTTATAGAGACCCCATTTATGACATTGAGGGTAGATCTTAGGAAAAGAGGATTGAGGTATCATCTTTAGAGGATTGGTCTTCATGCATGTACGATTTATATTCTTTGCATCCTGATGATGATATGATTATAGATTTGTTCCATCCATTCGATAATGACCCGACACATCATTTTCAGGATGATTTTCGGCCATCCCTTGGGAGTTGTGATACATATACTTTTGGGGATGAAGACTTGTTATATGAGGAATTTCAACAACCTTCATCCTCAATTTTAGGAGAACACTAGGACATGGCCATCCCATAGAAATCAAAGGCTCACTCTAAAAAGCGAAAGTATTTTCATATTAGGGATTTATACAAGGATTCACAGATGAAGCGACCATGTTTTCCTTCTCTAGACCTGGGCCTATCCCTTACGTCTTTCCTTCTTCTCAGGGAAATCATGAGGTCTTCTTGGGATCTCTCATATCTTCTCAATATTCAGGAAGTAGTGAACAAACTAATAAGGATGAAGATGAGCCATTGTCTATGTATTATATCCCTCTTCAAAGATGGATTGATCGAGCATGTGGCTATCCTTTTTGGCATGATTTCCAAGATGATCAGGATTGTGACTACTCTTTTCAGCAAGCTTTCCTCTCTCCCACCCATCTCTATGAATTTCATTTCATTTCATGATTATATTTCTATTTATCCTCATGATTATTATGTGTTTGACTTGTCTTTGTTGTTTCACATGATTAAGCACAAGGGGAGATATTTTGATGAAATGATGAACAAGTGGTTGCACTGGCTGTATGACTTCACCTAAAATCACCTGTCACTAGATCTTCAAGGACCAAGGCCCTAGGTAAGTAGGTAGGTCATTTGATTTACTTCATTTACATATTGATTCCTCATATTATTTTAACTTAATTTCATATTGTTGGTTGTAGAGCCTGATTATCTACCTGATTTAGAGGTCTTTGTTTTTAGTCGTGTTTATACCCCATGAGAACTTTACACCCTGGAATAATTTACACCCCTCCACGCAAGGGAGTGTAGGGGGGGATTCCCCCCCCTGGGGGTTTTGAGGGGGGCTATCCCCCTCTGTGGGGTTCGGGGGGGATATCCCCCTGGCTAGGGGCTCCAAGGGAAAGTAGTCCCCCGACAGGGGTTTGGGGGCGAAGCCCCAGAAGGAAAAATTGAATTGTAAATGTATATTGTAATTTCATAGTAAATATGGATAGTTCATTATAACGTCGCATATTTGACAATAGAAGTTATGTTAGGGTTTTTTTCCCTAGAAGGTAATCCTCATTTATGAGGGAAATGTATTGTAGCTATGTATTATTGCAGATATTGTATTTTGAGAGAGGAGAATGTGAGAGAAAGAAGAGGAAGTTGCAACATGTGTGTTGTAGGTTGTATCCCTTCATTTGTTGGATAAGAATAAAGGAAGGAGTTGGAAATTTATCTGGTGGACGTAGCCCACAGTGGGTGAACCACGTTTATCTGTCTCTATTGTATTATGTATCTTCTTTGTTTTATTTCCTCATTTATTTTATTTTATTGCTCTATGATCCTATTTTTTCTAACAACTGGTATTAGAGCGAAAGGTAACTCACAGGAAAAGAGGGTTCCTGGTTCGAGTGCGAGCAATGGCGGAAGATCGAAAGTTTAGGGTCGAGAAATTTAATGGCGAGAACTACAAGTTATGGAAGATGCAGATGGAAGATTATTTATATCAGAAGGATCTATTCCTACCATTGGATGGAATAGAAAAGAAGCCAACAACCATGAAGGATGAAGAATGGGAGGTTCTTGACATAAAAGCACTAGGAACAATATGGTTTATCCTGGCAACATCTATGGCTTTCAATATTTCAAAAGAAAAGACAACGAGGGAGATGATGGATGCATTGGATAAATTATATGAAAAACCCTTGACCTTGAATAAGGTATTTATAATGAAGATGTCAAAAGGTCGGTCTGTTGTAGATCATTTAAATGAATTTAATACAATTACTAATCAAATACACTCTATAAAAGTGGACTTTGATGATGAGGTCAGGGATCTTATAATCTTGTGCTCACTACTGGAAAGATGGAACAACTTGGTTATGGCTGTAAGCAACTCTGTCTCTAGTTCAAACACTTTAAAATTTGATAATGTTGTTGGTGTTATCCTTAGCAAGGAAATGCAACGGAAAAGCACAGGTGAGACATTAGGAAATGTGTTAAACATGGAGAACAGTGGAAGACAAAAGGATAGAGGAAAGATATCAAAGAACCACAAGAATTCTAGGAAGGGAAAATCCAAATCTAGGCTGGGAAAGATAGAGTGCTAGAATTGTGGGAAGAAAGGACATCTAAAGAAATACTATAGAGCTCCAAAGAAACAAAGAGATGGACAACAAGAGAAAAATCAGGAAGCAAATGTAACAGGTGATGTGTTACAAGATGCTTTGATTCTTTCGGAAGACAATATTTATGAGTCTTGGATAGTAGATTCATGGGATTCATTTCATGCCACACCCCATAGGAAACATTTTCTGTATTATGTTCAAGGTGATTTTGGACAGGTTCATTTGGGTGATGATGCACCATGCAAAATTGTTGGAATGGGAAAGGTAAAATTAAATCAAAGAAATGGAAACCAATGGTTGTTGAAAGAGGTAATACATGTTACATATCTAAGGAAAAATCTAATTTCAAAAGGGAAGTTGGAAAATCAAGGTTGTATATCCATATTTACATATAACATGTGGAAGGTCACCAAAGGATCACTGGCGATAAAAAAAAGAGAGAAGGTAGGTACCTTGTATTTATGTACCAGTAATATTGAATCTTCTATATCTTTATATTATAAAAAAGTGGATACAACATTGTGGCATCATAGGCTTGGAAACATGAGTGAGATGGGGATGCAGATACTTCAAAAGAGAAATTTGTTGCCAGATCTTAAACAAATTGATTTGGATTTCTAGAGCATTGTGTTTATGGAAAATAGAAGAGAGTCATATTTCTCAGAGTCAGAAAATAAAATAAGAGTGAAAGGTTAGATATTGTGCATACATATGTATGGGGACCAACTCATGTATCATCTCTTGGTGGCTCTCATTATTATGTTACTTTTATTGATGATGCAACTAGAAAAACTTGGGTGTATTGCATTCGACAAAAATATGATGCTTTTGATACTTTTAAGAAGGAAAGATTTAGTTGAGATGAGACAGGAAAAAGGTTGAAGTGTCTGAGATAGGAAAATGGAGGCGAATATTACAACAAGGAGTTTGATGACTACTTTTCATACCATGGGATTCGTAGAGAGAAGACAACTCTAGGAATACCACAAGAAAATGGTGTGTCAGAAAGGATGAACAAGACAATCATGGAGTGTGCAAGGAGTATGAGATTGGATGTTGGTTTTCCCTTACAATTATGGGAAGATGTTGTAGATATTGTTGTTTTCTTAATAAGCAAAGGAACTTATACATCAAACTCCTGCAAGTGTTGTTAGAACACCTACCAGATTAAGTATACCCCCTGAATGATTCTCTCCTTCATTGTATTATTTATTGTTGACTGATTCTGGTGGACTCGAATGTTATGAAGATGCAATGCAGGTACACACTAAAAAGAAGTGGGAGTTGGGAATGAAAGGGGGAATGGATTCCCTAGTAAATAAAAAGAATTGGGATTTGGTTCAGTTGCTTGCAGGAAAAAGAGTATTACAAAATAAATGGGTTTACAAGTTGAAGGAAGAAGATGGAGGAAAAAAGAGGTACAAGGATAGACTTGTTGTAAAGGGGTTTGCACAAAAGAAAGGTATAGATTTTGATGAAATATTTTCTCCTCTTGTTAAAATGAGTTCAATTAGGACTATTTTAAGTCTTGTGGCAGTAGAAGATTTGCATCTTGAATAGTTAGATGTAAAAACAACTTTTCTCCATGGGGATTTGGAGGAAGAGATTTATATGCAACAACCACAGGGGTATGAGGTAAAAGGGAAGGGAAATTTGGTATGCAGGTTGAAGAAGAGCTTGTATGGCCTAAAGAAAGCTCCAAGGAAATGGTAGTTGAAGTTTGACAAGTTTATGATAGAACAAGGTTACAATAGATGTCATTCTGATCACTGTGTTTATTTTAAAAGGCTAGAAAATGGAAGCTATATTATCTTGCTATTGTATGTAGATGACATACTTGTTGCAGGGTCTAATATGCAGGATATAAATGTGCTAAAGGAGAAATTATCTAATTCATTTGCGATGAAGGATCTGGGTGCTACAAAGAAAATCCTTGGTATGATAATGACAAGAGAAATGAAAAATCACAAATTGACATTGTCTTAGGGTGAGTACATAGAGAAGGTGTTGGAGAGGTTTAGAATGCAGAATGTAAAACCAGTTAGTACACCTTTGGAAAAACATTTCAAATTAAATAAGGAAATGTGTCCCAAGACATAGGAGGAGATATAATACATGTTCAGGGTCCCTTATTCATCAACATTTGGTAGCTTGATGTATGTGATAGTTTTCATAAGACCAGATATTGCACATGTAGTGGGAGTTGTGAGAAGGTATATGAACAATCCAGGTAAAGAACATTGGGAGAAAATAAAGTAGATTCTCAGGTATTTGAGAGGTACTTCAACTCATGCATTATGTTTTGGAGGTTCAAACACTAATCTATAGGGATATGTTGATTCATATATGGAAGGTTATAAAGATAGCAGGAGGAGAACCACAGGGTATGTTTTTATTGTAGGTGGAACAACAATAAGTTGGATTTCAAAATTGCAAAAGGTTGTTTCACTTTCAACAACATAGACAGAGTATGTTGTTGTTATAGAGGCTAGTAAAGAGATTATTTGGTTACATAGTGATGCAGGAGCATCACCAACACATCAAACGAGCCAACGCAGAGGCAGAAGACAGCTGGATAAGCCAGCATGAAGTTTTGAAAATACTTTGGGATTGTTGCGCAAACATTAATGTTTGAATTTAATGAAGCGCACTTTGTATATTGTAATGGACCTTGAGCCTTTAAGCTCTCGTCCTTAGGTAGATAGACGACATTTATTTTAGTTAATGCTGGTAGATAGGATTTTAAATATAGATTTGATAGCTTTAGAGTCCAAGAGGAAAAACGGATTTAGACACCCTCCTTTGTACATCGTATTATTAGCTACAACATTCAGGAAGAGAAGAGCAAGCAGAGAATTGTATGAAGAACACCCATGTACAGATATTGAATTAATAGAAGAAAGCTTTGATTCAATTTCATGGCTGTGAATTGTTTCTCTGTGTATTGATGTTATGCTCATGAATGTTTGTTTTCTGTTATACACTTGCTTTTATATGCTGTGTATGTGATTTCATGGTTGAATAGAATTCTGAGAGGGAATGTGAATGAGTTTCAATTGTTTTCTCTAATTGAGCCAAGAGATTCCTGCAAGGAGTGCAGTTGAATTGTATGCAAGGAGTGCGTTGACAGAAAGGCTCAATTAGAGTAAGATATTGTTCTCATTATTCTCAGAAGGGCAGAGTCACAGTGCCATGCAAGGAGTGCGTAGGCCAATCGAAGTCTCAGAGTTGCGATTCTGAGCAAAGGGATTTAAAGACTGTCGCTGCAGGAGTGCGCAGGGTCGAAAGCTTCAACACTTAGACGTTGTTGAAGATTCACCGCAAGGAGTGCGTGCAAAGGATTCTTTCGAAGGACTTGAGAAGTCAAAGAACAAGCTCATGAGGAGTAGGCCTTCGAATTCATTGAAGGATAAACGCAAGGGAAGTTTCCATTAAAGGTTCGAAAAAGCACCGCAGGTTGGCGAGCTGACAATGGGTTTCGTGGAGAGACACTTCTTCCTTTTCATGGTTTTTCACAGGGAAGAAATGGACGGACGAAATTCTCCGAGGAGATTTCACGAAGTTTCGTGGAATGTTGGATCTTGCAGGGTGCGAGGAGGCTACAGTGCAAGTGTGGGAAGGGTTCGAAGCTCAGGAGGGTAGGAACCATGGATCGGAATCACGAGGAGCGTAGTTCTACTCGTGTATCGACATATCAGGAGTTCGTGAGGTAAGACTCCAACTCTTCGAAGCGGAAGTCACGATATAGCAATACGCAAAGTCCCGACGATCGTGTGGATAATGTGGGCCACAGGGTTTGGTGACGTGGCAGGTGACGCGAGGTATCGGAGGTTCGGCGTCTCGGGCATCGGGATTCGAGGTAGGAGTCATTTGATCATGCGAGTGGCGAAGTCGTGAGGAAGCGAGATCGCGAGTCTCGGCATTTCGGCGCATTGGGTATCGGAGGTTGGAACCTTGAGTGATTGGTGTCACGAGTTGCGAAATGCGATAGAGTGAAGTTCCGATAGTGGAGGGAGAAAGTCGGCACAGCTGATACATCAGGTCTCGGGGATTCGAGATCCTAGAAATCGATAGTGAACTCGCGAAGCCGTGAAGTTCCGATCCTCCGACAGATAAAGAAAGGGGGATTGAGCCGAAGAGAATCTATGGGTAAGGAAGGTTTCCGATAAGGGATAAGAAGAACCGTTGATGTTCTTCGGGCCGTGAATGAAAGAGAAGGTCATGAGGAGAGCGGTCGTGCTCCGAGGAGTGCGGTTGCCTCAGTGTGGTATCAGAGCGGGAATATATTTTTCTTTCTATAGAAAGAGAAGAATATTCGCCATGCCGTCGAGGAGAGAAAGGCAGTCACCTGATCCTGAGGACAGGGAGGTGAGAAGAAGAGGTAGGCCAGCAGGAAATCCAGAAATGGAGAGGCAGATGAGAGATCTATGTTCAAGGCTCGAGGAGATGGAGACAACTCAGAGACGCAGAGTTGGTGCAGGGGATCTTAGTGATTCTGAAGTTGAAGAGGAAGCTGGACATGAAGAAGAGGTCACAACAGAGGATGCATCAACCGAGCGGTTAATCAAGGCCATTTCCAGAATGGGTGCGAAAGCCAAGATGGACATTCCAGTCTATGAAGGAAGTCTGGATGCAGAAGAGCTGTTAGACTGGATAAGAGCTCTTGATACTTACTTCGATTATGAGGATATTGAAGAGGATAAGAAAGTCAAGCACGCTGTTACGCGCTTGAAAGGACATGCAACATTGTGATGGGACGAGCTACAAGCTGACAGGCGCTGCAAAGGCAAGCAGAAGATAAAAAGTTGGGATCAAATGATTGCGAAGATGAAAGAGAAGTTCATCCCAAGGGATTATCAAATTACTCTGTTCAGGAGGATGCAGAACCTGAGACATAAACTGATGACAATGAAAGAATACACTGAAGAATTTTATCGACTGAACATCAGAGAAGATCATCGGGAGAGCGATGATGAGAAGGTTTCCAGATATCTGAATGCTCTGAGATATGACATTCAGGATGAATTAAGCATGGTTACCATCAGGACGGTAGAGGATGCTTATCAGATGGCTCTGAAAGCCGAAGAAAATCTGAGCCGAAAGCAAGGACAGCGAGGGCGAGGCAGAAGCCAGTCAAGAGGTAAAGAAGTTGCCCAAGATAAATATCAGAAACCCAAGGAGGAATGGAAGAAACCTCAGGGTAAGGTTGAAAGAGGTGGTACCTTACAGAAAGGACCATGCATTGAACAGAGAGGGAAGCATAATGAGCAGAAGGGAGATTATGCTGACGCAAATACTTTTCCTCATACCAGAGGTAGAGGAAGAGGCCGAGGTGGAGTTATCACATGTTTCACATGTGGGAAGAATGGGCACAGGTCATTTGAGTGTCCAGAGAAAAAGAATGACATCAGAGAAGCTCACATCGCAGAGGCTCAGAGGTGTGATGCTGAGACCGAGGATGTTGAAGGTGGAAGATCGCTTGGGATGCATAAAATCCTTTTGACACTTGAGAAGGAGGTAGAAAATCTAGTTCAAAGGACCAGACTGTTCAGAACAACTTGCAAGACCAAGGATTGGGTATGAAAGGTTATTGTGGACAGTGGTAGCATGGATAATCTCGTTTCAACCGATATGGTGGAAAAATTAGAGCTGGAGACAACTGATCACTCGAGTCCATACAAGGTTTCATGGCTACAGAAGGGACATTAGGTGAGTGTCACTAAACAGTGTTTAGTTGAATTCAAGATAGGTGGATATAATGATAAAGTACTATGTGATGTCATTCCCATGGATGTATGTCATTTATTGCTGGGTAGACCATGGCAATATGACAAAAATGTGGTTCATGATGGGAGAATGAACACATATACCCTGGAGAAGGATGGGAGGACACATATGTTGCTTCCGATAAAAGATAAGGAGGTGAAGCCGGAAGTAAGCAACACAATACTTCTCATGAGTGGGAAGGAACTTCTCACAGAGATGGGGAAGAAAGAAGATCCACAGTTCTTTGTTGTTAGAAAGCCGAGAATTGTTCTGACTAGCACAAGAGTGGATGATTTACCAGAAGAGATTCAGGAACTGCTGGGAGATTTCGCTGACATCATCATGGACGAATTACCTCATTCATTGCCACCAATGAGGAGTGTGAGTCATCACATAGACCTCATACTAGGAAGCAGTTTGCCAAATAAATCTGCGTATAGGTTGACGCCGCAGGGAAATGAAGAGGTAAAGAAGCAGGTCCAGGAATTATTGGACAAAGGTTTGGTCAGGGAAAGCTTGAGTCCATGTGTTGTTTCAACAGTGCTCAGTCCGAAGAAAGACGGAGGATGGAGGATGTGCACCGAATCAAGAGCGATCAACAAGATAACCATTAGATACATGTTTCCATTCCGAGGATGGATGATCTGATGGATTGCCTGAGCGGGGCGAGGTATTTTTCAAAAATAGATTTGAAAAGAGGATATCACCAGATTCGCATGAGAGAGGGTGATGAATGGAAGACAACCTTAAAAACAAACGAAGGATTGTATGAGTGGCTAGTCATGCCGTTTGGCTTGACAAATGCACCAAGTACCTTTATGAGGTTGATGAATGAAGTCTTGAGGGAATTCATTGGGAAATTTGTCATTGTTTATTTGGATGACATACTGTTTTACAGTAAATCAGAGGCTGAGCATTTGAAACATTTAGCCATTGTGATGAGGAAGCTATAGCAGGAGAAGTTGTTGATCAACATGAAGAAATCTTCATTCATGAAGACAGAGCTCATCTACCTGGGATTTGTCATATCGACGAATGAATTAAGGATGGATCCAGATAAGGTAGAAGTGATCAAGGATTGGGCATCACCGAGAAATATTTTTGAGGTGAGGAGTTTCCATGGTTTAGCTAGTTTCTACCGAAAGTTCATCAGGAATTTCAATGGAATTAGCGCAGCGATGATGGATACAGTGAAGAAGCAGCATAAGACTTTTCACTGGACAACAGAGGCTGAAAAGAGCTTCAATCTGTTGAAGCGAAAGATCACAGAGCAACCAGTGTTGGTGTTGCCATATTTTCAGAAGACATTTCAGGTGAAATGTGATGCAAGCGGATATGCGATAGGAGCGGTCTTGAGTCAGGAAGACAGACCAGTCGCATATTACAGTGAGAAGTTGGATGAGGTGAAGCTGAAATACTCCATGTATGATAAAGAATTTTATGCTATCATACAGGCATTGAAAAAGTGGAGGCATTACTTGATCCCTAAAGAATTTGTATTGTACAGTGATAATCATGCATTATAGTTTGTGAGTCAACAAGAAAAGTTGAATTAGAAACATGCAAAATGGGTAGAGTATATGCATAATTTCACGTTTGTGATTAAACACATTTCAGGTACTGCTAACAAAGTGGCTGATGCTTTGAGCAGGAAGTGTTTGTTACTGCAGGAGTTTCGGGTCAAAACATTGGGTTTTGAAAATCTTAGGGACATGTATGCAGGTGATGCAGATTTTGCAGAGGCATATGAGGCAACTGAGAATCTAGTTCTCAGAGACAGAAGTATGTGGATAGATTATATGATCCAGGAAGGATTGTTGTTCAGAGGCAATCAACTGTGTATTCCGAATTGCTCCATGAGGGAGAACTTGTTGAAAGAGAAGCACAGTGGTGGATTAGCAGGTCATTTTGGCCAAGACAAAACATTTGTGAAGTTGAGCGAATCATACTTTTGGCCGGGGATGCGCTCAGAGGTCAAGCAGTTTGTTGACAGATGTCGGATTTGTCAGCATTCAAAAGGAAGAAAGCAGAATGCAGGGTTTTATCAGCTGTTTCCCATACCAGAGAGGCCATGGGAGGCGATAAGAATGGATTTTGTATTGGGTTTGTCGAGAACACAAAGAGGGGTTGATTCCATATTTGTAGTAGTGGACAGGTTTTCGAAAATGACACATTTCATACCATGCCAGAAGACCAGCGATGCGACACACATCACAAATTTGTTTTTCAAGGAGGTCATTCGACTTCATGGATTGTCGAGAAGCATAGTATCGGACAGGGATACCAAATTCATTGGACATTTCTGGAGGACACTCTGGAAGAAGATGGGAACCGACTTAATGTTTAGTTCTGCTTATCATCCTCAGACGGATGGGAAAACGGAAGTGGTAAATAGAAGTCTGGGAGACTTGTTGAGGAGCCTGGTGACAGAGCACCATAGCAGCTGGGACAATGTGTTGTCACAGGCAGAGTTCGCATACAACGATTCAGTGAATTGGAGTACAGGGAGAAGTCCATTTCAGATTGTGTATGGGACACAACCAAGAGGAGTTTCTGAATTGAGAAATTCAGAACAGACTGCGACTAGCAGTGCTAGCGCTGAAGAATTCGTTGAGGCAATGAAGGAACTTCACAGTAGAGTGAAGCAGTGACTAATATATTCGAATCAGGAATACAAGCGCAGAGCGGATCAGCATCAGAGACAACTTCAGTTTGAATTTGGCGATCTAGTTCTGGCACATCTGAGGAAGGAAAGGTTCCCAAGGGGAACATACAACAAGCTCAAAATGAAGAAAATCGGGCCATGCAGAGTCCTGAAGAAATTCAGAGAGAATGCGTATGAGATTGAATTTCCGGATGGCATTGGGATATCTCCGACATTCAATGTTTCAGAATTATATCCATATAAGGCTGAGGAAGCAGGAGCTGGAGGTGATGAACAACTAGACGTCCAGTGGCAGAAGCAGATGCCGATTGCAGAAAAGCCACAGATGGAATGCATACTGGACAAGCGAGTAGGTAAGAAGACCAGGAGGAAAGAATACTTTGAGTATCTGGTCATGTGGAAGAATCATCTAGTAGAAGATGCCAGCTGGGAAACTGAAGCAGTTATACAGAAGCATGGACATACCATGCAAGAGCTCATGGACAGGAGCCCATGAAAGTTTTCAAGCCGAGGAGTATGATGCAGGAGCATCGCCAACACATCAAACGAGCCAGCGCAGAGGCAGGAGACAGCTGGATAAGCCAGCATGAAGTTTTGAAAATACTTTGGGATTGTTGTGCAAACATTAATGTTTGAATTTAATGAAGCACACTTTGTATATTGTAATGGACCTTGAGCCTTTAAGCTCTCGTCCTTAGGTAGATAGATGAAATTTATTTTAGTTAATGCTGGTAGATAGGATTTTAAATATAGATTTGATAGATTTAGAGTCCAAGAGGGAAAATGGATTTAGACACCCTCCTTTGTACATCGTATTATTAGCTACAACATTCAGGAAGAGAAGAGCAAGCAGAGAATTGTATGAAGAACACCCATGTACAGATATTGAATTAATAGAAGAAAGCTTTGATAAAATTTCATGGATGTGAATTGTTTCTCTGTGTATTGATGTTATGCTCATGAATGTTTTTTTTTTTGTTATACACTTGCTTTTATATGCTGTGTATGTGATTTCATGGTTGAATAGAAGTCTGAGAGGGAATGTGAATGAGTTTCAATTGTTTTCTCTAATTGAGCCAAGAGATTCCTGCAAGGAGTGCAGTTGAATTGTCCGCAAGGAGTGCGTTGACAGAAAGGTTCAATTAGAGTAAGCTATTGTTCTCATTCATCTCATAAGGGTAGAGTCACAGTGCCGTGCAAGGAGTGCGCAGGCCAAGCGAAGTCTCAGAGTTGCGATTCTGAGCAAAGGGATTTAAAGACTGTCGCTGCGGGAGTGCGCGGGGTCGAAAGACTCAATACTTAGACGTTGTTGAAGATTCGCCGCAAGGAGTGTATGCAAAGGGTTTCATGGAGAGACACTTCTTCCTTTTCGTGGGTTTTCACAGGGAAGAAACGGATGGACGAAATTCTCCGAGGAGATTTCGCGAAGTTCCATGGAATGTTGGATCTTGCAGGGTGCGAGGAGGCTACAGTGCAAGTGTGGGAAGGGTTCGAAGCTCAGGAGGGCAGGAACCGTGGATCGGAATCACGAGGAGAGTAATTCTACTCATGTATCGGCATATCGGGAGTTCGTGAGGTAAGACTCCAACTCTTCGAAGCGGAATTCGCGATATAGTGATACGCGAAGTCCCGACGACTGTGTGGATAGTGTGGGCCACATGGTTTGGTGACGTGGCAGGTGACGCGAGGTATCAAAGGTTCGGTGTCTCGGGCATCGGGAGTCGAGGTAGGAGTCATTTGATCATGCGAGTGGCGAAGTCGCGAGGAAGCGAGATCGCGAGTCTCGACATTTCGGCGCATTGGGTATCGGAGGTTGGAACCCCGAGTGATTGGTGTCACGAGTTGTGAAACACGATAGAGAGAAGTTCAGATAGCGGAGGGAGAAAGTCGGCGCAACTGATACATCAGGTCTTGGGGATTCGAGAACCTAGAAATCGATAGTGAACTCGCGAATCCGCGAAGTTCCGATCCTCCGACAGCTAAAGAAAGGGGGATTGAGCCGAAGAGAATCTGTAGGTAAGGAAGGTTTCCGATAAGGGATAAGAAGAACCGTTGACGTTCTTCAGGCCGTGAATGAAAGAGAAGGTCTTGAGGAGAGAGATCGTGCTCCGAGGAGTGCGTTTGCGTCAGTGTTCTTCTATTAATTCAATATCTATACATGGGTGTTCTTCATACAATTCTCTGCTTACTCTTCTCTTCCTGAATGTTGTAGCTAATAATACGATGTACAAAGGAGGGTGTCTAAATCTATTTTCCCTCTTGGACTCTAAAGCTATCAAATCTATATTTAAAATCCTATCTACCAGCATTAACTAAAATAAATGTCGTCTATCTACCTAAGGACGAGAGCTTAAAGGCTCAAGGTCCATTACAAAATACAAAGTGCGCTTCATTAAATTCAAACATTAATGTTTGTGCAACAATCCCAAAGTATTTTCAAAACTTCATGCTGGCTTATCCAGCTGTCTCCTACCTCTGCGCTGGCTCGTTTGATGTGTTGGCAATGCTCCTGCATCACATAGGTTTATGGAGGAATTGGGAAAGAAGCAGGAGAATAGTAGGTTGTATTGTGAAAGTGTGAGTGGCAAGTACCATTTCAAATACTAAGCATATACGACTCAAGTACCATTTCATATGATCCATCTTGGAAGATGGACATTTGAAGTTGGAAAAGATACACACTAGCCATAATCCTACATACATGTTAACAAAGGGAGTAACTAGGGAGAAGCTGAGTTCCTGCTCAGTTTCAGTTGCTCTTCAAGCATGAAGATGAAGATGATAAATTTTCCAGCTCCAAGAAAGGATCTAATATCCTAAATTAATCAAACAAATCACCACATAAGTAACTAATCAAGTATTCTCCATGACTTCTATAGGCATTCAAGCCACTTATTACAAATTCAAATAAAATTAAGAGGACTAACTCTCTTTGGTAAAATAATTTGACCCTTAGGTCCATGAATTAAAATTTCGAATCAGATGCTCTTGCATCACACTCCCAAGGAAGAAAAGAATGCTCCATTAAGCTTTCAGGATCCACATTGTACTTGTAAACCTCTTTTTTTTTCATCCAGGTGGCATATTTTTTTGGCTAGCCTTTACACTTGATCAAATATTGATAATATGATTTTCCCTTGGTTTCCTTCGTCATCTTTTTGTCTAGAATTGCTTCAACTTCTTTCTGTGTCTTCTTAGGAAAAATTTATCCCCATTCTAAGGTATAAATTTTATCACTTGTAGGTCCATATGTCACCTCATTCTATGATTCCTTGTAGGGGTAAAATTATGCTACATTAAATATTAGAGAAAGTCCAATATTCTCTGGAAATGTTACCTCATAAGCATTTGCAGAATTTTTTTTGAGTATTCTGCAAGGCCCAATATTCTTCAATTTTAACTTATTGTAAGTCCATACAGGAAACCTTTCCTTTATCAAATATACCATAAAAAAATCACCCATTTGGAACTACACCTGTCTCCTTCTCAAATCTTCCCTTTGGTTATACTTACTACTACTTTCTTGTAACTTTCGCTTAACATCCTCTTGCAGCTTCTGCATGTGCTCTGCAAAATCCTCAACATCTGCACTCCTTAGCTCTTGTTTCCCCATATTATTTTAGTTCATATACTCCCCTTGGATGCATTACATAAAAAAATAGGAATGGACTCATTCCTTTACTCCTATTAGGAGTGTCATTATAAGAAAAATATACCTAAGCAAGTGCTAAGTCCCACTGTTTAGGCCGTTCATACACCATGAACCTCAAAATGTTCCCCAAGCTCATGTTTACCACTTCAGTTTCTCCATTAGTATGTGGATGATAGGATGAATTGAAATTGAGATTTGTATCCAATTTCTTCCATAAGTTTTCTTATAAGTGACCAACAAACTTTGTGTCTCTGTCAGAGACAATGCTCACTAGTAGACCATGCAACCTTACTATCTTTGAGATTTTTTTTTTTGCATTATTAGTTGCATCGTTAGTATTCTTACAAACAATAAAGTTTGTCATTTTGGAAAACCTATCTACCACCACATAGATAAAATCATTTCCCCTTTTAGTCTTGGGTAATCCTAAAACAAAGTCCATGCTGATAGAATCCCAAGGTCTTTTTGGAATGGGGAATGGATGGTACATCCATGTATTTTGACTCCTTCCCTTGGCATGTTAGCATATCTTGCACCTTTAAACAAATTTATTGACATCAGTCTGCATTCCTATCCAAAAATAAAAATCAT
The DNA here is from genome assembly GCA_009831015.1 of Picea engelmannii. Lineage (NCBI taxonomy): Eukaryota > Viridiplantae > Streptophyta > Pinopsida > Pinales > Pinaceae > Picea > Picea engelmannii. The sequence goes on from ML794022.1 coordinate 409,730, forward strand.
TTACCTGAAAACAGGTCTTGTCCTTTCCAAAGTGCCCTGATAGCCCTCCATTGTGATTTTCCTTAATTAAATTTTCCCTCATTGAACACTTAGGAATGCACAATTTACTATTTTTGAACAACAAACCTTCTTGTAGGATGTATTCCAACCACTGGATTTTTTTTTTAGCCACAATATTCTCACAAGCTGCATAAATATTCCGAAAATATGCATCTTCTTTATAAATGGAAATTGACTCATGAAACCCTAAGGTGCCGACCTTAAGTTCTTGTAAAATCAAATTTACCCTACTCAAAGAGTGAACAAACTTATTAGATTTACCACTTGTGTGTTTAATCACAAAGGTAAAAATTTGTATAAATTAAACCCATTTATTATGTTTTTGGTTCAACTTAAAGGTTGACTACTTATAAACTGCAGTGCATGGTTGTCAATGTACAACACAAATTCCTTAGGCATCAAATAATGTTTCCATTTCTTGAGTGCTTGCACAATAATATAAAATTCTTTATGATAGGATGCATACTTTTGTTTTGTCTCATTTAAATTCTCACTAAAGTATGTTATTGGCCTTTGTTCTTGACTTAACATAGCTCTTATTATTGTCCCACTAACATCAATTTCTACTTGGAATATTTTATCAAAATCAGGTAAAGCCAACACAAGTTTTTCAATGATATTTATTTTCATCATATTAAAACTCTTCTCTTCTCCCTCTATCCATCTAAATGGTTTCCTACTCTCTTTTATAGTCTCTACCATAGGTGCACAAATTTGACTAAATTTTTTAATAATTTTTTTGCAAAATCTTGCAAGGCCATGAAAGCTTCTTACCTCAAATACATTCTTTGGAGTTGGCCAATTCAAAATTGCTTGTAGATTCTCTTGATCCATTTTCATCCCTTCTTCTGAGACTACAAATCCAAAATAGATAAATTCCTTCTTCATGAAGCTACACTATTTCAAATTTATAAGCAATTTCTCTTTTTTCAAGGTAGTCAAGACCATCTTGAGCTGACTCAAATTCTCCTCTTTGCTTCGGCTATATATCAGAATATCATCCAAGTAAACTATAACAAACTTGGAAATTTATTCTTTGAAGAATTCATTCATTAACCTCAAGAATGTACTTGGTGCATTTGTGAGCCCAAAGAGCATGAAAAACCATTCATACAAACCATTGTTTGTCTTAAATGCAGTCTTTCGTTCATCCCCCTCTCTAACCCTTACTTTATGGTAATCACTCTTTAAATCAATATTTGAAAAATATTTGGACCCACTCAAACAATCAATTATATATTCTATAAGAGGTAATGGAAACATGTACCTAATAACGATCTTGTTGATGGCCCTGGAGTCAGTGCACATGCACCATCCACCATCCTTATTTGGACTGAGTACTTTTGGTACCACACATGGACTGAAGCTCTCTCTTACTATCCCTTTGTCCAAAAATTCTTGAACCTGTCTTCTCACTTCTTCATTCTCTTGAGGGGTTAATATATAGCCTACTTTATTAGGTAAACTTACACCAAGTATCAAGTCAATATGGTGATTGATACTTCTCCCAGGAGGCAAAGAATTAGGTAGTTCATCCACAACAATATCAACAAATTCATCAAGAAAATTTTTAATATTACCAAGAAAATCATATAAGTTTGTAGAAGTCAAAATTACCTTTGGTTTTCCAATAAGATAAAAATGTAGCTCCTCCTTCTTGACTTCTTGAAATATTTTTTTTCCACTCATTAGAAGAATACTAGGTCTAGGTTCCTCTTTGGTTGCTTCATATTTCAAGGGTAGCGATACATGCTTCTTTCCATCCTTCATTAAGGAGTAAGTGTTCCTTCTGCCATCATGAATAACTTTCCTGTCATATTGCCAAGGTATTCCCAACAAGACATGGCAGACATCCATAGGAATTATTCCACATAACACCACATCTATGTAAGTCCCAATATGAATCTCCACCTCACATTGCTCATTCACCAAGAGATGATGTCCTTTTTTTAACCATGAAAATTTGTAGGGAGTGGGATGTGCCATAGTTTTCAATCCCAACTTCTCTACCATCGCCCTGGAGACCAAGTTATCAATACTTCCACTATCAATTACTACTTTGCAACACTTCCCCTTAGATTTACACATAGTCATGAACAAACTCTTCCTTTGTGCTGGTTCATGTACCTCCGTTTCTTCCTTCAGAAAAACTCTTTTTATCATCAAAGACTCTCCTACCTCAGGTGGCTCTTCTCTTTCCAATGCCTTATCTGGTTCTTCTTTGGCTTCTACAACATTACTAGTCCTTTTTTTTTGTTGGTTTATTCCTTGGACAACCCCAAGACATGTTTCCAATTTCACCACATGTGTAACATCTCACTTCTCTGCCTCTTCCTCTGGAGCCAAATCTCCTTCCTCTAAAATCTCCTCTTTGTGGTGATTGGTTGCTAGAACTCTCTCCTTCACTTTTAGGGGTTTGAGTCCTTCCTTTGTTTGAAGATCCTCTTCCTCTTATCACACCCTTTCCTCTAATTGTTAGAATCTTCTTCCTTATCAACTTCTCTTCCACTTTTAATGCTTCCTGGTAAGAATCCTCAACAACCTTGAGATTCAGCAAGATAATCTCATCCTGTATATCATATCTCAACCCATTAATATGATTGGCTACTCTCTCCACATCTCCCTCTATATGCCCAACTCTTATACTTAAGAACTCCTCTATATAATCTTTGACTGTCATAGTTTTGTGCCTTAGGTTTTGTAGATGTCTGAAGAGGGTTTATTGATAATCCTTGGGCATAATTTTACTTTTAATTTTTCTTACCATTTTATCCCAATTCTTAATTCTGGATTTACCTTTTCTCTCTCTATGAATTTTCAATTCATCCCACCAAATGGTTGCATGTCCCTTCAACTTGGTTGCTGCATATTTCACTTTATTTATGTCCTCAACCTCCTCAAAGTAAAATTATTTATCCATGGTGGTTGTCTAGTCCATGAGTTCTTCAACATTCAAATTCCCTTCATAAATGAAAACCTCCACTTTAGGTTTGCCACCAGATTTAACCAACATTCTCATCCCTCTGTCTTCTTCTATGACCTCTTCTTGTTCTTCTTCAGAGGTTTCTCCTTCACTGATGTCACTAGCATTAGGGTCTTTTCTTTATATAGCCTCCATGGCTTCCAATATAGCTTTAAGACGCCTCATTTCCTCCAATAGGACTGCATCTCCTGTTGGTCTTCCTCAAACTGCTCCAATAGGAACTCCTTGTCCTCTTCTTGGAGGAATTTCCCCAATTTATCAAAGAAAATAGATGTTATGATACCACAATGATTCCTTAAGGGATCACTTAAGATCAACTAGGACACGTTCTAGATCAATCTGGCCTAATATTATTCCCCGAAAGACTAAATTTGTACTATGTATGATAACACTGTATTCATAAGCATACAAGGATCATGGTTTTCATATGAGCATAGGCGTGATCTAGTGTTAATCTTGTATAAGCACTTTTCCCCCTTTGAAAAATTGACGGTCTTTATTTTATTTAATCGTTGAGATGAATGGTTCTGGTAATTTTGGGGGGCCAANGAAATAATTGTCCTCTCAACATGTGGAGACATGATAAATGACAAGGAATATTTTGGGTGGTCATGTCTGGTTTAATGCCCTTGCTCCTTCAACACCCTAATTGATCTATATCTATTGATCTCATCCAATGTCAATGATGATCCAACGATTGTTGGTATTCACTGTCTTTTTTCCACAGTGTGCCTTTGTCGATTTGATGATTGGAATAACTCTACGGGATTATTCTTTCTTTGTATCGGACAATCTATGCTCATCGATAAACCAAATGGACAATCACAATTCTCTATAATTTATGGTTACAAGATACTACTGTAACTCTGATGCACATCAATCAATAAAAATAGAAATTACACACATGATTTAGATCAACGATCTACCAAGATAATTACAGAGAAACAACCTTTGTTTGCATTCATTTAATTGGAAATTACACACCTACAAAAACATAGTTATCTACACTTCAAGCATGAAATCCCACACTTAGGAAAATCTACTGCTTTTTAATCTAACCCAATTCAAACCAATCCAATACAATCCACTCCAGTCTAATCGAATATCTTACAATTGAAAGAATATATACTAATTCACCATGTACCATAAACTAACAACTAATCCCTATAAATATGTCAAAATCCCTAGAATCAATCTAATCTCCTAAATTAATCAAACAAATCACCACCTAAGTAACCAATCAAGTCTTTTCGATGCCTTCTAGAGGCATTCGATTCAAATATTACAAATTAAAATAAAATTAAGAGGACCAACCCTCTTTGGTAAAATAATTTGATGCTTAGGTCCATGAATTAAAATTTTGAATAAGATGGTCTTGCATCATTAACTCACAAACCAACTGTCAAAAGTTGCTAAAAGTTTGCCCCTATAATCTACTAACCCTAGGGCACTTTTTGGGTGGATTGTTGGAAAGTTTTGATGGTTGATCTCTTGTCTGTAAAACATTGAATGCTACAACCATCAGGATACAAATTATATCTCTGCAATATTATTTCTTACAACCTTATTTCAAGATAAAGTCTTTCTCTTTCATTCTTGAGTTAAACTAGTATTTGTTGGCTTGTCTCTTGGTTGTTTTAATATACTTTTATCATCTTCATTTGCAACTCTTACTATATTTTTGTTTATGATATATAGTATTTTTTATTTTTGTAATTAGGGAAAACAAGCTTAACTTTTTGGTCCACCTAACATTAGTTACGTGCATACTTGGGTTTTCTCGTGTCTCAGTAATGTACAATCACCCTTTGTAGGTACTCATACCTCTTGGAAACCATTGGATACCACCAAGAATCTTCCCCAACACTTTCCACACTTAGTATATTGACCTATAGGGGGACCCTCCTTCATCTCTTCACTTTCCATCTCTCTACCCCCAGGGTCATCGAGATTCCCCCCTTGAGGTGATTACTTCATCTCTAAAGTGACGAGAATACATGCCTAATGTGATAGTGGGTAGGTTTTCTATTAGTTATTGTAATTTTGTGGATGGGTTGGGATTTTACCTACCTACATATTGTGTGATAACACTACCTACTAGCATATATCTACCTTAACCCCGGATCTATCGAGCACCGAGAGGGATCAAATCTCTTGAGGTGAAAATTTTTAACATTTCCTCAAGTTTTGCACTCTTAAAAAGGTTTTCACCTTGAGAGATTTGATCCCTCTCGACTCTTGATAGATATGGGGTTAAGAAATTTCTATGTTAGTTTAATACATTATTATTAAAGTATTAAAAAAAATTAATATTATAAAATATATTAATATATATTAAAATATTTCATTTTTAAATATATTAAAAAGGTATATACCAAACTAAATTAATTATTACTAACTCCATACACATATATACATAGACATGATTGTTATTCATCCAAAGTATATATATATATATATATATATATATATATATATATATATATATAATTTTAATGCCTTATGTTACATGATCATCTCTCCCATACTAGGTTGTAGGGAGCCTCTTGTAACACCTCGGGTTTTGAACCTCCATTTTAAATAATGTATTGTTACAATGCTGAGAGGCCAGAGTGCCCAAAAAATTATTAAAATGCCAATGTGCCCAAGACATGTAATGTTTTTTATCATTATTAATAATAAATACATGGCTGGTTGCTAGACGGACAAGGACTAGAGTTATAGGGGGCTATGATTCCACAAGAGAGGGGGCTTGAGGGGCTAAATGTTTATTTCCTATTTTAATTACCATTTTTGTATAAGGGAGGGGATCAATTACGTGAGCTTCTTGGGGAAGGCTAGGAGATTATTGATTTCCCACGAAGTTACTTAAACCTACCTCTGGTCTGATGGGGAGGGTCGGTCATTGGCTCGTTCACTCCTTCACTTATGCATTCACACCATTATATTCCTCACACACTTTCATGCACACACCTACATGCACCCACTTACCCGTTCTTTGATCCATCTGTCATCCGCATCTTGGCTCGGGGAAAGGGAGTCAAATTGCTGAAGATTAGCCACTGGATAGTTGGCTGTAGTGGTTGATAGTGTGATCCAGCCATGACCCGAGGCCACATGTCTGAGATGCATTGGACTGTGTTCAGTGTTTCTCACAGTTGCGAGTCCTGAGAGTTCCAACATTGATATTCTAGACCAGTTGCACTGGAGCGTGAATTAAGGATAAGGATTTCCTGAGGGACTGCATGGCAAAGAAGGGTGGAGGTCCATTCTCTTGGGTGGTGCAAGCTGGGTAGAAGAGAGATGGGTACTTGGATTGCTGTGAGAGATGGGAATCCTGTGAGAGCTTGGGTGCTGATTGGTTTGGGAAGCCAGGTAACACTCTGGAACCATCCTTGTGGATTCATAGCTCTGGGTCGGGGGTGATGCTGCTATTGAGATTTGGAACAGTAGTGTCTATGGTTGGGTGGAACATCCTTGATATGCAACTAGTTGGTGTCATCTTTCATAAATATAAGTGCTTTCTGTTATGGTATCATTTACATGTATATGAATGCATTTCCATTGTGTATATTTAATTATCGTTTAATTGAATCTTTAGACTATGCATGCTTGTTGGATATTGCTGTGCATGTCATTAAAGTCTTTTATTTTATGCATCCTTAAATTTTAAAAGGTATTTGTAAGAGAAAGAAGTCCAAGGTCGGGCTTGAAATTAGCGTACCCCAGCTTGTGGTCGGTTGGGTATGTTACAGTTTGGTATTAGAGCTTCTCGTTGAAACGCTGGGCCGGGTCTGTTGGTCAGAGTCTCGAGGTCGAGATCGAACTCTGACCGTAGAGTTGAAAATCTCAGGAGGAATGGCGTTACAGAATCTATGTGGGATATAGAACATGAGAGAACGATGTAAGGGTTTCGAAGGATCATGACCATCCCCTTTGAATTTGGGAGCGATCACCACTGTAGGATCAAGAGAGATCCAAGATCGTTGGATCAGAGGACAAGCGAACATGGGTTGTTCGATGAAACGAAAGCAAGGGTTAAGGTCACAACCGTCGGATCCCATGGGAGAATGAGATCAACGAACAAGAGGAATTGCGGGGAACTGAGTGGCATGAGAGATAATTTCCCAACGCAGTCCCACAATCCAAACCACTGTTTCCCCAAGGGGTTATGTGTCAACATCAGGAGAATTGTGGGGCGAAAAGCGGGTTACTCCAAACCATTGATTCATGCCCCCGCAAATTGAAAGGTATGCAATGATGCGACAGGTTAGGGATTGAACATCGAAAATATGAATAGCTGAAGTAGATGGGGACCGTCGATCCATAGGAGGACACGCATTGACCGATCGTGTGCTCAGTGAAAGAACTCTAGGAAGGAGTGAGCAAGGAGAAGTTGAGAGTTGAAACTCCTAAATCCCGGAGAGCCAAAGACCCGAAGTAAACATCGACTGTCGAATCATCTGAAGTAGATACTGACCATCGATCTCCAAGAGGTTACGTGTCAGCAGATTAGTAACTTCGGAGGAATCTGTTCGAGAGGTTTTCAGTTGATATTTGAGACTCCCAAATCCCATAGAGCCGAAGAGCTGAAGTAAATCTCGATCGTCCGATCATTCGAGAGGATCTCAACCATTGATCTACCGAGATCCGTGCGTCACTAGTTCCATGGTTTTGGATAAAAGCTAGTGGGGCCAGATAAGTTTTCAAATTTGAGATTTCCAAAGTCCAAAGACCCAAAGTAAGCCTGAACCGTCAGGTTAAGGAGGAAACATGGTGTAGATCAGTGGACTCTGGATGAAGAACCAAAGTGAATCTTTGTCGCCCAATCTAGGAGGACACATGGTGACAGATTGGCCAGTTTGGGAATGCAGAGTTCAGGAAAATTGGAAGTGTGCTAGCATGGTAAAATCTCGAAGTCCCGAAGCCTGAAGAGTCAAAGTGATGGGGCATGATGACGTCACCAGGAGGTGATGTGGACCCCAAAATTTTCGAAATGATGTATCTTGCAGACGTCACCTGGGATGACGTGGGCACATGGAATGTGTGCCACATGTCAGTAAGTTTTGAGCATTTGGATTATTGAAAGGTCAGATAGAATGTGACACTTGTCACCGACCTGATTGGGCCATGTGTCTTCTTCCATTATTTCTCCACATGGAGACAGATCGTGTAGTCCAGAGACTAGGAACTCCGGAGGGGAAATATGTGACAAGTAGCATTAGGTCGAAAACTCCCGAAGGCTCGAAGGCCGGAGTACGTATCGATCGTTGATTCCAGAAGACACACGTCGAAGCATCGTCGACTTTGGGTAAAAGCACTCCGGGAGAAAGTGCAGGAGGAAGGTTTGAAACTTTTGAAGCCCGAGGAGCTGAAGTTATTCACAACTAATGATCAGTGGGAGGACACCCTGTTGGCAAATGTTTAACAGGTAGCGCATGCTTGCCATTGATGGAAAGTACAAAAATGAAGATGGCATGAGTACAGGAAGAATGTAACAGACGGACACCAGAAGTATTTTAGGAAGACGCTGCAGAGCAAGCCCGATAAGCTCAGAAGAGATAGTGCAGAGGATTGTTGGCAGGTTATTATCAGGCAAAGTAAGCTTGTCATTGATGGCAAGATCAGAGTATGCAACGAAGGCAAAACAGGGACAAAGTATGCTCCGGAGGAGAAGTACAAGTGATCGCTGGATCTCATCCTGAATTCCCGATGGTTGTCAGATATGGATGAAGACAAAAGGAGTGCGCAGATCTGGAGGATAGATCTCAGGCGTTAGATCTGAGTGTAGGATCCGACCACCGTTGGATCGAGGAAAACCTGCACGATATTTAAAAGAGCAAGGGGTAGAGGGCTCACAGATCCTGAAAGAAGGAGGACAGTCCATCTCAGGGGGTTATGTGGACCGTTGATCCGACTCCCTGTCGGAGTTTTGGGGATCGAGAGTTGGAGATGTAAAAGAATATTGACATCAAGAATCCCGAAATCGCGATGTATGAAATCTCGACTGAATCTGAACCGTCAGATCAAGATGTGATCTGGACCATTGATCCGACTCCCTGTCATAGTTTCGGGGATCGAGAGTTGGAGATGTCAAAGAATATTGACATCAAGAATCCTGAAATCACGATGTGTGAAATCCCGACTGAATCTAAACCGTCAAATCAAGATGTGATCTAGACCGTCGACCTGACTCACGTCAGCAGACCACATCAGCTAGGAACACATGGCACAACTAGGTAATGACAAGTGTCAGACTGATTCAACATGCCAAGCACATGTAAGTCATGAATCAGGGTGACACATGGTAGTTATTTAACACATGTGACGTTAGCAGACTTACACCATGACGGAGTTTCGAGGATTTTGTGTTGGAGATGTCAAAGAAACAATGAAACAAGAATCTCGATTTCACGATATGCAAAATCGCAACTTAAATCGCAGCCGTTGAATCAAGATCAAATATGGACCATTGATTCTAGTCCATGTCAGAGTTTCGAGGATCGAGTGTTGAAGTTGTCAAAGAACATTCACCACAGGAATCTCGATTTCACGATATGCAAAATCACGATATAATCTGAGCCGTCAGATCAAGCTTTGATCTAGACTGTTGATTCCAGTCAATGGAGAGGCATCGGTGATCGAGAGTTGGACATGTCAAAGATTATTGACATCAGGAATCCCAATATCGCGATATGCGAAATCGTGATTTAATCGCAGTCGTTGAATAAAGATCAGATCTGGATCGTTGATCAAACTCCATATCAGAGTTTCACGAATCGTGACATAGAGAGTAAAAGAACTCAATACATCAAGAATGTCGAAATCGTGAAATTGTGATTCAATCGTAGCCGTTGAATCAAGATTAGATATGGACCATGGAATCACAGGACATTTGGCAAGTGATCAAAATTTCGCTGACTTGGGGTCAACGGAGCATAGTGTCGAAAATCGTAAAATGCGAAATCGCGAAAGCGCCTTATGCATAAGGCTGTGGTCACAACCCTTAGACACATCAGCGAGAGATGGAGGAAAGAGATAGAGAAATCAAGCTCATTTTCGGGGATTGCGACTTGGAGAGGAAAGAACACAATGCAACCGAAATGCCGAAATGCTGAAACCCGATTTAAAGGAAAGATTAATAAATCTCATCCAACGGTGTAGATTAACCTGAAGGAGATCTGAGGGCTACTGTTGCACAACACAGTGAAACTGCTAGAAACCATTGATGGTTTCTACCATAGGATGCGAAGA
>ML794022.1:433641-446417 GCA_009831015.1 Picea engelmannii
ACAACTAATTGGGTCATTGATGTATTTGGTAAATACTCGACTAGACATTTGCTTTGCCATGAATACACTAAGCTAGTTCCAGGTGGAACCAAGACATGAGAATTGGATAGCTACAAAGCATGTATTAAGATATATTCATGGAACAATAAACTATGGTTTGAGATATACCACATCCAACAATATACAACTTCATGGATTCAAAGAATCAGATTGGGTAGGAAGTGCAGAAGACAGAAAGAGCACTTCAGGTATGTGTTTCAGCTTGGGCTCCACTATGATATCTTGGGGCAGCAGGAAAAATAAGTCTGTCGCACTCAGCACAACAAAAGCAGAGTATATGGAAACATGTGAATTATGCACTGAAGTAATATGGTTAAGGAAGTTAATCTCCGATTTATTTGATCAGATTCCAGAATCGACCATAATATATTGTGAAAATCAAAGTTGTATAAGATTATCAGAACAACCCGTTTTTCATGAAAGGTCGAAACACATTGAGATCAAATACTACTTTATTTGAGATAAATTCCAAGAAGGAGAGGTAAAGATCGAGTATATCCCCTCTGATGAGCAGACAACAGACATTCTGACAAAACCTCTATCCAGAATAAAGTTTGCATATTTTCGAGAGAAAATGGGGATCGCAGAAATAACTCCCTTAGCTGAAAGGGAAGACTCTCCAGGTTAGGAGAGAGCACTAAAATATTATTGAAACTTTTATCTTTGTGATTGAAAAATAGTCCATATTGGACAGATTCTTTCATGTTCGGAAAGTGGATTGAGATTTCTGACGGACAACAATTTCCCATTGTGGTTAACATGGGTAATGGTCCAGATTTCTAATGTATCATAGACAACAAATTCCCATTGTGCTTAACATGGGGAGTGGTCTAGGGCAGTCTCTCTTCTTGAGGGTTACTTAAGAATATTGGCCCGCCTCGCCGAACAATGATTTCTCATTGTGGTTAACGTGAGGAATGGTCCCTTTTGGAGGTTGATGTAGGACAGTCTTTTCCTCCTGTGGTTAATAGAGGAAATGGTCCAGACAATCATTCCTTAGGGTTTATACATTCTCTCCAGGGTGCACTTTGATTAGTGTAGGAGGAATGGCCCAGGGTGGGTAATGGTCCAGGCTCAACAATCAGGGACATGCATTCCTTAGGGTTTATACATTCTCTCCAGGGTGCACTTTGATTAGTGTAGGAAGAATGGCCCAGGGTGGGGAATGGTCCAGGTTCATAAGACATGGAAATTATTCTTTCTTGTTTGAGAAGAATAATCCAGATATCTCATTGTTATACTCTGAGGGCAGATATTATTTCATATCTCACAGACGTGAGTGAAAGATTGGCTTAGATGATTAAGTTTATTTTAACAATATTTTTCAGTGCAGGTTGACATCAGATGATTGTTATGGAGACGACTTGTCTCAAGACAATAGAGATATAATACTGTGGTGGATTTGTTCCACTATTTGTGACTATGTGTCACGGTTTGAGTAGTTTCGTACTACCATGGATAAACACAGGTGTGTTCTATCAATTGATATTGTACCAGTTGTCATAGGAGATTATCCAGTTGGATAATAATGACGGTGCTCGTGATACTACCAGTTGATTGGTCTATTTGTGCTCAATACCATACCTCCCTAGCTAGGAGGGAGTGTTGATATTATGGTAGCTTCGGGAGGTATGAACCTCTATTGTGACCTATGATGAGATTAGAATATTTCGGAAGGAAGCAAAGAAGTAAAGGAAACCCTAGATGAGATGTCGGCTGCAGAAATATAATTAATATAAATTAATTAGTACCCAGAAGGAGAAGTCGGCCCCAGTAAGTCTTCCAGACCACTATAAATACAGGGTGCCAGTTCTCATTATTCACACTTCTCAAAATTGCAGAGAGTAGTTTCTGCGCACTGCAGTTGGCAGTTTTGTGCGCAAGTTTTTGGGGAAGGTGTTGCGCTAGTTTCTAGGTGGGACTATCTGATCAACTTGGTTTCTATTCTTGCTTGGTGCATTAGCCTTGCTTGGCTATTGATTTCTACCAGTATTCTTCTCTGTCAAGGTCAAGGTGCTCGGAGGGTGGCTTTGGCCTATGGTTGTGTGACAAGGGTATTGTCAATGGTAAAACAAGCACAATATTTCATATTCTAACAAAAAGGAGACCAGGAAAAGTTAATAGAAACGGTAAGAAGAATAAAGATGGAAATGTAGAGCTACAAAGAAGACAACGAGAGACTAATTAGAGAGAAAAGTCAGATAAATGCTTGAGTGTTGGAGAGATTAAATCAATTGTAGAGATAAACTATGAAGGGATCAAACTCAATACAAGAGGAAGAAGGCAGGTGCCATGAAAGAAGGAATGATCGTGGAAGAGATGGTTATTCCATAAGTTCTAGTAAATATCATGGGCACCACTCACCTCCTAACTCAGAAAGAAATTTTTATGGATCAGAAGATCCCGTAAGCAGTCCAAAGGTGTCTCCTGTCAGAAACCAAATACATAAATAAGAGATAGATAGTTTTCAAGGAGAGATTGGTTGGACCAACATCATGCTATCCTAGATTTTCATAACAATACATTTACATGTCTTGATGGAAATGGAAAAAAAGCACTGTGAAAAAAGTTCCAAGACCCATCTATATAAGAGAGATTTCAGCCTTACAACTAAAAAGATGTTTTAGGAAGGGATGTCAATTGTATGCAACTCATGTGGAAGAGCCAGATAATACAAAGGGCCAAGCCTCAAAGATTTCTCAGTACTATAGGAATTTGAAGATGTATTCTAGGAAATACACGGATTGCCACCAAGAAGGGAGATAGATTTCTCAATTGATTTAGTGCTAGGAGCTTCCCCGATGTCAAAAACACCTTACAGAATGAGCACACCAGAGTTAAAAGAATTACAAATGCAATTGGAAGAATTGTTGAAGAAAGGGTACATACGTGCAAGTGTTTCACCTTGGAGAGCACCAATACTTTTTGTCAAAAATAAGGATGGAACCTTGAGGTTGTGTATTGACTTTTGACAGCTGAACAAGTACACTATAAAGAACAAGTATCCTCTATCCCAAATTGATGACCTCTTTGATTAGCTAAGAGGAGCAAATTTATTCTCAAAGATTGACCTGAGTGCAGGATACCATCAGGTAAGAATCAAGGAAGAAGACATTCATAAGACAACGTTTAGGACTAGGTATGGGAATTATGAATTTGTAGTGGTGCCTTTTGGACTGACCAATGCACCAACTGTCTTCATGTGCCTAATGAATGGCATATTTAGAAATTGTTTGGATAAGTTTGTCATAGTATTTTTGGATGACATACTTATCTATTGTAAGTATGAAGAGGAGCATGACCATCACTTAAGACTGGTGTTGCAAGTACTGAGAGAACATCAGTTGTATGCCAATTTGATTAAGTGTTATTTTTATCAAAAGAAGATCCATTACTTTGGACACATTATTTCAGAGTAGGGCATAATAGTAGATACAAAGAAGATCGAAGCCATTAGAGGATGGCCAACACCCAGAAATGTTTCAGACGTCAAATATTTTATGGGATTAGCTGTCTACTACATAAGGTTCATAGTAGGGTTCTCTAAGATTGCTCATCCCATCAATTTTTTGCAAAAGAAGGGAACTAAATTTGAATGGACACTCAAGTGTGAAATTAATTTTAATGCGTTGAAGGAATTACTTACTAGTGCACCTGTGTTAAATATTGCTGACCCAAACAAAAGTTTTTTGGTATGTACAAATACATGAAAGGAAGGACTTGGGGGATTCCTCACGCAAAATGGACATGTCATTGGATATGAGTCCATAAAGATTAAGGAACATGAGAGAAACTATGCCACCCACGACTTGGATATTTCTTCCATTGTTCACACCTCGAGGATGTGGAGGCATTAACTCATGGGGAAGAAATTCAAATTAAGGACATACCACATTGGCCCGAAGTATCTTTTTGAACAACCAACCTTGAATTCCAGGCAAACAAGATGGCTGGAATTTTTAAGTGAATATGACTTCGATATCAAGCATATCAAGGGAAAGGAGAATAAAGTTTTTGATGCACTTAGTAGAAGAGTGCATCTCATGCATGCTACTGTTGTTAGTATGCATCAATCAGAATTGGAGAGAATAATTTTAGATGGTCTTGTTAAATACCAACATTACCTATAGGTAAAGGAAAACTTATAGCAAGGAGATATACAAAAAAAAATAAAGGAGTATGAGATAAATGAAGACAAACTCCTCATGCATAAAAATATAATCTATCTTCCTAGTTCTGGAGAATTGAGGAATTTGGTACTGAAGGAAATGCATGATGTTCCTTATGTTGGACATCCTGGTTACCAAAAAAAAATTATAGTAGTAATAAGCCATTTCTTTTGGCCGGGAATGAAGAAGGATGTTGCTGATTACATTGCTCGATGTATGGAATGTCAGAAGTTAAAGGATGATCATAGGCACCGAATGGGTTTTCTACAACCATTGCAAATTCCAGAGAAGAAATGGGAAGTGATAACGATGGATTTCATCACAGGATTACCCAGAATGAATAAGCAACATGATTCAATCATGGTGGTGGTTGACAAATTAACAAAGGCTGCTCATTTTGTGCATGTGAAGACAACACATACAGTGGCTAATATTGCTGAAATTGTCATGAAGGAAATTCTTAGGTTGCATGGGATACCTAGGAAAATTGTCTCGGATAGAGATACAAAGTTTAGATCCAATTTCTGGAGGGTATTGTTTAAAGTATTTGGCACAAATCTAAACTTTAGCACAACATATCATCCCTAGACAGATGGGAAAACAGATAGAGTCAATCGAATAATTGAAGACATGCTGAGAATGTATGTGATGGATAAGCCATCTAAGTGGGAAGATTACTTACACTTGGTTGAGTTTGCATATAATAATGGGTATCAAGCTTCATTAATAATGAGCCCATTTGAAGCCTTGTATGGTAGGAAATGTGATACTCCAGTAAGTTGGGACAACCCAACAGATAGAGTGGTTCTTGGACCAGATTTTCTCAAGGACATGGAAGACCAGGTGGTCAAGATCAAGCAAAATTTAAAGGTAGCTCGAGATAGACAGAAAGTTTATGCAGACAAGAACATGACAGCTAGAGAGTTTAAAGTAGGGGAGCATGCACTTTTGAAAGTGAATCCCAAGAAAACTTCTTTGAAATTGGGTAGTTGTAAGAAGCTGGCAACCAGATTCTGTGGTCCATTTTAAATATTGGACAGAATAGGGTTAGTTGCATAATTGCTTTCATTGCTTGCTTCCATGAATGTGCATAATGTATTTCATGTATCTTTACTAAAGAAATATGTACATGACCCTAACCATGTTATTGATTGGCATCTGATTCAGGTAGAGACGAAGGGAGATTTTCAGGTCCAGCCAATGCGGGTATTAGAAAGAAAAATCAAAATGCTTCGGAATCGAGTTATAGAGATGGTAAAAGTTCAATGGACCTGCTACGGTCCTGAAGATTCTACTTGAGAGCATGAAGATGCCATGCGGGTAGAGTACAAACAACTTTTTGAATAAATTAGAGATTTTGATCTCTATTTTTTATATGCACTAAGGACAATGCTAAAATAAGGGGGATGGGCTGTAACACCCTGGATTTTGAACCTCCATTTTAAATAATGTATTTTTACAATGATGAGAGGCCAGAGTGCCCAAACAATTATTAAAAGGCCAGTGTGCCCAAGACATGAAATGTTTTTTATCATTATTAATAATAAATGCATGGCTGGCTAGTAGACGAAAATGGACTAGAGTTATAGGGGGCTATGATTCCACAAGAGAGGGGGCTTGAGGGGATAAATGCTATTTCCTATTTTAATTTCCATTTTTGTCAAAGGGAGGGGATCGATTACGTGATCTTCTTGGGGAAGGCCAGGAGGTTCTTGATTTCCCCACGATGTTACTTAAACCTGCCTCTGGTCTGATGGGGGGGTTGGTCATTGGCTCATTTTCTCCTTCACTTCAGCATTCACACCATTCTATCCCTCACACACTTTCATGCACACACCTCAATGCACCCACTTACCCGTTCATTAATCCATCCGTCATCTGTGTCTTGGTTTGGGAAAAGGGAGACGAACTGCTGAATATTAGCCACGAGATAGTTGGCTGTAGTGGTCACTGGTGTGATCCAGCCACGATCTGAGGCTGCATGTTTGAGATGCATTGGCCTGTGTCCAACGTTGATCACATTTGCGAGTCCTGAGAGTTATAACATTGATATTCTAGACCAGTTGCATTGGAGCCCGAATTAAGGAGAAGGATTGCCTGAGGGACTGCATGGTAGAGAAGGGTGGAGGTCCATTCTCTTAGGTGGTGCAAGCTGGGTAGAAGAGAGTTGGGTACTTGGATTTTTGTGAGAGATGGGAAGCGTGTGAGAGTTGGGAATCCTGTGAGATCTTGAGTGTTGACTGGTTTGGGAAGCCAAGTAACACTCTGGAACCATCCTTGTGGATTCAAGCCATGGAATGGGGGTGACATTGCTGTTGATATTTGGAACAATAGTGTCTATGGTTAGGTGGAATGTCCTTGGTCTGTAGCCAGTTGGTGTCATATTTCATAAAGATAAGTGCTCTTTGTTATGGTATCATTTACATGTATATGAATGCATTTTCTTTGTGTATATTTAATTATCATTTAATTGAATCTTTAGACTATGCATGCTTGCTAGATATTGTCGTGCATGTCGTTAACATATTTTCTTTTATTCATCCTTAAATTTTAAAAGGTATCTGTAAGAGAAATAAGTCCAAGGGCGGGATTGAAGGTAGCGTACCCCGACCTGTGGGTGGCTAGGTATGTTACACCTCTGGACACAATATTTTTTTTTTGTAAAGTTAAATCTCTTACCATGAGATTGTTTGTAATTATTATGGATATTATTTTATTTCCTATCATTTGATTATGAAATAAAACATTGAGACTATGCAATAGAAAGTGTTTGTGATCAAGAGTCGTAATGTCTTTGAAGAGAGCGAAGGAGTAACAGTCACCAATTTGTTCTTGAAAGTGCATGTTCAAATCTAAAAACTTTACAACTTTGAAGATGTGAGGCACTCTGTTTGTGTGAACCAGAGAGTTATAGAGACAATGAAACACAATGGCAGCGTTTGCTCATTTTTGTGGCATATATGTATGGGAGACGTATTAGTGCACCCAATATTTTTTGTGTAGTGTGGTGAGAGAAGAATGATATATTTAATATTGTTGAATGACAAGAAGTGACGTGTAAGAATAAAATTATTGTTAGAAAATTTTGTGGATAAATATTGTGTAAAAGAGTGATAGGGTTAATATTTAAAGAGGAAGATTGACAAAAGATGGGTTTTCCTCTCTTCAACCATCTTTTTTGAATCATCCTCTTTAAATACAAAGAGTATTTGATGTAGCCAAAGCTTCAGATTCATTCACAAGATCAAATAAATCATGAAAACACATGAGAATGGAAAAATAACTCTCTTTTATTCCTTCTCCATCCTATCTATTACAATCAAAGTTCAACCCCTTATAACTACTATCTGGGATTTTTGAAAACAACTGATTTTAGAAAAAATAACTATTTTTTAGAAAAAATAACTATATTTAGAAAGTTCTCATATGACTCTAAAACTAACCACTAACTAAGAGATAACTAGCATGACACTATTTGTCAACTCACTTTTCTGATTAAGCTCATAAACTAAGAGATAACTGATAATTGAAAAATTAAAAATTCTCGTAAAAACACTAAAACCCCAATTTGAGGCCTTATATGAAGGAATTTCTCTCTGGAAAAGTGTCGAAACGACGTTCGATCTGATAGATCTGATCGAAACGACAGTGAAATGTTTGAGACACAACTCCCTGTAAAATTTTATCTCAAATGGATAACCGAGTCAAATTCTCCTCTGGTCGAAAATAACACAACTCTTGCAATTTACTGTCTTCAAATTGTTGCCATTTAATGGGATCTAGGTTCAGTAAGTCACCCTCTATAATACACATACTATATTCTCATAATACGCCTTCCCACTAGACCAAATATCGGTTGTATTGGCCTTGCTGAGAATGAAGGGTCTTCTTATCTAAAATATGTGCAATATTTTCCTTTTTCTTGCTTGGAATGGCTTGTTGCCAATCCACCTTTTCCTCACTATCATCACCAATATCATCCCCATGGAAGATATACAAATCAGAAATGTTAAACATAGGAGAGATATCAATGTCAGCTGGAAAATCGACCTTATACGCATTTTCCTTTATTTTCTTCATAATCTTGGAAGGACCAATTTTATTATACTTCAATTTGTGGTAGGTTCCTCGAGGAAACCACTCCTTCAATAAATAAACCATCAACAAATCACCTTCATTAAATACCTGGTATCATCAATGAGCATATTTGATATTTTTGTTATGGTCATTAATATATTGCAGTTTTTGTCTCACTTGTTGCTGCAACTGTTGAATGTGTTCTCAAAATGCTTCCCCATCATCACTGATCCTATCCCCAAGTGGTAGCTGCACCAAAACTAGGACACCCATAGGATTTCTATCGTAAACAAACTAAAATGGAAATTTACCAATATATCTATTCACTAAACTATTTCAGGAAAGTTTTTCTTGAGGTAAAGCCAAATCCCACTACTCCGACTTCTCTCCAACAATGCTCTGTAACAGGTTTCCCAAACTCCGATTTACCACCTCGATTTTCCCATCTGTTTGGGGGTGATAGACACTGTTGAACGGTAATTTAGTACCCATTTTCTTCCATAAATTCCTCCAAAAATGACCCAAGAAACAATTATCTCTATCAGAGGTAATAGTTTTTGGAACCACATGTAATCTAACAATTTCTGAAAAATCCAATTATGCCACCCTCGATGCATCACTAGTTTTCTTGCAAGAAATGAAATGAGACATTTTATAGAACCTATCAACAACCAAAAAAATAGAATCATTAACTCACTGTGTGTTTGGGAGCCCCAACACAAAATGTATTATCCTCCATGTATTATCCTATCTTCTATCTATGCACATCCTCCATGTATTATCCTTTTTTGGAGTCAACAATGCTGGTACAACATATGGACTCATGATTTCTCTAACCAAACCTTTCTTTATAAGTTCCATCACTTGTCAGTTGAGCTCTGCATGTTGTGTAGGAATCATCCTATAGGATTCCTTATTAGGTAAAGATGATCCCATGATCAGATCAATGTGATGTTGAATGTCCATATATGGTGGAAGACCATTAGGTAATTCATTAGGGATAATATCAACATATTATTCTAGTAACTTGGCCACTTCACTAGGAATTGACATGTTTTCCAAGACTCATTTTTTCACAATTAATGCATAGAAGAATCCTGTTACCTTTTTTCCCTTAAAAATCTCTCTTTCTGACAATATATTCTCAATTTTCCCCTCATCCTTGGGGGGAATAAGACAACTTTTGATCCCTCCTTTCAAAATGTGTATGTATTCTTTCCTCGATCATGCATGGATTTTCTTTCATATTTCCAAGGCCTCCCTAATAAAAAATGACATGCATTCATCGTAATGAAATCACACCATACTTCATCTTTATAAGGCTTACCAATGGAAAACTTGATCAACAACTTTTATTAATGGTGACTTCATTCCCATTTTTGAACCATCAAATTCAATAAGGATGGGGATGTGTTTCACAACGTAATTTAAACTTATCTACCATCTCTTTGGGAACCATATTCTCACAATTGCCACTATCAATAATAACTTGACATACCTTTTCCCCATAAGTGCATCTGGACTCGAAAAATATTTGTTCGAAGCAAATAATATTCATTGCCGGTACCTTGGCTTTTCTCTTTTTTGGGAATCACCATTTCCTCCATGTCATGAGACTCTCCCCCATATCATGTGGGACTTCAGATTCAACTCCTTCTTCATTCTCAACTTGGACCAAGTTCAAACTAGGTTGTTGTTGTTTCTTCGACTCTTGCATGTTATAACTTGGGCATTCAAAAGCTCAATGACCCTCTACACCACACTTGAAACACACATAAGGTCCTCCTCTTCCACCATCATAATCTCTACCCCTATGAAATCCTCTTCCTCATGGATGATTGAGGTTTCCTTGTCGATTATCTTCTACTTTATCAGCTCCTTGGGATGATTTTCCTCTGCCATAGTTAAAACCACCCCATGAGGCACATGATGTACCCCTCCTTACTCCTCTATTCCTTTGAGAAAATTGTTGACTTAGATTTTCCTCGGCCTTTAATGATAATTGATATGCCTCTTCCACGCTGCGAATGCTATGCATGCTCAGTTCGTCTTGAATATAAAATTTTAAACAATTCACATACCTTGTAGCCAGTTTCTCATCAGTTTCACTTTGATCCACACGAATGGACAACTGATAAAAATCCTTTGCGAGTTCCTCCATGGTGGACAGGTTCTACTTCAAGTTCTGAAATCTAGAAAAAAGGGTCTGGGCATAGTCCAGAGGAAAAAAAAATTCTCGCAATTTTTTTTCCACCTTTCTCTAGGTATTAAAATTGTCTTTTCCTTTTCTTACTTTGTCTTTTTGCACATGATCTCAGCATATCATGATGTGACCCTTCAGCTTGGTGCATGCAAATTTCACCTTCTTTTCCTCTGGCATAGGATTTCATTCAAAAAAATTATCCATGGAGTTCAACCAATCTATTAACTCCTATGGTTTAAGATTTGCTACATATTCTGAAACTTCCATCTTGATCCTATCATTTCTCCCTTCTAGAGCATTGAGAATCCTTTCTTCAAAAGACACACACTCTAATTGTTCTTCTTCGTGTTTTTCATGTTCTATATGTTGATCTACATCTCCTTGGTCTATCTCCTCATCAGACACTTCTCTTTGTCTTATTCTCTAACTAGCCAACATGCTTGTAAGATCTTCTACTTGCCTTTGGAGATTTTGCATATCTCTACGCATCTAAGAAAGACCTTCTCTTCCTCTTCCTTCTTGCTTTGATACCAAATGATGTAGACAAATCATGAGATTCATTTACAAGATCAAATAAACCATGCAAACACAGGAGGATGGAAAATTAACTCTCTTTTATTCCTTCTCCATCCCAACTATTACAATCGAAGTTCAACCCCCTTATAACTACTATCTGGGATTTTCGAAAACAACTAATTTTAGAAAAACAACTATTTCTTAGAAAAAAAACTAAATTTAGAAAATTCTCACATGAATCTAAAACTAAACACAAACTAAGAGATAAATAGAGTGACACTATTTGTCTACTCTCTTTTCTGGTTAAGCTCATAAACTAAGAGATAACCGATAATTGAAAAATTAAAAATTCCTGTAAAAACACTAAAACCCCAATTTGAGGCCTTATATAAAGGAATTTGGCCCTAGAAAAGTGTTGAAACAACATCCGATTGGATACATTTGATTAACATGACAGTGAAATCTTCGAGACACAACTCCTCGTAAAATTTCAGCCGAAACAAATAACCGAGTCAAAAGTTATGACTCTCTAAAAATCCCCGAAAAATCCTTGGATCAATATAACTCTTTTTAAACATTTTAGTTTTATTTGTCCTTGATGATGGGTCGAGTGTCCACTAGAAATGATTTCAAAACTTATGAAACCGACATATTCAAAAACAAAATGAACAAAGTTATTTTTGTTTGTACAAATTGGTAAGTGTGTGATTGGTAGGAGAATGATATTTTCCATTGTATGGTATGGATGTTGGGGCAAAAGTTAATAACAAACAATCTATTTGAGGTTGAATGTATTTTGGTCTACATTAGGGTTTTTGTTAGAAGTAAGTGTGTGATTGGTAGGAGAATGATATTTTCCATTGTATGGTATGGATGTTGGGGCAAAAGTTAACAAAAAACAATCTATTTGAGGTTGAATGTATTTTGGTCTACATTAGGGTTTTTATTAGAATCACGAGAATAGTTAGTTGGGATTGAATTTAGGTGGTGAGAGTGGCTATGATAAACTTACTATTTTTTAACATTAAAACACAACCTTTTGTTTCATCAACCTATCTTTGATATGTATGTATGTTAAATTGCATATTAAATTGCAAAAGATTGCATAGTTGAAGGGTCCTTCTTTGAATGAAAGTTGTCTTAAAAATCCATCTGTTTATTATTGTTATAAACATGTTAAATTATATTGCTGATTTTTTTTCATTTATACATTGAGACCAAACAATTACTATATTTTTTTTAAATCTCTTGTTTAAAGTGAGTATGGAAGAAGAAAAATGCAAACTCCATCCACATAAATTAACAATTAATGTCAAGAATTTACATATAACTTAATGTAAGAGCTTGAGATTCAATTGCATACGTTAACGGTTAATGTTAAGGTATATATATATAAGTTCAATATCATAAGTTAACAATTAATATTAAGGTTTATATATATATATATAGCACTAGTATTTATATTTATCAAGATTGTTGTAACATATTATTTAATAAATGAAATTTAGGTCTTTTTCATAAGACGCAAGATGAGAAACATGAAATTGGTACTTGGATTTCTCTAACACTCTTATTTTTTTTCCAATGGGAAAATTTCTCAAATTATACATTAATATAATTTTGTTTTCAATACAGTGAATTATATTCGCAGCTATAAGAAGTCTGCATGAGATAATAAAAAGAGAGATATGTCTACTGACCGTTTTAGTCTTTCAAAATAAAAAAAATCATGGAGAAAGATAATCCAGTGA
>ML794022.1:464618-478767 GCA_009831015.1 Picea engelmannii
GAGATTTTGATCTCTATTTTTTATATGCACTAAGGACAATGCTAAAATAAGGGGGATGGGCTGTAACACCCTGGATTTTGAACCTCCATTTTAAATAATGTATTTTTACAATGATGAGAGGCCAGAGTGCCCAAACAATTATTAAAAGGCCAGTGTGCCCAAGACATGAAATGTTTTTTATCATTATTAATAATAAATGCATGGCTGGCTAGTAGACGAAAATGGACTAGAGTTATAGGGGGCTATGATTCCACAAGAGAGGGGGCTTGAGGGGATAAATGCTATTTCCTATTTTAATTTCCATTTTTGTCAAAGGGAGGGGATCGATTACGTGATCTTCTTGGGGAAGGCCAGGAGGTTCTTGATTTCCCCACGATGTTACTTAAACCTGCCTCTGGTCTGATGGGGGGGTTGGTCATTGGCTCATTTTCTCCTTCACTTCAGCATTCACACCATTCTATCCCTCACACACTTTCATGCACACACCTCAATGCACCCACTTACCCGTTCATTAATCCATCCGTCATCTGTGTCTTGGTTTGGGAAAAGGGAGACGAACTGCTGAATATTAGCCACGAGATAGTTGGCTGTAGTGGTCACTGGTGTGATCCAGCCACGATCTGAGGCTGCATGTTTGAGATGCATTGGCCTGTGTCCAACGTTGATCACATTTGCGAGTCCTGAGAGTTATAACATTGATATTCTAGACCAGTTGCATTGGAGCCCGAATTAAGGAGAAGGATTGCCTGAGGGACTGCATGGTAGAGAAGGGTGGAGGTCCATTCTCTCAGGTGGTGCAAGCTGGGTAGAAGAGAGTTGGGTACTTGGATTTTTGTGAGAGATGGGAAGCATGTGAGAGTTGGGAATCCTGTGAGATCTTGAGTGTTGACTGGTTTGGGAAGCCAAGTAACACTCTGGAACCATCCTTGTGGATTCAAGCCATGGAATGGGGGTGACATTGCTGTTGATATTTGGAACAATAGTGTCTATGGTTAGGTGGAATGTCCTTGGTCTGTAGCCAGTTGGTGTCATATTTCATAAAGATAAGTGCTCTTTGTTATGGTATCATTTACATGTATATGAATGCATTTTCTTTGTGTATATTTAATTATCATTTAATTGAATCTTTAGACTATGCATGCTTGCTAGATATTGTCGTGCATGTCGTTAACATATTTTCTTTTATTCATCCTTAAATTTTAAAAGGTATCTGTAAGAGAAATAAGTCCAAGGGCGGGATTGAAGGTAGCGTACCCCGACCTGTGGGTGGCTAGGTATGTTACACCTCTGGACACAATATTTTTTTTTTGTAAAGTTAAATCTCTTACCATGAGATTGTTTGTAATTATTATGGATATTATTTTATTTCCTATCATTTGATTATGAAATAAAACATTGAGACTATGCAATAGAAAGTGTTTGTGATCAAGAGTCGTAATGTCTTTGAAGAGAGCGAAGGAGTAACAGTCACCAATTTGTTCTTGAAAGTGCATGTTCAAATCTAAAAACTTTACAACTTTGAAGATGTGAGGCACTCTGTTTGTGTGAACCAGAGAGTTATAGAGACAATGAAACACAATGGCAGCGTTTGCTCATTTTTGTGGCATATATGTATGGGAGACGTATTAGTGCACCCAATATTTTTTGTGTAGTGTGGTGAGAGAAGAATGATATATTTAATATTGTTGAATGACAAGAAGTGACGTGTAAGAATAAAATTATTGTTAGAAAATTTTGTGGATAAATATTGTGTAAAAGAGTGATAGGGTTAATATTTAAAGAGGAAGATTGACAAAAGATGGGTTTTCCTCTCTTCAACCATCTTTTTTGAATCATCCTCTTTAAATACAAAGAGTATTTGATGTAGCCAAAGCTTCAGATTCATTCACAAGATCAAATAAATCATGAAAACACATGAGAATGGAAAAATAACTCTCTTTTATTCCTTCTCCATCCTATCTATTACAATCAAAGTTCAACCCCTTATAACTACTATCTGGGATTTTTGAAAACAACTGATTTTAGAAAAAATAACTATTTTTTAGAAAAAATAACTATATTTAGAAAGTTCTCATATGACTCTAAAACTAACCACTAACTAAGAGATAACTAGCATGACACTATTTGTCAACTCACTTTTCTGATTAAGCTCATAAACTAAGAGATAACTGATAATTGAAAAATTAAAAATTCTCGTAAAAACACTAAAACCCCAATTTGAGGCCTTATATGAAGGAATTTCTCTCTGGAAAAGTGTCGAAACGACGTTCGATCTGATAGATCTGATCGAAACGACAGTGAAATGTTTGAGACACAACTCCCTGTAAAATTTTATCTCAAATGGATAACCGAGTCAAATTCTCCTCTGGTCGAAAATAACACAACTCTTGCAATTTACTGTCTTCAAATTGTTGCCATTTAATGGGATCTAGGTTCAGTAAGTCACCCTCTATAATACACATACTATATTCTCATAATACGCCTTCCCACTAGACCAAATATCGGTTGTATTGGCCTTGCTGAGAATGAAGGGTCTTCTTATCTAAAATATGTGCAATATTTTCCTTTTTCTTGCTTGGAATGGCTTGTTGCCAATCCACCTTTTCCTCACTATCATCACCAATATCATCCCCATGGAAGATATACAAATCAGAAATGTTAAACATAGGAGAGATATCAATGTCAGCTGGAAAATCGACCTTATACGCATTTTCCTTTATTTTCTTCATAATCTTGGAAGGACCAATTTTATTATACTTCAATTTGTGGTAGGTTCCTCGAGGAAACCACTCCTTCAATAAATAAACCATCAACAAATCACCTTCATTAAATACCTGGTATCATCAATGAGCATATTTGATATTTTTGTTATGGTCATTAATATATTGCAGTTTTTGTCTCACTTGTTGCTGCAACTGTTGAATGTGTTCTCAAAATGCTTCCCCATCATCACTGATCCTATCCCCAAGTGGTAGCTGCACCAAAACTAGGACACCCATAGGATTTCTATCGTAAACAAACTAAAATGGAAATTTACCAATATATCTATTCACTAAACTATTTCAGGAAAGTTTTTCTTGAGGTAAAGCCAAATCCCACTACTCCGACTTCTCTCCAACAATGCTCTGTAACAGGTTTCCCAAACTCCGATTTACCACCTCGATTTTCCCATCTGTTTGGGGGTGATAGACACTGTTGAACGGTAATTTAGTACCCATTTTCTTCCATAAATTCCTCCAAAAATGACCCAAGAAACAATTATCTCTATCAGAGGTAATAGTTTTTGGAACCACATGTAATCTAACAATTTCTGAAAAATCCAATTATGCCACCCTCGATGCATCACTAGTTTTCTTGCAAGAAATGAAATGAGACATTTTATAGAACCTATCAACAACCAAAAAAATAGAATCATTAACTCACTGTGTGTTTGGGAGCCCCAACACAAAATGTATTATCCTCCATGTATTATCCTATCTTCTATCTATGCACATCCTCCATGTATTATCCTTTTTTGGAGTCAACAATGCTGGTACAACATATGGACTCATGATTTCTCTAACCAAACCTTTCTTTATAAGTTCCATCACTTGTCAGTTGAGCTCTGCATGTTGTGTAGGAATCATCCTATAGGATTCCTTATTAGGTAAAGATGATCCCATGATCAGATCAATGTGATGTTGAATGTCCATATATGGTGGAAGACCATTAGGTAATTCATTAGGGATAATATCAACATATTATTCTAGTAACTTGGCCACTTCACTAGGAATTGACATGTTTTCCAAGACTCATTTTTTCACAATTAATGCATAGAAGAATCCTGTTACCTTTTTTCCCTTAAAAATCTCTCTTTCTGACAATATATTCTCAATTTTCCCCTCATCCTTGGGGGGAATAAGACAACTTTTGATCCCTCCTTTCAAAATGTGTATGTATTCTTTCCTCGATCATGCATGGATTTTCTTTCATATTTCCAAGGCCTCCCTAATAAAAAATGACATGCATTCATCGTAATGAAATCACACCATACTTCATCTTTATAAGGCTTACCAATGGAAAACTTGATCAACAACTTTTATTAATGGTGACTTCATTCCCATTTTTGAACCATCAAATTCAATAAGGATGGGGATGTGTTTCACAACGTAATTTAAACTTATCTACCATCTCTTTGGGAACCATATTCTCACAATTGCCACTATCAATAATAACTTGACATACCTTTTCCCCATAAGTGCATCTGGACTCGAAAAATATTTGTTCGAAGCAAATAATATTCATTGCCGGTACCTTGGCTTTTCTCTTTTTTGGGAATCACCATTTCCTCCATGTCATGAGACTCTCCCCCATATCATGTGGGACTTCAGATTCAACTCCTTCTTCATTCTCAACTTGGACCAAGTTCAAACTAGGTTGTTGTTGTTTCTTCGACTCTTGCATGTTATAACTTGGGCATTCAAAAGCTCAATGACCCTCTACACCACACTTGAAACACACATAAGGTCCTCCTCTTCCACCATCATAATCTCTACCCCTATGAAATCCTCTTCCTCATGGATGATTGAGGTTTCCTTGTCGATTATCTTCTACTTTATCAGCTCCTTGGGATGATTTTCCTCTGCCATAGTTAAAACCACCCCATGAGGCACATGATGTACCCCTCCTTACTCCTCTATTCCTTTGAGAAAATTGTTGACTTAGATTTTCCTCGGCCTTTAATGATAATTGATATGCCTCTTCCACGCTGCGAATGCTATGCATGCTCAGTTCGTCTTGAATATAAAATTTTAAACAATTCACATACCTTGTAGCCAGTTTCTCATCAGTTTCACTTTGATCCACACGAATGGACAACTGATAAAAATCCTTTGCGAGTTCCTCCATGGTGGACAGGTTCTACTTCAAGTTCTGAAATCTAGAAAAAAGGGTCTGGGCATAGTCCAGAGGAAAAAAAAATTCTCGCAATTTTTTTTCCACCTTTCTCTAGGTATTAAAATTGTCTTTTCCTTTTCTTACTTTGTCTTTTTGCACATGATCTCAGCATATCATGATGTGACCCTTCAGCTTGGTGCATGCAAATTTCACCTTCTTTTCCTCTGGCATAGGATTTCATTCAAAAAAATTATCCATGGAGTTCAACCAATCTATTAACTCCTATGGTTTAAGATTTGCTACATATTCTGAAACTTCCATCTTGATCCTATCATTTCTCCCTTCTAGAGCATTGAGAATCCTTTCTTCAAAAGACACACACTCTAATTGTTCTTCTTCGTGTTTTTCATGTTCTATATGTTGATCTACATCTCCTTGGTCTATCTCCTCATCAGACACTTCTCTTTGTCTTATTCTCTAACTAGCCAACATGCTTGTAAGATCTTCTACTTGCCTTTGGAGATTTTGCATATCTCTACGCATCTAAGAAAGACCTTCTCTTCCTCTTCCTTCTTGCTTTGATACCAAATGATGTAGACAAATCATGAGATTCATTTACAAGATCAAATAAACCATGCAAACACAGGAGGATGGAAAATTAACTCTCTTTTATTCCTTCTCCATCCCAACTATTACAATCGAAGTTCAACCCCCTTATAACTACTATCTGGGATTTTCGAAAACAACTAATTTTAGAAAAACAACTATTTCTTAGAAAAAAAACTAAATTTAGAAAATTCTCACATGAATCTAAAACTAAACACAAACTAAGAGATAAATAGAGTGACACTATTTGTCTACTCTCTTTTCTGGTTAAGCTCATAAACTAAGAGATAACCGATAATTGAAAAATTAAAAATTCCTGTAAAAACACTAAAACCCCAATTTGAGGCCTTATATAAAGGAATTTGGCCCTAGAAAAGTGTTGAAACAACATCCGATTGGATACATTTGATTAACATGACAGTGAAATCTTCGAGACACAACTCCTCGTAAAATTTCAGCCGAAACAAATAACCGAGTCAAAAGTTATGACTCTCTAAAAATCCCCGAAAAATCCTTGGATCAATATAACTCTTTTTAAACATTTTAGTTTTATTTGTCCTTGATGATGGGTCGAGTGTCCACTAGAAATGATTTCAAAACTTATGAAACCGACATATTCAAAAACAAAATGAACAAAGTTATTTTTGTTTGTACAAATTGGTAAGTGTGTGATTGGTAGGAGAATGATATTTTCCATTGTATGGTATGGATGTTGGGGCAAAAGTTAATAACAAACAATCTATTTGAGGTTGAATGTATTTTGGTCTACATTAGGGTTTTTGTTAGAAGTAAGTGTGTGATTGGTAGGAGAATGATATTTTCCATTGTATGGTATGGATGTTGGGGCAAAAGTTAACAAAAAACAATCTATTTGAGGTTGAATGTATTTTGGTCTACATTAGGGTTTTTATTAGAATCACGAGAATAGTTAGTTGGGATTGAATTTAGGTGGTGAGAGTGGCTATGATAAACTTACTATTTTTTAACATTAAAACACAACCTTTTGTTTCATCAACCTATCTTTGATATGTATGTATGTTAAATTGCATATTAAATTGCAAAAGATTGCATAGTTGAAGGGTCCTTCTTTGAATGAAAGTTGTCTTAAAAATCCATCTGTTTATTATTGTTATAAACATGTTAAATTATATTGCTGATTTTTTTTCATTTATACATTGAGACCAAACAATTACTATATTTTTTTTAAATCTCTTGTTTAAAGTGAGTATGGAAGAAGAAAAATGCAAACTCCATCCACATAAATTAACAATTAATGTCAAGAATTTACATATAACTTAATGTAAGAGCTTGAGATTCAATTGCATACGTTAACGGTTAATGTTAAGGTATATATATATAAGTTCAATATCATAAGTTAACAATTAATATTAAGGTTTATATATATATATATAGCACTAGTATTTATATTTATCAAGATTGTTGTAACATATTATTTAATAAATGAAATTTAGGTCTTTTTCATAAGACGCAAGATGAGAAACATGAAATTGGTACTTGGATTTCTCTAACACTCTTATTTTTTTTCCAATGGGAAAATTTCTCAAATTATACATTAATATAATTTTGTTTTCAATACAGTGAATTATATTCGCAGCTATAAGAAGTCTGCATGAGATAATAAAAAGAGAGATATGTCTACTGACCGTTTTAGTCTTTCAAAATAAAAAAAATCATGGAGAAAGATAATCCAGTGACAAGAAAAATAAGTCGAATAACTTTCAAAAAAATGTGGGCTGATGAGAATGGAGAAAAGAAAGCTGATCTTAAAATAATGTTTGTAAGAGTGGGGGACCCTCATTGTTAGAAAAACAGGACCGCGGAGCAATAAAATAAAACAAATGAGGAAACAAAACACAAAAGATACACAATACAAGAGAGACACAGATTTACATGGTTCACCCAGTGTGGGCTACGTCCACCAGAGAAATTGCCAGGTCCTTTCTTTATTATTATCTAGCAAAATGAAGGGATACAACCTACAGCAAAACCCGCTGTAACTTCCTCTTCTCTCTCTCGCAGTCTCCTCTCTCAGAATACAATACTCACCAACATACATAGCCGCAATACATTTCCCTCATAAAAGAGGGTTKCCTTCTAGGGMAAAAAACCCTAACATAATATCTATCGTTAGATCTGCGACCTTATAATGAATGATCCAGATTTACAATGAAATTACAATATACTTTTACAAGGAAATTTTTKCTTCRGGTGACGCTACRACACTATCAAAMTKCCCTTGCGACACTATCAATTTATTTCGKGCTAGATACCCTTCCCTTGCGTGTGGATCRGACTATCGACTATCCCCCTAGGCTTTATTGTTGTTGGTGGTAACCTTAGTGGCCTATCTTTCTAGGTTCTTACACAAGGTGACTGTGAAGGGGAAATTCTTCACAGTACTTGRAATAGACGTTGGTCAAARTCACTCGGGCTCCTTGGAGGGTAAATCCACAATTACTATGTGGAATCTTGCACCAAGGTGTAAGTYYGTTAAGCAGGTCGCCAACGTAACTGATCCACCTGCTCTATCCCCGCCCCTTCCTATTTTGATCTCGCGATGTTGGATTTCATCACCAACTAGTGGTTTCATCGTGGGAAGGTTTGTTTGATTGTTTGGTTCTCAGATTCTTAGCATGTGTTGTTTGTTTTACTTAGTGGACCTTAGGTCGAGTCAATGTTAATGGCATCGAATCCTGGGAGTACCAATGGAGGAACCCCTTCTCTTGGGGAACCTTATACTTTTCCTTCATTTGGAAACTTTGGTCCTCGATATGTCGCCACACTGAGTATTCCAAGACTCACTATTGGATTACCAGTTTGGTTGTTCCCCACTCTGGTGATCCCAAGTCCTCCCAATGTTTTAGTTGCACCTAATACTTTGGATGTCAATACACCACCCACACATCAACCTCATGTTGAATTTTCGCCTTCTTCGCCCATTAAGTCTCCTTCCATTTCTCCTTCTTCGCCTAGTGAAATCTCTAAAGAAAATATCCAGGTTGATCAAAAGAAGAAGAAACAGAAAGAGAAGATGAAGAAGAGCCCGAAAAGGACCAAGACCCCAACAACATCATATGTTGTCTCTAAGAAACCAGTTACTGTTAATAGTACTAGGAGTGTTGATGAGGTCAAAAAGATTAAAATGAAGAATCCAAAACCCAAATTCCCTTGCAACCTTTGTAAGGGTGACCACTTTTTGAGGGATTGCCCCGGTCTTACCCAGGTCTTAGAAATGTGGTCCTCCACAACATCGCCCTCTATTGGTCATGTCGATGATACCCCGTCAACTAGTGATGTTCAAGTTGGTAAGAAGAAGAAAACTGTGAAGTTCCCTTGCATGTTATGTAAAGGTAATCATTACTCTCACCTTTGTCCTCGTATGGATGAGGCTTTTTCTCTTTTGGAAAAACTTCAACTTCCAAAAGGTTATCGTAAGATTTCCTTCGACCCATCATTGATTGATGGACTGGTCAATCTGGTTACATCACCGGTCAGTTCGGTTGATCAGGTGGTCAATCTAGTTTCCTCCTCGATTGAACCACAAACCCAAGTAGCTAATCCAATTCTGTCATCGATCAACCCCGCTCTTCATCAAAAGAATGACACCAAAATGGTCGATCTGTTTTCATCCTCGGTTGATCCCACTCTCCCGTTAGAGAGTGACACCAAATCCATCGATCCGTTTCCACCCGTCGACCCCATTCTTCCCTTGGAGAATGAAACTCAAGTGGTCGATCCAACTTCACCATCGGTCGATCCCATTCCTCCATTGGGGAATGCCAAAGTGACTGATCCAGTCCCTTCCTCGATCAGTCCCACTCTTCCTCTAAAGAGTGCCAAAGTGGTCTATCCAAGTCAACCATTGGTTGATCCGATCCAATCATCGGTCGATCCTACTCTCCTTCTAGGGAGTAAACCTGATACTGCCGATGTTTTTATCGTTAACATAGACTCTACTGTACCGGGGGGCATTCCTCCTTCCCCGACGAAACCCCCTCCAAGTAATGAGGCCATCCTTTTTGATTGGGGTGTGCTAACTAGACCTCATCTTCCCTCCCACATTCCTTTCTAGATTACAGTACAGGTTCGTGGTCGGGACGTTCCTCAAACGCTGATAGATGAAGGTGCGTCCGTTAGTATTTTGTCTTCTGTTGCTTGGTACGTTTTGGGTTGTCCGCAACTTGCACCGGTTACATAGAATCTGTTAGCTTTTAATAGAAGAACTAGTCAACCTTTAGGGATCCTTCCTCAGTTTCCTGTAACTTTGGGAGGGAAAACTGTCTTTATCGATGTCATGGTAGTCCGAGACCCCTTGGATTTTTCTTTACTCCTTGGGTGGGATTATGTCTATGCCATCAAAGCTATTGTATCCACTATTTTCCATGTGATATCTTTCCCTCATGATGGAAGAATTGTGACTATTGATCAACTTTCATTCATCGGCCCCGACTAGGTTACCTCCCTAAGTGGTTCTTATATGTAGACAGTATCACCCCCGCCGCATGTCAATTATGTGGCGTTGTCTCCCATGATCTCAACTTCCGACGATTTGGATCCGATATTTGACATGGTGATCTCTTCGGTAGGGTTATTGGAGGCTGATCTCCTCCCTCCTATCGTGGCCCTCGACATGTGTTCCTTCCAGAGTGATTCTCTTCCATCCAGTGAAGATCTCTTGGAAGCCATGATCGAGTTTTGTCCCTTGACATGGTATCCTTCCAGAGTGTTATCCTCTTGGAAGCCATGATCAAGAAGCAAACACGAGCATAGTTTCTCTTCTCTGTGGAAAGCTCGTTAAAAAATGAAATAGAGGTCTTGAGCATAGTTTTCTTCTTTGTAGCAAGCTCGTTAAAAAATGAAATAACAATCTGGGGATCGAACCTGGAACTTTGAGCATAGTTCTTTTCCTGTGTCAAGCTCGTTAAAAAATGAAACAATCACCTCTCCCTTCCAGTTGAGTCTTTCGCCAGATCTCATAGATGTCGAGTCAAGTCTTTCGTTAGGCCTCATTTTTGAACCTTCATTTCATCCACCTATATCCTTTTTCTCCATCTAGCACATAAATTGGTGACAACCTCAAAGTGGGTGAATGAATTGAAGCTTGGGGGGCATGTCTCCAGCCCTTGATGATCATTCTAGAGCTAAGCCACCAACTTTCAAGATGGGGGCATACCGATATTAGTCTTTGTTCTTTCTCGTGCTCATAAATACATGAGAATGCAACCGGGTAAACTTTTATCTCTTTTTAGGACCCGTACGGATGCACGAACACACAAAAAAGGAACCCCCCTGGAGTCTCCTTTAAACTCTTTTCAGACTCTCTAAATATGAAAGTATTGTCGAGTGACCTTGCTTCCTTTCACGCTCATTAAAAGGTTGGAAATGGTGTCTTTCGAGTGATAGTTTATCTCTTTTTCGGTCTCGTTAGACTATTGTACGAAAAATGAACTAAGAGAGTTCTCTTTTAAGTGTTTTTCCAAACTCTATAATCCTGAAAAACCTTCGAGTTTTCTGTCTTTGGACTCGCTAAAACACACATCGACAGGCCCATATGGGATCAAACCCTTATTTCTTCTTGTTCGTTAAATAAAGGAAGAGGAACTTACCGAAGGTGAGTTATATCGAGCATGTGTTATCCTCCTCGAGATCATTAAATCAAAAAGAGGTACTCGTATATCTGGATGGGGGAAAAATTGAAAGGAGCCAGCCAAGCAGTCTCTTGAGAACATTATCCAGCAATTCTTAGAGTCGCCCTTGAACACGACACTTTGTCATTTGCACGCATCATAATCCGCTGAACCTCTGCACTAAGCCAATCCTTTGAGATTACTTTCACTCCTTTGGGTCACCTGACGCAAGTCACAGTATCCACTGCATAGTTTTAACTCATGTCATGTTTTGCCGTTGTGCCTCAGTGTTCAAGGGAAGTATCCGCCTCTAGAGTCAGCCATCCCAAATATCTTGCCTCAAAACCTGTGTCAGTCCATGTTCATTTGATCCACCAATTACATCTCTATGTCCATTTCGTGTCATTTATGGGGGATACATCAAGGCCATCCTTCGACGATCTTATTCCTGTCGACCTCAGCACATTATCCAGGAATTAAGCTTAGAAACCAGTTAGTACTTTGGGACCTACATGCTTCAATGGAAAACCTCCTCACATTCGACAATAGGTTTATATCATTGACCTCTGATTGGATGATTCTATGGATGTTCGACTCCAGCTCATCCATTCACATTCGTCGGAATGTACTAGGGTACCTTGGGAATCATTGACATTAATGGTGATCTCCCTCGCACTTGTTAACGGTTCACACCAATGACCAGTAATCAAGTGGTTTCTGCCATGTTTGACATCAGGACATCTATTCACATGGTTAGATTCGTACTACATCGAGATCGGTAAGAAGACCCTGGATTGAGTGATCACTTTGATATGTACTTTGCCTAGGTTGCGATGGATTTTCTCTTGAACAATGACACATATACTGTTACATAGATCCACTTTGTATTTTTCGTGGCTATGTCTTTTCATCTCGTAGATCCACTGTGTATTCTTCGTGGCTACGATCAGTTCAGGTCATGGGAGTATAGATCCACAGTGTATTTTCAGTGGATATACCCTTTTGTCAATACAATTATGGATCCACAGTGTATTTTATGGCGGCCATATCTTGCAAGTCTTGATCACCCAAGCATAGGTATGCCTGCCCTGGGTTTTGAAACATGTCATAATATTTGTTGGATGTTTGTGTGCAGCTTCTACCAGGTTATCTGTGTCTATACCCTTGCTTGAAAGTCTACAAAGCATTTAAGTTATCAGTTCCTATCTTCTAACTTCATACTTTGGGGGGAAATCTGTTACACATAAAAAATACTCACTTTCATAGTGTCACAAGTGTTGTCATTACAAGTGTCGCAAGTGTCACATTTTGCTCACAAGGTCGCAAGTGTCGCATGTTGCTCACAAGTGTCGCAAGTGTTAGGGAAGCATACTACCATGATGCCTATGTCGTGCCTATAACATCATTAGAAAAACAGTTGAAACACCTCAAACATTTGATTTGGAAGAGGAGAAATGAGTCAACAGGCTTACAAACCTTTTGCCATCTGAAAGAACCTCAAAAACTAGCTTTTTAAGGAGAGCGCTTCCCTATACCTCTTCTGGGAGCGCCGACGCTCCCCCTTACATTGTCTGGGAGCATTATAAATCTCCCCTGGTCCTTTTGAGGGAGCGCTATGGATTTTGAGAGTGTTGATGCCCCCCTAAAGCCTACTAGGGAGTGCTACAATTCTCTGATGGTCCTTTTGAGGGAGCGCTACCTATTCTAGGTAGTTGTTAAGTTGTTGAGACGAATGGGGAAAGGATCCTTTCATTCTTAGAAGGAAGTTGAACTCAAATCCCTAGTCCAGCCATGATCTTAGGGAAGATCCTCAACTGAAGGAGGCAAATCCTCAACTTCCCCAAGGATATATCAAGTGGTTTGGGCCTCTCCAAGGCTATATAAGCAAGATTTCTAATGGTGAAAGAGGACGGGAAAAGGAGAATCAAACCAAACTTATGATCTCATAAGTGGTGCTGGAACAGAGATATTTTGGAAGCGAGAGACCTATGATCTCATAGGGAGCAATTGGTGAAGCTATCATCATTCAGATCATGGATCTTTTGAGCAAGGGGTAGACAAGGAGGACTTGATGAAACTGTTGCAATCCATCTACGGTTGTAAGCAATGTTTTGTCCTCATTAATATAATTTGCTTGCCCTATTTCTTTCTAGTTTGTGTCTGATCTTACATGAACTTATCGTTGACAGATAGATCTATTTTCAAGCTAATATCAATAGAGTAGGAAGTGGTCGTACTGTTTTTTTGTCTACAGGGCTCATCGAGGAGCAAAATATTGGAGCTCAACTCGGAGTGTGCAGGGACAAACGTCGATAAAAAGTTACTTCTATTCTCCTTCCTCCTCATGCATTAGTTTGTATAGATTTGAAAGGAAGTCAGTGTCCACGTTAAGCACTTTCTATCTTAGAGTTAAGGGTCTATCTCTTTGAGGTGATCTACCTGTCCGCAGGGATATTTTCCTACAACAGACGCTACCCTCGAACCCCCGCTGGGGGCCCACTTTCCCCCAGACACCCCAGCTGGGGGGATAGCCTCCCCAGATCCCGCAGAGGGGGTACCCCCCCTCTGCACTCCCCCACGTGGAAGAGTGTACATACTTTTGGGGTGTAAATACTTCATGGGGTATAAACACGGCTAAAAGTGAAAGACCTCTAAATCAGGAAAATAATCAGGCTCCACAGCCAACAATCTCCCACTTGGAGACTGATCTCAACAACTCCACCGCTGCTGTATATGATGGAATATGAACCTTCTTGGACCTGGAAAATTTCTCGTCTTCATCTTCATTCTTGAAGATCAATTGAAACTGACCAAGAACTCAGTTTCTCCCTGGTTACTCCCTTTGTTAACACGTCTGCAGGATTCTGGCTAGTGTGTATCTTTTCCATCTTTAATTGTCCATCTTCCAAGGCAGATCGTATGAAGTGGTACCTCAACTGTATATGCTTAGTATTCAAATGGAAGGCTGAGTTCTTTGCAAGGTCAATGGCACTCTGACTGTCACAGTAAAACTTGTTGTT
>ML794022.1:506525-527810 GCA_009831015.1 Picea engelmannii
CCTGGAGGGCCTTTTTGTTCTAGAGAAAAATTGGTAGTCCAAGGAGGAGAACCCACAAGTGACGATGTCAAAAATAATCTCGAGTTGGATCGAAACTCACTCTCCATCGTTTCAGAATGAGGTTGCTCTTGTCCAGAATCCATAGTCGTTCTAGCATGACAGTGGTGTCCTCAAGGGATTTAAAAAGGAAATGGAGCCAGCCCTGACCAAGATGTGAGAGTGAAGGGACATATCCCAGTATGGTCCTCCAAGTGGTGGACATCCAAGTTTCCAGGTACAAGTTGCAGAGGTGTCTATAGGATATTCTTCCCACAAGACTGTAGAGGGCCATGTGAATAGTATCTTCCAGGCCAATATCAGAACCGATAACATGTTTCTTCTTGGTTTTTTTGGATAACCAGGGTCGATGGGTAGGTTTCTTGCTCCTAGATATGTATGAATGATGCTTATGTACATTTCCATAATTAGTTGTGGTCTTATGAGGGGTCAATCGAGTAGGAGTGGGTTCTCGGCAAGGTGAAAGATAGGTCAGATTGTGAAAAGGAGATGAGACATAAAGAGGAGGATTGTTGCCCACTTGGAAAGTTGAACCTATAGTTGTAGAGTAAGGGATTTGGAGGAGAGATGGGGAGATGGAGACAGTGGGAAGTAATGGTGAGTGGTGTGAAGCAATAGGAGGAGTGTTAAATGAAGGAGGTTGTGATGAATGTGAGATGGTTGTCAATTCTAGGTTAGAGGTTAATAGAGCTAAGTTAGAAGAAGACAAAGTGTAGTTGGTCCGTCTGGAGTGCTTTTCAGTCGAGGAAAAAAGGCTTGCGTTGTTCCAAATGGCCTCTTCAGCAGCACTCATAAGTGCTCTGACATCTGCCTCCATTACTATGTAACTCGTGAAGAGAGGAGAGATGCTCAATACCAAAGTAATAAAAACAAAAACTGAAACAATTGAAGTATGTTCAGTGTGGGGTCGTGAAAGAAAGTCTGTCCAATCTGGGGGAAAACTCTGATGTTATCGAAAAAGATATAAAGATGGTTGACCCCACAGGGTGTGCAGAAAGCTGGGAGAAAATCTATAAAAGGGCGTAAAGGATGGTACAGAGGGAGTGTTCTCAACTGAGGAGAGCTGGTGCCAAAAAGGGGAAGCTAAAACTAGACTAGATGTAGCCAGATCCCTCAGTAGGTTCTCCAAATTTGCCAGAGGATCCGCCATTGTTGTAGTTCAAAGGTCTCCATAGTTGGTTGATTCCCCACCTCCAATACTCTTATTTGATTGTTGTAATCAAATAAGAGTGCATATTTGTTGATATTTTAAATAATAACCTTATCTAATTGGTGAAAAAACACTTCTTGGTCATTTTCTCTCTATGTAGATATTTTATGGGCAAACTTATATATATACAATTTTAAATATATAGTATTTTTTTGTTTAATGAGTTTCTTTAAGTCTTATCATTAATAGAAAAAAATAAATAAAACATAAATGAAAAAAAAAAACATAAAAGAAGGAGAACATAGTAATATATTTTAAATGTTTCGTGCTTTTTTATTTTATGATTTTAAATGTTTTTAGATATTTATTTAATTTTAAAAAGTGAAAGAAAAAAAACGTCGATTTTTCATCACGTTGTGGATTCTAAATTTAAGTAGAGAAGTATAATGTATATAAAGGAGGGTTTAAATTGAAGTAGAAAAGTATTGAGTATATAAAGTATGATTTAAATTTGAAGATGAAAAGAATATATATAATGTAAAATTTAAATTAGAGAAAATTATTTTTTAAACATTTTTAAGAATGATTTTATTAATTTTTAAAAATCAAATTTTTATTTTTTCAAATCATAAATTTTAAATAATATTAAAATTTTAAATTTTATTAACAAATTAATTTGTTTATGACTATAATTTAGTGTTTTTGTTTTACGACAAAGAAATGTTGTATTTAAAATTAATGAAATCAAACAAACATACTTAATAATAATAAAAATAAACCCTAAGATAAAAAAATTAAAAATAATATTTTTTAATAATATATTTAAAAAATTTATAATTATTTAACTTAAAATTAATGGGATATTCATTTATTTGAATTTAAATAAAAATATTGAAATATCATAAATATTTTGTTTAATGGTCACCTAACACATCAAATCTCTCATATTTATATGGAAAAATCAAAATTAAGTTTATAATTTTATTATTTAAAAAAAAACCATTGTATTTCGTAATGTGTCATCATCAACTTTTTACTTTGTAAAATCATAGAATATTCCAACTTTCTAAAAACTTGCAAAAGATGTTTGATGTTTGTATACATCATTGTTTACCCCCACCAATTTTTAATTGAATTAATGGCCAAAATATCTAAATGTGGGACAATATGATGGCCATTTATACCATGTTCTTGAAAGAGTCATGCCTCAAATATGTCATTTAACGGGACTCACTCATATTAAGAAATAATGCCCTTTCACATCCTTTTTTAAAAATGGTCATTGGTCCATTACTATATGCTTAAAATTTGTGTGTCTTGGAATTGTTTATATGATATACATATCTCTTTTATAAAAAATAATTTAATATTCTTAGCATTTAACTTTGCTTGTAAAAGTCATCTTAACATAAGGTGAAGAATCCAAGAAATATATATAATGTGTGAGATGTTTGTGTTTAGGATATTATTGCAGAAAGATTGGGGAAATTGAATCTAAGTTAAAATAAGGTGGTATTGGGAGATGTGAGAGAGGTAGTCGACACTATTCTTACACACCAAAATCGTGCTTGAGCCCTCTATTAAACAATCAAATAGAGTATATATATTTATACAATAATCATAGTGTTAATATAGAAAAAATACCTTGATTTCACAATCTACTTGGTTGAGCAAATATCTCAACCTCACACCAATCTAGGAAGCATCTAGTTGGAGAGAATCTCTCAAATCCAACTAGGCCTCAACAACCTCCTAAAATCTAGGAACAAAATCCTCGTAGAGACTAAAAATCTAGCTAATAATGACCAATAAACTCAATAATTATATATGAACACACTCACATAAGAAAAGTAGGAGTTATATATTCCAAAAATCTCCCTTAATGACTACTTGTATTTACCATCGTCAGGTCAGGTCTTCATCATCACCAAGTCCTCTTAATCGAAGCAACTCCTAATCAACAAAGTCTATATCTGGTCCAACCTAGTACTTTCTCTTCATACCTCAATCATACATCACCAAACTTCCAAAGTCCATATAAAGAGACAACCATCCACCATAATGCATGGGTCATCAACTGTCACAATTGTCGATTTAGTAGGATGTTCTTCAGGTACATGGTTCATTCAACCTCTTGATGAACTCCCCCTAAGTATAAAATTCATGTTTTTTTAGGAACCTCCTAGAGTCCACTCATAGAGCATGCAACCAACCCATGACATGGCTCACTCTTACAAGTGTTAATGAACTCTATAATAGAGGTTTCTACACTACAAATCAATAGGGATACATGAGAAAGGGGTATGCATGCCTAGTCAAGTATTATAGTGATATGCCCTTTACATGTTACATAGATACATGTACATACATTACATACTCCA
This sequence comes from Picea engelmannii, assembly GCA_009831015.1. Lineage (NCBI taxonomy): Eukaryota > Viridiplantae > Streptophyta > Pinopsida > Pinales > Pinaceae > Picea > Picea engelmannii. Next base: position 510,114 of record ML794022.1, read on the forward strand.
TCCCATGGAGATACCAAGTACATAATCAAACGTTTCAAGGACCAATACATCAAATTAGTAAACATTACATCATAGACTTGCTATAAAGAAATGTGTAAATCAGACTAACACATGGTCAGGAGTCTATTTTATTCAACTCAATTCAAACAATTTACCTCGTTTGTCCTCAATCATTTTACTTATGTCACTTCCACATGACTGATGCTTCCAAATGAATGCCATTGTCACTATCACCAACTTCTCTTGGACTAATCTCTCCGTTATTCTAGAAAAAAATCTATAATCTTCTTGCTTACCATTCCAACTCAATCTTATGTCAAGAAGGACTTCAACTTGTCAGCAAGAGATAATATTGTTTTCCTCTTCTACAATTGTTTACATGTTTGGAGTCTTCATCTGCATCTTTGAATGTCGTTGTCACTATCAATTCATTGCGTCTTTGACCTTCATTATCACTATCAAGTTATATATATATATATAACTTAAAGAGGACATTGAATTACTTTGTTTATAATCAACATGTTTTTTTTTGTTATTATGGAACATATATCTTCATACTAGGCTATAGAAAACACCGCTCATTGCAGTAAAGTTGATATAAAATTATTCTATTTAAGGTGGACATACCTTCATTCTAGAGTTCCTTAAATAAATGCAACTTGTTCATTTTAAAAGTGTACTAGTGAAATTATTACACGATATCATTAAGAATTTAATGTTATAGTGAAACATATTGTGTGTAGTTGATATATATATATATATATATATATATATATATATATATATATATATATATATAATGATGATGATGATGATGATGATGATGATTAACGTCCAGTGAGATCGAATTGATCTATCATACCTTAAGAGGGTAAGAGATTACTTGCAATTCTTTAGAATGTTGTTTATGTGCATGGAAAGAATTAAGAGAATCTTTCCAAGATCAACATAGTTTTGTTGAGTTAAATGGTTAGGAAGGTTGGTAGTGTGAAAAATATTTTGAAATTGAGATCTAATCTGTGTATAGGCTGAAAAATCTAAGAGAAAGTGCTTTTCATCTTCAACCTTCTCAGTGTCACAATGGAAACACACTCTTTTATCTCATGGATTTTTAGGAATTGACCAACACCCAGTTTCACTATGGAGCTCGTGAGAATTTGGTGTTATCTTAGCAAGGCTTATTTTTTTCTTTACACTTGTCAAAATAGAGAGATAATTTTGAAATTCTATATCAGAGTTGATTACATACTTATAATACTTTAATTTTCTTTTTTCCTGTTAGGGACCTAACCTCCCTAACCCCTCACATAGGTAGAATAATATATTTTCCATGTAATAAAGGCCAATATTAACAAGGCCTAGTAATAAGGAAGAATAAGTCAAATGTAAGAAGATGTAATAGAAGATTCCACTTTTAGAAGATCTTCCTCTAGATTGTTCTTTTGGTAGATAGATTTAGTATAAATAGGAGTCGAGGGAATGAGTATTTTTTTCTAGAGAATTATTGTAATAGAGAACTACTCCGCTGGAGGTTTCCACCTCGAAGAGGAAAGTGAACATTGTTTCCTATCAATAAAGGTATTATTATAGTGTTGTGGTTTCATCTATTGTGATGTTCCACTGTTATTCTCTTCAATATTTTTGTTTTTGGCTATTATAATAGATCTGATACCTTACAAGTGATATCATAGCACCTTCCTTCACAAAAAAATGTGGGTTATTTTTTTTTCAAGGTAGAGACGTATTTTGGCGTCTTAAAGCTACATACATATTTTTTTCAGCACATAAATCTGTGGTTGGGGAAGCATACATGTATAAACTACAAGTGGTACTTAAACAAACATTCTTGGCCACCCTTGTAACCCCTGTTGGTACACCTTTAAGTGGTAGCGCATCAGAAAACACATGTATATAGATCAAACTAGATATCCTAAATCCCTCTGTAGATAAACCAATCGACCTACTGATTACTATAGTGCCACCGAGAAAAACACTTGGGAAGATACTTTTAGTACCTGGGTAGTCGGGTAGTATGACTAAGGTCACGGTCTATCCTCCTTAGTTGGTGCCTTGAGATATTGGGTCGATTACTACTATTGTAATCCACACACATATTAGAGAGCTATAGCATAGGTAAAAGTCTTGTCTGTAGAAACCCTGAATACCCTAACCATTGGGACAAAAATAGAAACACAATAGACAAGATCTATTATCGTGCAACTGGACCTCTTGCATTATGATTGCAAAAATCCTACAAATTTCTTCCTGTTAATAATTTGGCAATTTTGTCACTGTAGTATTATTCATATAGGAGTATAACTCCACATGAGTAGAAAAAAAAAGTCTAGATCCTTCCTGCACCATTATTTGAGACCTATCCCATTATATTTCTCTCTTCTCCCTGATCATAATCATACCTATCATTTTTCAAAAAATTCTTTTTTTTGTGGACCTAACCCCTTATCGACACCCCTATTTGGCATCTATTCCATTGAATTCCTCTCTTTTCACTGATCATAGTGGTACCATCACTAGTAACCCCTTTCTGTGTGGTCCCACTTTCCCCCATGTCCCATCCCCATGGCCCACACTCACAACCAATATTGGGAACAACGTCTCACTACCTTGGACAAAGATAATGACCAAACTTGGATTGATATTTCTTCCATTACTTCCAGTATTAGTAACCTCAACTCTCATCTTGCTCTGATTGAATCACTTCTTACATCCATCAGTCAATTGATAGTCATGTGTCAACAATTCCAAGACACAATGAACAATTTTATCACCTTGTTTAAACCCACCCTAGATCCTTTCTCTTATTTGACACCTTATAACCCTAAAGGTATTGAATCCTCCTAGTGCACCTATTTTCCATCCAGCCATTTTCAGTGGGTTCTGCGTCCCCCTCGCGTGGAGGTGAACAAATTTGATGGCTTGGATCCCACAGAATGGGTCACTCAAATGGAACACTACTTCTCTTTTTATGGCATTATAGATGAGTTGGCCAAACTTTAGTATCGTGTTCTCCATCTAGATCCGAAACATTGGCAATGGTGGAAAGGGAGACAAAATTCCTACCAAGGGTATGTGTCTTGGACATAATTTGTTGAAGAGATTTATGAACGCTTTGACACTGACACCCACCATTTAGGTTGTTTGACAAAGTTTAAACAATATGGAACAATGGAATACTTTATAGATGCTTTTGAGTGATTGGGTTTTCACACAGAGGGCATGTCTCGTTCTTTTTTTCTAAGAATGATTTATCAAGGATGATATCTATGCCCACGTCCTCATGGCTCGCCCTCAGAGTTGGTTGGAAGCTACTAAAATATCTAAGGAAGCACAACAGGTTGTCTCTTCTCGAACAAGAAAACCCTCCTTTATTCCTTTCCCTAAACCGGTCTCTCCCACTCTTCCTTCTACTACACTAAAGATCTAGAATTGGACCTGGCTAGAAATGGATGAATGCCAAATGAAGGGAGTTTGTAATAATTGTGATGATTTTTTTTCTTGGGCACAATTGTAAGGAGAAAAATATTTTTATGGCTATCTTTGAGGATGTTTATGAATAAGATGTCGATTCTCCCCCTATGGATGAGTCACCTAAATCCATTGACCTGACTCCAGCTTCTGACCCTCCATAAGTTGAACCGATCATTTCCCTGAATTCTCTCACTGGATTCTCTTCTCCAAAAAATCTCAATATATTGGTTACATTTAGAATCATAAGGTCATCATCCTCGTTGACAATGGAAGAACCCATAATTTTATTCATCGCTGCATTACCCAAGAAACTAATTTCTATATCCAAGTAGTCAACAACTTTCAAATCATGATTACCAATGGTGGGTTCATGAAATGTGGGGGGCGTTGTGAAAATGTGCACCTCCAAATTGGTCACTACCATATTAAATGTTATAGGTTTTCTTTCGACATGGGTGGTTGTGACATTGTGTTGAGTGCCAAATGGATAATAACTTCGGGCCCCATTCTCGTGGATTTTAAGGAATTAACCATGCAATTCAACCATAAGGGATAAAAGTATAAGCTCCAAGGAATCACAACATGTTCCCATGAGATCATCAATTCCCATTGCATGGAAAATCTCCTAAAAAATTGTCATTCCAACATTATTTCACAAATCCATTCAATTCACGCCACTGAGACACCCTTTGTGCCTCCTGACCTTCGATCCATTGTCTCCAAACATCAAGTTATTTTTTCCACTCTCCATGGACTTCCTCCTTCCCTTGGTGTTCATTATTAGTTCATTCCCCTCATCCCCAATAATGTTCCTCCCAATGTTCGTCCCTATCGTCATCCCTTTGCCCCAAAAAATGAAATTGAGAAAATTGTTCAAGAATTTCTTGTTGCAGGCATTATCCATCCTAGTACTAGCCCCTATTCTTATCATGTGGTCATGGTACTTAAGAAATAAGGATATTGGAACATGTGTCCTAACTTTCGCACCTTCAATAAGCTCACCATCAAAGACAAATTTTCCATTTCTGTCATCGATGATATCTTGGATGAATTAAGTGGTTCCCAATTCTTTACTAAACTTGATCTTCATTCTGGCTACCACCAACTACATATGAAAGAGGAAAACATTCCTAATATTGCATTTTAAACTCATGAGGGCCACTATGAATTCTTGGTCATGCCCTTTGTCTTGTGTAATTCTCCCTCCACTTTCCAAAGACTCATGAATTATATCTTCCATCCTTTTCTCCATCATTTTGTCTTAGTTTTATTTGATGATATTCTCATCTATAGTAAAACCTAGACAACCCATATTTCTCATGTGGATCAAGTTATTCATCTACTCTCTCATCACCAACTTTTCCTCATACAATATAAATGTGCTTTTGGAGCCTCAGAAATCAAGTAATTGGGTCATATTGTTGGAAAGGAGGGTTTCAGGGTGGCTCCTAAGAATATTGAAGCTATGAAGGATTGTACTCAATGAAAGAATCTATAAAGCTTATGTGGTTTTTTGGGTTTAACAATATATTATTGCAATTTTGTTAATAATTATGGAAAGATTGCGACACCTATCATTGATCTCCTTAAAAATAATTCTTTCACTTGGACTCTAGCAGTTGATCATGGATTTCAATACTTGAAGGCAACTATGTGCACTACTCATGTCTTGTCCCTTCCTGACTTCAAAAATACCTTTGTTCTAGAATGTGATGCTTCCGGGAGAGGAATTGGAGAAATTCTTATGCAAGATGGATGACCTTTGACCTTTACCAACAAACAATTGTGAGAGAAACATTTGGGTCAATCAATATATGAAAAGGAAATCTTGGCTATTCTGCATGTAGTGGATCTCTGGCACCCTTATCTATTTGGGAAACACTTCCAAATTAAGACAGATCATCAGAGCCTCAAGTATTTTCTAGAGCAATTTCCTTCATCCTCGGAGCAACAAAAATGGGTGACTGAGATATTTGGATATGATTATGAGATGATTTACAAGAAATGTAAAGACAATGTGGTTTCTAATGCTCTTTCAAGAAAATATGAAGATGAAGGGTCCTTTTTCCCCCTCTCCTTCATTGCACCATATTGGCTCCAAGATGTTCACTGGGAATGGCTGCAAAATCCCAAAATTTCGCGTCTGATCCAACAATTGCAATCCAATTCTCCAGTTTCCCCAGGGTACTCTTGGCACAATTATGAGCTTCATTACAAAGGTCGACTGCATTTAATTAAACAATGATAACTTAAATCCACGGTGATTTATAAGGTTCATGCTACACCCACAGTTGCGTACTTAGGGTTTACCAAAACCTACGACAAGGTCAAACATTCTTTTTTCTGGTCTGGTATGAAACATGACATTTGCACTTTTATGGAAGAATGTGATGTTTGTCAATGCAACAAGGGAGAAATAGTCAAATCCCCTAGCACACTACAACCACTTCCGATTCCACCCACTATTTATAGGGATATCTCTATGGATTTCATTGTTGGTTTACCTAAATCGAGAAATAAGTCAGTCATCATGGTGGCAGTTGATTTTCTTTCCAAGTATTCTCATTTCTATGCTCTTCAACACCCATTTACCACCTCCATTATGGATCAAATTTCCATGGATCATGTATTCAATCTTCATGGCATGCCTCATTCTATTGTTTTTGATAGAGATCCCACTTTTACTAGCAATTTTTGGAAATAAATGTTTAGGCTATAGGGAACCCATTTGCATCTCAGCACTGGCTATCATCTGGAGACTGATGGTCAAACTAAAGTTTTAAACAAGTGTTTGGAAACATATTTTAGGTGTTTTTCATATGAAAGGAAAAATCAGTGGCCTCATTAGTTACCACTAGATGAATGGTGGTACAACACTTCTTAACATACAACTACTCACATGACTCCTTTTGAAGCCGTATGTGGAAATAAACCACCTTTATTTCTCTCATACATGCCTAGTATCTCAAATCTCCAAGAGGTTAACCAAAATCTTATATTTTGAGAGTCTATTTTTCATACCCTCAAAGTGAATTTGGTCATGTCTCAGAATCACATGAAGCAACAAGTAGATCAAGGTCACTCAATATGTCAGTTTGTTGAAGGGGACCAAGTGTTTCTTCTAGTGCAACCTTATAAGAAGAATTCACTCAAGGCCAACCATTGTTAGAAATTGGCGCCCAAATTTTATGGTCCTTATACAATTCTCAAGTGCATGGGATAGGTGTCCTACTTAACGAAGGTGATTGGAACTAAGTGCCGAAATCAAACTAGTCTTCTTGATTTGGATGAAGAAGGCTCCATTTGGTTGCAGCCAAAAGAAGTGTTCAACCAGCGTGAGTGTCGTCTTCATCATCACACCATCAAGGAAGTGTTAGTACAATGGAAAGATACAACTCCAATAGATGCCACCTAGGAGCCAACTACCATTATACAATAGTTTCCTCATCTCAAGCCTTGAGGAAAAGGATGTTTTTAAGGGGGAGGGCATGTTAGGGACGTAACCTACCTAACCACTCACGTAGGTAGAATAATATATTTTCCATGTAATAAAGGCCAATATTAATAAGGCCTAGTAATAAGGAAGAATAAGTCAAATTTAAGAAGACCTAATAGAATCTTCCACTTCTAGAAGATCTTCCTCTAGATTTTCTTTTGGTAGATATATTTAGTATAAATAGGAGTCAAGGGAATGATAATCTTTTTTCATGAGAATTATTGTAATAGAGTGCTTCTCTGCTAGAGGTTTCCCTTCCATGAGGTAAGTGAACATTGTTTCCTATCAATAAAGGTATTATTATGGTGTTCTGGTTTCCCCTGTTATTCTTTGCAATATTTATTTTTTCAACTATTATAATAGATCTAGTACCTTACATTTCCTCTAACTCTTTATCACACCACATTTTTGTTGAATTTTCATCTCAAGAAGTTAACTAGAGTAGTGTTCTTAAAATTTTAAGAAATTATTATGATAACTACATATAAAGGATCATAGAAAGAATAATATCTACAACATACACAATATTTACCCTGGGAAAACCCTTTAGGGAAAAAACCCAACAAAAATTCCTCAATATAAATTCAACAACCAAGAACAATGCCTCTCTCCAAGATAGAACTGACGAAGTAGAAGATCCTTCTCAAACCATTGACTAGGGTAGAGTAGAACACCACATAACCAAGATAAAACCAAGAGATAGACCAAGATACTCCACAAAATCACCTCCTAGTTGTAGTAGTGTCTCTCTCTAAGACTTGCGCACTTTTCTCTTCCACTAGAGAGCTTGTGTTGTGTGTTGTTCCAAATGAGGTGCTAGTCTCTCTTATAAATACTAGTTGGCCAGTCTAAAATTAGGTTTCGACCGACGTGACACTTTTTAAGGGAACAATAGGTCCAAACTTACAAAATACACTTTATAAAATACATTTGACCTTTTTTCTTTGGCACAATAGGCCCGAATTGAAAAATGACACTTTATAAAATACATTTCATGTTTTACAATGGCACAATAGGGCCAGCATGAATAATTGAAATAAAATAAGAATATATTCCATTGCTACTAAAAAAATTAACACTCCCTCTTAGCGAGGAAGGTATTGTTCTCGACAGGATCATCATCACTGCTTCTATGCTTTTTCACACCTGGTCATTGTCTTATTGTGTTTTCACGAATCTATATGTCATAGGAAGTTTTCCAATTGTACAACATGCATCCAATACATTACCAACATATCATCCGTGGGCTCAGTAGTCATGGTGGGGATTTTTTCCAACTCACACAATGTTGGGCATCTATCTTTTTCTAGGAACTATTCGACCACTAGCCCTAGGCGAGTCCCCTGGTTGGCACACCAATCCTTTGGCCCCACATAGAAAAATCATATAACCACAAGGGTTAGGTGATGTAGTGCACACACACTACCCGTCTAGTACCAGGCTAGGAATCATCTGACCTAGAGTCTGTCAACTTTCCCTAGGCTACTCGTCCTCCAACCAGACAGGTTTTCCCTCTGGTTATCATGGAAATACACCCTCCCTGAAGGATCTACAATTTACACTTTCTGAAGCTGGGAACAAACTCCCTCCCTGAAGGATCTGTGTCTAGTGACTGTGTGCGAGGTCAGGCTAACTATTTCCATAGTAAGTGCCCAAACATGAACATGTTGTTACTGCACCACACTATGCTTCACCTGGAGTCGCACCTATAACATATCACTTCCTCTCACGAGGGAAATTCCTTCTGGACCACACCAACATTTTCTCTGAAGTACTCAAAATTCACTCTCGATAGAGGATTAGTCAACACATATGTTATCTTCTCGTCGATAGGGACATACTAGAGCTTCACTTCTCCCATATGTACCATCTCTTGGATAAATGGTACTTGATATCGATATGCTTGGACCTGTCATCACACACTAGTTTTTCTGAAAAATTTATGCAACTCTGGTTATCACAAAAGATACACGTCGTCTCTAACTTGAGATCATACAATTCTGCAGTCATCTTCCGAAGCCATACTACTTCACCAAAAGATGAAAATTCTACCACATACTCTACCTTAGATGAACTAAGTGATACACATATATTCTTCCTACTGATCCCAAACTGAAGCAACATCGGGATGAACTCTTCCAGTCCATGACATTTCTTGCCCAATCTGAATCTATGTAGCCTTGCAAGCTTATCTCATGATCCAAGATATATCTAAGTCCATAATATATTGTACCTTTCAAGTACCTCATCACATTTTTTTATACAATCAGGTGAAAAAAACTAGGCTCAACCATGTACTGACTTAATGTGTTCACCACAAAACATATATCTCACCTCGTGTTCATCAAGTACATAAACAAACCAATCATCTACCTATATACGGTGGAATCCACTATCTCTGAAGTTGTATCACACAACAACTTCAAGTTCGGCACCATTGATGCAGATATGGCCTTACAGTCCGACATCCAAAACCTCTTCAGGATCTCCCCTTTATATTTTCCTTGGTTAAGGAAAATCCCATCTGGTCTTTGCCATACCTCCAGACATAATGCATCATTCCTAGGTTATTCATCTCGAATTCTGTAGGAAGTTTCCTCTTACTCTCAGAAATGAGATTCTTGTTCCTTGTCAGAAACCGATCATCCACATACAATAGAAATATCACAGGTTCACCATCTATAACCTTGAGGTAAAGGTTGGAATCTGTTATACTCTTGGTGAAACCCAAGCTCATCAGGAAATTGTTTATCCTGCCATACCAAGCTCTGGAAGCTTTCTTCAACCCATACAAATATTTCTTCAACCTGCACACATGTGACTTCCTGTCATGTGTCTCAAATCCTTGTGGCTACTCCACATACACTTCCTCTTCTATCACACCATTCAGGAAAGTTGTCTTCACGTCCGTCTGGCGTACCTTCCATTTCATCATTGCATCTATCGCAATAATGGACCTAATCGAAGTGTATCTTGCCACATAAGAAAATATATCCTCATAATCTATTCCTTATTTCTAGGATAAACCTTATGCCATGAACCTTTCCTTTTACTTCTCTATGTTTCCATCTACTGCATGCTTTATCTTGTAGATCCACTTGGAATTGACGAATATATTTTCCTTTGGTCTTGGGACCACATCCTAGACATAATTCTTTATGATTGATTGTTACTCTTCAATCATGACATCCTTCCATTATTTCTTCTCTGCAACCTCTTCGTAACTTGTAGTCTCTACATCAATGATGTCGCTCAACAGTGCTACATAATTGGAATATGTTCATCATTTCTTGATTTCTCTAAAAGATCCATTTGGGGCTCCATACTTTTCTACATCATGAATAATCTCATGGGCCCAAGCTAGCCTTCCCTTCTTTGCAGTCGTTTCTGGAGGTATTTGTGGTTCTACCACATCGAGATGTTTTTCTAAAACATGTTCTTCTGGTACTACATTAGTGCCTGCATATGTATCTACAACTCTGGGAGCTACAGGTTCCTCATCATGAACCTCATATGTATGGTTATGTCTCAATCTACTAAATGTTTCATCCTCATTGATGGTAACATCTCTTCTAGTCTCAATCTGCCGATGACTAGGGATGTAAAATTTGTATTCCTTTGATGTCTCGGTATATCTGACAAAGATACCCTTCTTTCCTGATGGTTTTAATTTGGATCTTTTATTCTTGGGGACATGCACATACACTAGACAACCAAATATTCTTAGATGGATGACCTATGGATTTTCACTTGTAAACATTTCTTCTTGTGTCTTATTCCCAAGTACTCGATGGGGAATTCTTCTCTTCACATATACAACATTCTTAGCTACTTCTTCCCATATATGCATCGGTAATTCTTGATCATCAATCATGGATTTCACTGCTTCCATGATAGTGCTGCTCTTTCTCTTTGCCACACCATTCTGTTGAGGATTGTAGGGAGTAGAGAGCTCCCTCTTAATCACAACTTCCTTGAAAAATGTCTTGAACTCATTGAATGTGAATTCTCCTCCATTGTCTGACCTTAGATTCTTTATTTTTATTTCATAGAGATTTTCTACAAGAGATTTGAATTCTTTGAATTTGGTAAATACATCACTTTTATTTTTCAAGAAATAAATCTATTTTTTACGTGAGTAATCATCAATGAATGAGACATAGTATACATACCTGCTTAATGAGTTTGCTAACATTTATCCACATACATCTAAATGTACTATGTCCAGTGATCCCTTTGCTTCTCTATAGTTGTTTATAAATGGGTTCTTCACATTCTTTACTTGTGTGCATCCCTTGCATATGCCTTCATGGTTTACTTGAATATCTGGTAAACCTGTCACCATCTTGCTTACGATTGGTAATGCCTTTTAGTGTATATGAGAGAATATCCCATGCCATAGTTCACATAGAGTCATTGTATTATGTACAAATGATGAATCTGAGTGTCCCTTCAATTTGTAAAAGCCTCCCTCTTGGAAACCAATCACTACTGCATCGTCAATGGTTTTTCCTTTTGGACACATAATTACTTCATCGTCTATAAAAGAGACTCTGAATCCTTTCCCATCTAATTCTAACTTGGAAAGGAGGTTTTTCTTCAATCCAGGAACATATAGCAAATCCTTCATCTTCATGGGTTTTCTGGAATCCAATCTATAGGATGCTTCTCCTACTCCTTTGATCGGGTACTGGTAATCATATCCTAGTTTCACATTATGAGGTTAATCCTTCTAGAATAAAATTGAGAATGAGTTCTTATAGGTTGAAATTACTAAGACAACTGAGAGGGGGGGTGAATCCATTGTTATTGTGCTTAAACAATTTTAAGTCTATTAAACCATTCTTAATCTTTCTTCAAGTGATCATCAATATTATACAACACATGGACAACATAAATAATGATCATCAGTCACACATAAGATATACACAGAGACAAATTTTCACGAGGAAACCCATAAAGGGAGAAAACCTCTTCTTCTTCGAAATGAAAGGTAGTATTTTAAGTTATGTACATCATCTATGTTTTAGAACCAAATAAAAGCGAGGCTACTACCTCTGTTTTACAAGCTCCAACTTGTTGAGAGCACCAACTCTCTGGTTTCTCTAGCATCGACTAGAAGGAAGCACCAACTCCCTAAATATTCTAGCACCAACTAGATTTATACAAGCACCAACTTATATACATAAAACTTTGTGTTTTCCTGAACACCACCCTACCACCCTGTTTTCTAGCCACAACTATATAGAAGCTACAACTCCCAATATTCAAGCACCAACTCGAATATCAGAGGACCACAGTCTTCCCCAACACCACCCCACCTCCCTGATTATAAATAAATGATTGAATAACCAACAACACAGAAAAATTGATTCTTACCACTTTTTCTCTGTTCTGTAAATCCGGTATGCTTCTAACTGTTTTTCCATTCTTCTCTTCCTCTATCCATTCTGCAATTCTGCTCTGCTTCAAGTTGTTTTGCAATTTTTCTCTTGCTTCTGTCTATCCCTCATCTATTACTCATCTTTGAGTTTTATCTCACACTGTGCATACTATCAGTCTCACACTGCTCATACTCTAATTTTCCCTTTCTTACAGTTCAACTCATTTTTCATTCAGAACCACCAACCCTACACAGTCACTGCGCGTTTCTTTTATACTGTCCAACCCCTTCATTTACCCCTCAAACCCTAGAACAATGCTTCGACAACTGAAACGCCAACCATCCAAGAACCATGATTCAATTTTACTAACAGAATCGTAACTAATCAATTAATTGTGAAGTGCAACAATAGCCCTTCGATCAGATTTCCAAGTATCCAACACCGTTGAATTACAAGCACAGGGTCTTGCGTTGATTTTTCCATTTCTCATTTCGACATTCCAACATTTTGGCATTCATGTGGTGAAGAGTCTCGACACTCCAAGTCACAATCCCCGAAATGGAACCAGATCAACGGTCCACAAAACTTCATAATATGATCCCTTCTTTCTTAATTGAATGGCTGAAAAGATTTCGGTGTTTTTCCTTTCGGGTTTTCGAGACTCACAATAGTCCCTTTTGGCATTCTGGAGTTTGAGACTTCATGATGGTGGAGTTTCTGCTTGCTATGTAAAACCCCGAAATAGAAAGTTCTGGTGTGACATAATTCTGCTGGCGTCACACGTGGATTGACATGTGCCGAATAACTGTCACGTGTCACTCTGATTCGTGACTTACATGTGCCTAAAATGTTAAATCATCTTGACACTTGTCATTGCTTGATTATGCCACGTGTCCGTAGATGACGTGGTTTGCTGATGTGGTTTGTTGATGTGTCTGTTTCGGGATTTCGAGGTTCGCTACTTCAAAGGTTAAAGTTCCTTTGATCTTTGATTTTCTGGTCTGCGAAACTCCGAAATGGAGTCTTTGTTCATGTGTCTGTTTCGGCATTTTGGGGTTAACTACTTCAAAATTTAAATTTCATTTGATCTTTGATTTTTTGGTCTGTGGAACTCCGAAATGGAGTTTTTGACATGCTCTGATCTTTCGCATTTCAGGATTTCATCATTCTTTTCGTGAGTGTCCTTGGCACCTCCAACTCTCGGTATCCAAAACTCTGAAATGGAGATTAAGTCGTGGTTTTTCATTTCGGGATTTTCTGTCGTGAGTTTCTTCCTTGACTCTTGGATTTTACGCTTGACTCATGGAGTTTACACTTCTGATCTTGCCATGCGATAATCGTTGCGCTACTGGTCTTGCCACTTTCTCTTGTTCGTCATCATCGGGTTGAGCTTGCCATTAATGACAAACAAATACTCTACCTTCTATCTGCCCATAATAAATATGCCAACATTATATCCATTCATGTGCTTGGAGGAACCACTGTCAATGAGCCATGTATCACTTCCATGGGTGACTGTTCCGGTAAGAGTTGAAATCAAAACATACTCTTAACTTAACTCATGTCCTTTATCTCTCTTCTAACTAGGTTTGTCATATTTTGTGGATTGAGTGTGATGTCTCTTATGCTTTCATTTTCTGACCTTATCTTTCAAGTTGGGACAAAATATTCCCATCTTCTAAAAAATGAATCATTTGAAGTTTGAGTAGTCCTTTTGGCCCTTGTGTGATTTGTGTGGCTTCTTGTGGGAATGAGAATAATCCTCCTTCTTTATATTTCATTTTTCTGCATGTGCTGCTAAGGCTTGATCATCATCAACTAGTTTTTATTCTCATGATGCCAACCTTGCTTCTTCCTGAGTACAATTCTCCCACAGTATGTTGAACTTCATAATATTCCTTCTATAACATATTCTTTGAATGAATATTCCCATGATATTGGGATACCATTCAAGGTGGTCATTACGAGTTCAACTTCTTTTACTTTGTCTCCAATGTCTTCAAGTTTCTCTTTAGTCTAGGATACCCTTGTGAAGTATGACTGAATAGTTTCCAAATTATACATCTTCACACTCTTGAGCTATGTTCTCAAGGTCATCTTCCGATATTTTTTATTTCCTTCATACAATCTGGATAAGGCATCAAACATCTGTTTGGGAGTTGTCAAACATGAGACATGTAGGATTAGGTGATCCTTGATGGAATCTGCAATGATTCTCTTCACCTTGACCAAGCTCTTCTTGTGTTTTTCCTTTGCTTCATCTCCCTCTAGTTCTGGAACTTCCTCAACGAATCCTTTTAGGTCATGCTCTTCTAGAATGAGAATCACTTTGTATTTCCATGCTCAAAATTTATCAACACCCTCAAGCTTCTCATCAAACTTAGTGCTAGTAGTCATCTTTCCCTATGATGAAAATATGATAAGAAATAAAATTTCAAAGAAATATTTTTACTTACCAGAGAGTGCGTTATGCCAATTTGAAATTTTTCTCCAAGTTTATTCTACAGTTGCATTGACATATTGAATTAGAGTTTATGAGGAAACTCTAATTTATCAAACTTCAAATTTTGGAATTTTGATCCAAGGAATAGATGCACCATCCTAGGGTGAGCGCCTAGATGGTCTTAGTTTTCCTATTGTCCTTTGGCAAGGTGGAATATGTCACCTTCTAGGGTTTATGATGAAACCCTAGTATGAAGAAACCCTAATTTATGAAACTTGTCCAAACTAAAAAGTTCTCTAGGGAGAAGGTGTGCTAGGGTTAGCAGAGTCTTCCTATGCCCTTGTTTTACTTAGCAAGCTCCTATTTTCTATGAAAATTCCTTCTTTTAGGTCTGCTCTAATACCATGTTGAATTTTTGTCTCAAGCAGTTAACTAGAGTAGTGTTCTTAAACTTTTAAGCAATTATTATTATAGCTTCATATAGAGGATCAATGAAAGAATAAAATCAATAGAATACACAAGATTTACTCTACGAAAAACATCTAGGGCAAAAACCCAACAACACTTCCTCAATATAGATTCAACAATCAAGAAAAATGCCTCTCTCTAAGAGAGAACCGATGAAGCATAATATCCTTCTCAAACCCTTGACTAGGGCAAAGTATCACACCACATAACAAGATAAAACCAAGAGATAGACCGATATCCTCAACAAAATCACCTCCTAGTTGTAGTAGCGTCTCCCTCTAAGACTTGTGCACTTTTCTCTTGCACTAGAGAGTTTGTGTTGTGTGTTATTCCAAATAAGGTGCTAGCCTCTCTTATAAATACTAGTTGGACAACCTAAAATTAGGTCTTGTCCAACTTGACACTTTGTTAGGGTAAAATAGGGCCGGCCTTACAAAATTCACTTTATAAAATGCATTTTACCTTTTTACTTTGGCGCAATAGGGTCGACTTGACAAATGACACTTTATAAAATACATTTGGCCTTTTACAATGGCGCAATAGGGGCGACATGAATAATTACAATACAATAAGAATATCTTCCTTTGCTACTAAATAATTTAACAATTTTATCCTTAAATTTTTATTTAATGATATTTTTAGTAGTATCCTTATTCTACAAAATGGTGTCTTCATGATTTTCCAATAGCTTAGCCAATATTGGGCATCTTTATACCATCCTTGCTTGACTTGAAGGTGGTTACGACTGAATTTTGAAGCAATTTTAGCAAGATTTTTGTCTTCCATGTTGTTTAACTTGTTTTTATACATTAGGTATCTATTCATAGCCATGAAATCAATGGGGGAAAGGATTTCCTCTAAGAGGAGGATGGGATAGGGCATATTTACTTTAATTTTGAGATTATAGGTTATAAAATTATTTTGGATTAGCTCTATATTTCTCCAGGATTCACGAGAGATACTACATCCCCAGACTTCACATCCATATAGAATCATAGGTGTAACAAGAGTCTCAAAGAGGATTTTATTCTTATCCCATATCCAAAGAACGATTGATTTACAATTTTTTTCAAGCCCATAATAAGCTTTCCATCCCCCAATAATCCCTTTTTCAATTCTATAATTCTAGTTGAGCTTGTGGTGAATATTAATTCTAAGATGTTTGTATGAATTCACTTCCTCCAAGTTATTGTTGTCATATAAAAGGGTATCATAAGTGATATTATTGTATTTGATGATCATGACTTTAGCCTTGTCAGTATTAACAATCATACCCATATTGGAGAAAAAAGTATTGAGGATTCTTAATTGGTTTTCAAGATTGTGGGGACTCCTAGCCATAAGAATGACATCATCAACATAAAGAAGAATATTTATCACTATACCAATGAGTGTAGGGACGAAACAACTTGCTTCTTCCAACCAATCTTCTAAATTGTCAATGTATATGCGAAAAAGGGTAGGGGACAATGGATAACCTTCATTGAATCCAATAATGTAATTAATATCTTTCAACTATCCCTCAGTGTTCTTAAAATTGGAAATAACATTCTCATATAGCCTTATTGTAGAAGACCTCGACTTGAAAGGCACTTTTATCTATTCCAACCTATTCCAAAGGTTTTTCCTAGGGACCGTGTCAAATGCTTGTCTAAAGTCAACAAAACAACAAAAAAGATTGGTTTTAGTATTATGGAACTCCTTTGCAATTATCCTAAAGGTAACAAAATGATCCACAATTGAATTATATCTACTAAACCTGGCCTATCCTTTAGCTCTTTTACTATGACTTTCTATCCAAAGGCTAATCTTCTTTTCGAAAATGATTCATTAAAGCTTGGCTAAAATTGGGCTAATCATAATGGTCCTATAATTAGAGGGAATGTTTCTATCCCCATTTAAAAAAATAGGAACAATGAGGCTTTGCAGCGAAGGTTTAGAGAATCCCTTCTTAACTGCTAAATTGAGGAGATTGTGTATATGAGGGATGAGGATAGGCCCTTTGATTTTAAAAATTTCAGCTTGGTAGCATTCAATGTCCTTAGCTTTCCCATTTACAAGTCGCTTTACCCCAAACTCTATGTCATCCAAAGAAAAAACTTCATCCTTTGTAGGAACAATAAGAATGGTGTCGATGGTGTTAGGGAACTCGTAAAAAATTTAAGGTAAGAATTCCATTCCTTTAAGGGAATCATATTATTTTCTTTAGTATTGTGGATTAGAATTTACCTCCATAACTTCTTAGGATCAAGATTATATAGTTGTGAAATTTTCTCTTTCCTTTTATTTATGTAGTACCTTTTTTTTCTTTTAATTAGGGATTTATACCTATCGATATTATTGAGTTTTAAGGACTCATTAGAAGCATCTCTAACATTCCTTTCCTAGCAATTTTACATTCTTTATCATACCAAGGG
>ML794022.1:527860-551657 GCA_009831015.1 Picea engelmannii
TATAATATATTAACCCAAAACTTTGGCAAAAATACACAGCATCATAGCTAGAGTTACCAAAAGATGCTGTCGGTAACCGGAAACCAGCATTATTGGGTAGAACTTAGCAGTTTATACAATAATATGGTCAAGAAAAAGACATCTGTCCTGCCCGTAGGAAACCAGGACAGATGTCAGAAGTCCAAAGAGGCATATAGCAATTAACACATAAAAACAAGAACCTGGAGGGCCCGGCTGCCTAGGCGTCCGGTGACTTGGCGCGTCCATCAGCACTCTTCGATATGTCAAAGGCTTGCATGCACATGTGGCACCGACGTGGCACTGGGGTCCCGGAGAGCTCGTCGAGGAGCACATCTAGTCTCTGTCCCATAGTGACAGCCCTGTGTTCCAAGTCCGCGACGTGGCTGCGGAGCTCGAACACCAAGGCCAAGTGTTCACCGCTAAGGAAGGGACCATGCATTCCGCCACCACGATTGCTTAGAGAAGCATCCCTCCCATCCTCACCTTTGCCATTGTTAGCCATCCGCTTCTCCAACTGCTCAGCATTCTCGTCTGTCATCAGCTCCTCCAACTGCTCGGCGTCTATGGCCTGTTGGTCAAATAACCATGGAATTTATTCCACCACGCAGCCAGGAAGGTCGTCCATCATAGTCGGGGCGCTGTTGTTGTTCTGTCTGGTGAGCGTCTCCCTATTGCTTGACTTCTCCAGACAAGTCAGGTCCCCAATTGACGGGTCCTCCTCCACAACACAACCAGAAAACCAGTCCACGAGCTCTGTCACCTTCTTCTCCTTGCTGCTTCCGGTGTCTCGCTCGACGATGGAGTTGAGAACTGCTCGACCCTCGACCCAAGCTTTCTTCCTGAGGATGGAAGAGGCCAGAGCCAAGGCCCTTTCGAGCTCCTCCTCCCTGCGCCTCTGCGCCTTGTTGGCTTCCCATGCCGCACCTTGGCGAGGTGTACCTCTACGCCTGACCATATTCCCAACACAAATGCCTATTAAGGGCAGAACAGGGTTAGAGAAGGACCAAATCAAAAGCCTTTGCAGGTGTCGAGCACTGGAAGGCCGACTCTGTCGAAGACAGGGAGGCTCCCAACCCTGAATGGACTCTCCTGTGCACAGGGATAGGACCGAAAATGACCCAGCAATTGACACACCAGGAGCCTTCCTCTCTTTCTCAGGCTTCATAGAAGAATTATAATCAAACTGTCCGCTCCTCCTGCCTGTCATAATAACCCTGAAATCAAGTGCGCCTGGGATGTTGATTACCGTGCGAGGGAGAAGTAACTCCTCCATCAGACTTCTGCTTCGATCGTCCATCAGCGTTAAATGTCGCACGAGGGTGGCGGTCCTGTGCATTTATCAATCGCTGAGTGCGTGTCTAGGTGGCTCAATGGCGCCTCCGCGTGTCACCCCATCCGGGGTTCTTTCCTTTTATTTATGTAGTACCTTTTTTTTCTTTTAATTAGGGATTTATACCTATCGATATTATTGAGTTTTAAGGACTCATTAGAAGCATCTCTAACATTCCTTTCCTAGCAATTTTACATTCTTTATCATACCAAGGGTTGGTCATTTTATTATTCTTTTTATAGGCCACCTTGAAAGAGAACTTGTTAATAAAAGTGGAAAGGGTAGTTGTAAAATTATGAAAGAGGTCTTTGAAGTTGTCCTTATTAGTTAGGAGATGTAATTCACCATTCAAATCCTTTAAAAAAATGTCAAATTTACTTTTTTCAAAGAACAATTGCCTTTGATTATTAGAATTCTCTTCAATGGTGATCCTGTGAATGGAAACGTTTAGAGTTAGGGTTAAAGGTCTATGACGAGAGTCGAGTTCATGGTCATTTAAAAGGCCAAAATCTACTATTTGGTTGGAAATGAGGATATCATATATCACATAATCTACGACACTACTACCTAGCCCATGAATACAAGTCATCTGGTTGGTGTTTGGTCACTTCATTACTCCATTGCAAATTATTAGGTCTTGAGAGTTGAAAAGTTTGACCAGCTCAGTACCAAAACAATTCTCAGTTGGGTCTTTAGAGAGTCTTTTGTATTTTTTATCTAGAACAAGGTCCTCATCTAGACATAAAGGATTATGGTTGGAATCATTTGTTAAAAGAGTATCTTGGTCAGTTGAAGTCCTAACATTAAATTCTTCTAGAAGGAAGATATTACCTTCATTTTTCAAAATATAAATATCTTGTTCTAAATTATTATAGGGACAGTTCCTATCTAGATTGTTTTTCTTATAAAAAGTAGAATTAATAGGTGCAAAATAGAAAATTGCTATATACATCTTCGTAGCATTGATGTCTGAAATTTCTGTCCAAATGTATTGATTGAGAGGGTTGATCTTATAAAGTTGGATGTTAGGAGAAATTCTCTTTCTAATATAACAAGCTATGCCTCCTATATATATATATATATATATATATATATATATATATATATNAATGTCAACCATAAATACAATATTTTATATTGACATTGAGATATTTTGAATATTATATATAAGTATATAATATTCAAAATATCTCAACTCCAACCATAAATGAAATATTTTTATTTATTTATGGTTGGCATTGCCACACACACATGAGCGAGCCTGATGGTTAAGAACATGTGTTTCCTCCTAAGAGGTCACAAGTTCAAATACAAAGGGGGGTAGGATATGTATACCTCCATAGAGGGGGTCCTGTATCCCAAAAATAAGGGGGTTGCTGAGTACACAAGAATTTACACATCTTCCTCATACTCAACACACACATTACACAAATGATTGAGAGAGAGAGATAGTATATATATATAACTCAAAGCAGACATTAATATTTTTTTATTCATGATCGACTATGATTTTTATTTTGGTTATTATGAATCACATCTCCTCATACTGGGCTATAGAAAGCACCTCTATGTGCAACTTCTTAGAAAATTATAATTAAGTTTGATAATATCTTTCATTATATAATGTTCTATGGTAATATGTGTTCATCATAAAGTTGTAATATTTTATGTATAGTTGACATTGAAATATTATTTTGTTGTTGTTGATGATGATGATTAACGTCCACTAAGACCAATTGGTATCTCATGCCTTAATAAGGTAAGAGATTACTTCAATTTATTTAAAATTGTATTTTTATGCTAAAAATAATTGAGAGAATCATTCCAAGATCACCATAATTTTGATGACTTGGGAGGTTAGGAAGGTCAGTATTGTGGATACTAGTTTTAAATTAAGATCTAATATGGATATAGGAAGAGAAATTTAAGAGGAAGTCTTTTTCATCTTCTACCCATTAGTGTCACAAATAAGATAGGTTATTTCATCTTACAGTCACGTTTTGGGAATTGTGCAATGCCCAATTTCACTATATAGCTCATGAGAGTTTGTTATTATTTTAGCAATGTTGATTTTCTTCTTTTCACTTCTCAAAAGTCAGAGGTACTTTTGATATTCTAAATTAGGGTTGACCACCTCCTTGTAGTTTCTTAATTTCCTTTTATCCACTAATTCTTTATCCCACAACATATTCTCCTTAAATTTAGAAGTGATAATATTTGTAATATTATCGGTATTTTGCATGATGGCTTCTTCCTGTATTCCCTAATTATTTAGCCAAGATTTGACATCTTTATGCCATTCCTACTTGAAACTCTAGTGGTTTTGGATAGAGGTTGAATAAATTTTGGGGAGCCTCTTGTCATCCATGTTGTTTATCTTGTTCTTGTAAGTTAGGTATCTAATCATAGTAATACTGTTGATGGGTTAAAGACTTGCTTCTATGAGGACGATAGTATAGGGTGTATTTCCTTTAATTTTGAAATTAAGTTATAAAATTCTTTTGGATTTGTTATATCTTTCTCCACATTTCTCTAGATATACTGCAACCACAAAATTCACATCCATATAAGATAACCAGAGTGATGAGAGTGTGAAAGAGGATTTTTTTTTTATCCCAAAGCCAAAGGTCTATTGATTTACAATTTTTTTCAAGTCCATAATAAGTTTTCCACCCTCCATTTATCCTTTTATCAAAGCTGTAGTTCCAATTGAGCTTGTGGTCGATATCGATTCAAAGATATTTGTACGAAGGAACTTCCTCCAAGATATTGTTTTCAGAAAAATGTATCGTAGGTGATATTTTTGGATTTAATTATCATAGGATTTGATTTTTCAGTGTTCACAATCATGCCCATGCTAGAGCACAAGTCCTTAAGGATTATCAGTTTCTTAACTAGGTCAAAGTGACTCTTCACCATAAGAACAATATCATCAACATAAAGGAGGATAATGACTATACTAGTGAGAGTCGGGCCAATACATCCTACATCCTCCAAAAAATCTTTTGACTTATCAATATAGATGCCAAAAAGGGTATGGGATAGGGGACAACCTTGCTTGGATCCTATATTATAGTTAATTTCTTCCAACCAACTGTCAATGTTCCTAAAATTTGAAATAAATTTCTCTTATAGACTTACTGCAAGAGCTATTAACTTGAAATGGACTTTAAGCTCTTCTAACCTATTCCAAAGGTTAGTCCTAGGAGAAATATCAAAAGATTCTCTAAAATCAATAAAACAACAAAGGAGATCAGTTTTAACATTATGACATTGCTCTGCAATGATCCTAAATGTAACAAGGTGTTCCATAGTGGAATGGTAGCCTCTAAACCTAGCCTAACCTCTATCTCATTTTCCATGGATTTCTAGCCATGTACCAATATTCTTTTCCAAAATACTTTTGTATATCTCAGATAAAATGGGGATAATCATAATGGTCCTATAATTAGAGAATTTTCTTTTATCCCTACCTTTGAAATAGGTACAATGAGTATTTGAGTCCAAGGTTTTGGGAAGCCTTGCTACATAGATAAATTGAAGAGATTATGTATGTGATGGATGAGGATAGGTCCTCCAATTTCTAATATTTCATCTTGGTAACTTTTGATGTCCTTAGATTTTCCTTTTGAGAGCCGCTTAACCCAAAATTTAATTTCTTCTATAGAAAACACTTCATCCTTTGTAGATCTATTTGGCATGTTGTCCATGACATCAGGGAACTCATACTATTTTTTAAGGTAGAAGTTCCAATCCTTCAAGGGAATCCTATTATTTTTTTTAGTTTTATGTGTTAGAATTTTCCTCCAAAATTTCTTAGGATCTATCTTAAATAGGAGAAAATATTCTCTTTCTTTCTATTTATATAGTCCTTTTCCCCCGTTCAATTAAGGTTTTGTATATATTTATCTTACTATTTTAAAGATGCATTGGAACCATCCCAAATGGATTTTCTAGCAATTTTACATTCATTATCATACCAAGGGTTAGTTGTGTTGTTTTTAATTTTACGTAGCACCTCAATAGAGAATAGTTTAATCGAAGTAGAGAGGGTTGTTGTAAAATTATGATAGCCAGCTTCAATATTGTTTTGATACAATATGATTTTTAAAGCATTACTTAAGTCTTTTAAGAAAAGATCGATTTTCTATTTGTCAAAAGGTATGTTCCTTTGGTTGTTAGAGTGCTCTTCAACGAATATTTTGGGCATGGAAAAGTTAAGATTTAGGGTTAGAGGTCTATTATCATAGTCAGGTTTGTGGTCATATAAAATATCAAAGTTTACTATTTGGTTGTATATGGGATATTTGATATTACATAATCAATGACACTACTACCCAACCCATGGATACAATTCATCTTGTTAGAATTTGACCACTTCCTTAGACCATTGCAACTTATTAAATCTTGAGAACTACAAAGCTTGATTAGCTCAGTACTGAATAAAGTTTTGATCAAGAATTTAGAGTTTCTATTGTAAGTGTTATCTAAATAAGGTCATCATCTAGCCAAAGAGGATTAGGGTTGGATTCATTACTTAAAATAATATCTTCATTGGTTTCATTTGTAGCATTAAAGTATCCTAACGATAGGATACTACCTTAATTTTTCATATTGTAGATATCTTGCTCTAAGCTTTTGTAGGGACAGTTCTTATATAGATTATTTTTTGTATAAAAAGCAGAGTTAATAAGTGCAAAATAGTAGATTTCTATATAAATATTCTTAGCTTTAATATCATATATCTCCTTCCATATGTACCAAGTGAGAGGATCTTTCTTATGAAGCTGGATGTGAGGAGAGATGTTCATTTTTATGTAATAATCTATGCCTCCAATACCTCTATGGGATGAATTCTTGTTCCATGTTGACCAAAAAACAAATCCTTTGATATTAGGGACCTCACATTCTTCATGATCCCAAGTTTCAACCAAGAAAATAATGTCAATATCACTCAAGATCCAACTTAGTATAGGCCCTTTACTCCATGGAAAACCATGGCAATTCCAAAAGAGGATCCAGAGTGTCCCAAATTGTTGCTTATCGTTAACATTTTTGTTTTAATCCCTAATAATACCCTTATGATTCTGAATGATTTCACATTTCCCTTCCTTCCTGACTTCTTTCACCTTTCAAACTTAATTTGTCTTGGTCCTATGGAATCAGGTTTTCATTGATAAATATTCCTGACCCTTTTACACTTGGAGTTTTGCTAAGTATGTCATATTTATGGTCAATAGAGCTTACATTACCCCAATCAACCTATCTTTATATATTAAATTATTTTCCCCAACCTCTTTTCTTTTATGAGGCAAGTTGTTTCAATTTGTGATTTATTTTTTATTTCTTCCTTGACTATTGCGAGGGTCTCCTCATATTTTTTCTCTTTTACACTGAAAATTATGAGTTTCAAGGCTCTTTTGTTACATTCATGATCTAATTCTATGAGTTTGTTCATTTATTCTTTAATGGGTTTGAAATCCAACTTAGGTTCCAAATGATGTATAGCCAAATTTCTAATTAGATTTTCATCTAGCTCTATAATCTTGTCCCTAAGATTATGATTTTTTGTGACCTCTACCTCCTAGGTTGATTTCTTTTTTTCTTGTATTTATTTTTCTATTTCTTTTAACATAGCCTCCATTTTCTGCAACTCACTCTCCAACCCTAAAATTCTATTTTTCTTTATTTTTGTCTCAATCTTGTATTCAAACGATTTAAATTGATTATCAAGTATTGTTTCCAACTTCGTTTTAAGTTTGGATTATCTCTCTTCTCTACATTTTTTTCAATGATTATATATATTCATATAATATTTCTAGGTTTATTTTGTTAAGTGTCCCCTTGAGCGTTTTTGGTATCTAGGGTGAATTATTTATTGTATTAGAAAGCAAAGGAAATAAATAAATAAATACAAACTACATAAGGAACTTGTGTATCTAGTTCACGTAGGGTTTGAATAACTTCAGTATAAAAGTTATCTAGGGTTCCTTTACTCACCTCTYCGTAGATATGAAATTTCCTAGAGAAATGTTTCCACGTACCTCCACAAGATTCAAGGTTTTCTACGTGCCTAGGTTCTCCATGGACTAAAGAAGATATAATAATAATAATAATAACAACAACCCAGTTTGATAATATTTTCCATTATATAATGTTTTATGGTAATATGTGTTAATCATATATTTGCAATATTTAATAATAATGATAATAATAATAATAATAATAATAATAACTCAGTTTGATAATATTTTCCATTATATAATGTTTTATGGTAATATGTGTTAATCATATATTTGCAATATTTCGTGTATAGTTGACATTTTGTGTGTGAGTGTRTGTATTTGTAACAAAACAATATTTCAATGTTAACCATAAATACAATATTTTGCACTATAACATTAACTTTTAATGACATAGTGTATTGATTTTGGTGACAATACACTTCAAAATGARCAAGTTTAATTTATTTAAAGAACTATTCATTGAARTTAAATTTAAGAGTGAATTACATTACATGTTAATATAAAAAAATATGGAATAAATTGCAAATACAAAAACTAGAAACATAATGTCAAAATCCAAATGACATGAATGTGATTAAAATAGAAATTACACACACACACACACACACACACACACACACTATTAGAGCCAAATTTCTCATGAACACATATTACCATAGAAGATCATATAATGAAATATATTCTCAAACTGAGTTCTAATTTTTTATCAATTGTGTTGAGAGGTGTTTTCTATATCCCAATACAAGGGAGATATGTAATTTATTCCATGATCCACATGGAGTTGACATGATGGAATTTAAAAAAATATTAATAATAAAAAAATACATTTCAATGTTGAGCATAAATGAAATATTTCAATGTCCATTTTAAGTTATCAATCAATCAATAAATCTATCTATCTTTAACAAGTAATTGAAGGTAAACATTTCGTATAGTTAAAATGTTTGTGTGGTGTGTTGTTAAGTATAACAAAAATATTTTGCATTAACATAGACCCATATTAACTTGGATCTATCATGCATATAGAGGGACCAAATATATTTAGTTGCAAAATTTTTCTCAATTATTTTCAATCTAAAAAATGGTTTAACCTCAATGGACTTTATATATCCATGAAGTTAAAAAATTCTTATTTTTTCAATAGGTTCTTTTACAACCCAAAATGAGGGAGACGTGTAATTCCTCTCCTTCTCAACATGGAGTTGACACATGCCATTTAAAAAAATAAGTTAAGTCTTCTCCCATAGTGGTGCAGCCAGAAGAGGATGATATGAAGTTAGTGGTTCAACTACCACTCAAGACTAACAAAGTTACATGAAAATGAACAAGAATTTCATGATGGACTTTATGAGGAGGGTTCATAGAGTACAAAATAGGAGGAAGAAACTCCACCTCAAACTTTAAGGATGCCCACTCTACAAACAATGCAATCATAGAGGTATAAACATAGTTTGTTTGATTTTAGATGTATATTTTCTTTATCTTCCAACATTAATGAGCCTAGGACAGTGAAAGAGGCAATGGATATGGAAGACAAGGAGTCCTAGAGATTTTCCATGGATGAAGAAATGGTTTCACTTAGAAATAATGATACACGGGGCTTGGTACCATTGCCTATTGGATGTAAATGGGTGTTAAGAAGGAAGATTGATTTAAATGGTAATGTCAAAAAGCATAAGGAAAGGTTGGTTGCAAAAGAATATTCTCAGGTTGAGCGGATAAAATTTGGTGAGATATTTTCCCCAGTTGCTAAGTTAACATCTATTAGGTCCTTATTATCTGTACTAGTATCCTTTGATTTAGAGATAGAATAGATGGATGTGAAAACAACATTCCTACATGGTGACTTGAAGGAGGAGATCTATATGACATAGCCAAAGAACTATGTTAAAAAAGGTAAAGAGTCTTTGGTTTGAAAGTTAAAAAATTCTTTATGTGGTCTCAAGTAGTCTCCTAGAATGTGGTACCAATTTTTTGATTTTTTTTTGTTGGGATTATGATTTTTGAGATCCAAATCAAAGAACTGTGTGTATTACAAACATGATGGTGGTAATTTCCTTATTATCACTCTATATGTATATGATATGCTATTCTTTGGTAATAGTAAGGATGTGATTTGTGATTTGAAGTCTTATCTTTCAACACAATTTGACATGAAATACTTGGGAGCTACAAAATATATCTTAGAAATGGGGATCATAAGATATAGAGTGAATAAAAGGCTTTGGTTGAGGAACAATAAATATGTAAACTATATGCTACAACTTTTTTTCATGGAAAATTACAAACCTTTGAGTGTTCCAATTTATGCAAGAACTAATATTTTAGTTGAGGAGTGCCCTACAACACCTAAAGAGATGAAGGATATGTTTTATGTTCCTTATGCCAATTTGGTTGGTAGTTTGTTTCATGATATGATTTGTACTAGACCATACATTACACAAGTAGTGGAAGTCTTGAGTTGATTCATGGGTAATCCTGGACATGAATACTAGGCTTCAATGAAAAGGGTCTTCAGGTATTTGCGAGGTACCTCTGAATATTCAATTTTATATCATGGTGATGTTTTAGGGGGACCCAAAATTAGTGTATATATAGGGTTATGTAGATTCTAATTGGGAGGGGGATGTAGATAGATGGAGATCTATGATTGGATATATGTTTCAGTTGTTTGGTGGAAAAATGAGTTGGATTATCAAAGCAATAAGTTGTGGTTTATTTCTCCATTACATAGATCAAGTATATGACAACTACTCATGCTTGCAAGGAAACCATTTGTCTTATGAAACTATTTTCATAAGTAGGGCTAAGTCGAAAAGATATTATGTTTCAATGTGATAGTAACAATGTTATTTGTTTGGCTAAGAACCCAACCTTTCATGCAAATACAAAACATATAGATACCCGGTACCATTTCGCTAGGAACATCACAGAGGATGGAAATGTGATACTAGAGAAAGTTGACACCATGAAGAATGTTGCAAATGCATTAATGAAACCTAGGATAAAAGATAATTTCAAGTGGCGTTGTGAGTCTATGGACCTCATGGGCCCTAGAAATTATCTCATAGTTTGACACATTATCCCATGTACCCTTGCAAAGTATATGAAAAATGGGAGAATGTTGGGATGGGTATGTCATACACCTTGCAGTTTTGTAGTAGAGAAAATAATATTTGAAGTGTTGTAGTTGAGTAGAGAATACTTGAAATATTGTAGTAGAGCAAAGAATACATGCAGAAAATTAGTAAAGTAGAGAATAAGTGTAGTGATGCAATAAAGTAAAGAATACTTGCAGAGCAGTGACAAGGAATAACCTACTAGTAGTTTCCAATATGCATAAATGGTAAAACCATAAATGGTTTATGGTTTTATTATGCCTATTATTTGAGTGCCAAGGCTATAGGAAATCATAGAGAGTAAGTCTTGTTATGAGGAAAATATTTCTATGGCTAGGGAAAACCACAACAGACAAAAATGAATGCAAAAATCAACTCTATTCTCAAGTATGCTATATAAACAAATATGCTAGAAAGACAAGATAAAAGACCTACCTCATCTAGGCGTTTGATGAATTCCACCATTGAGCACTTGACCCAAAGCAATATACCTGCAACTAGTCCTCAACAAACAAGCAAAGAAAGCATATGGTGATAATATACGATGTTATCACATTCAATAGCATAATACAATAATATACATAACAAATACGCCCATGGAATAATAATTCAAATACTTGAAAGATATCAATTGGATGGGAAAATATTATTTCTATTAATATATAATCAACAAAAGTGAAAAAGTTACAGACTTCTGTGTCGGCATAGTTCGGAACCAAGAAACCAAGTTCCTTCTAGCTAGGCCTCCACCACTTCAATCCTCCATCAAAGGCAAGCTCATAGAAGCGAGACAATGAAGTTCTGAATCAATAACGAAAGATCTCGGGGGATGAACATTGTGTTTAGAATTAAAGGACAAAGGGATGTTGATTCAATATGAAGTAGATAATTTCTCTAGAGTAACTTTGCTCTCAAAGTTGAATTCTTTCTCCCCCTTTCCATAGCTCGCGATTGGTCCATTTATAGCCTTAAAATGGAACTGAAGGGCCGATTCAGAACGTTTCTAGTATATGGAAGGCCAAGGATCATAGATTTCCTGTCGTGACATGGAAACCTGACACCATTTTTCGGTTTTGGGCACAAATCCCGATGTACGCGGGATGTAGTGGTGCAACCTGTGTATACACATGTCGTATAGTAGGAAATGTGCGTACATGTGGAAAAAATGTATTTTTAGCTATTGTATTTTCAAAAATGGATGAAAATTCTTCACAGGGAAATGGAAAAATGCCCTCTATGCAAGATTGCATAGGGTGAGGCAAATCTTGCTATAACAAGTCTTATCTTACCATTATTTTGCATAAATTTCTACAAAAATATGCTATTGTTCAACACTCTTGTTGAGAGCATAAAGACTCTATATTGTAACCATTTAGTTGTTGAATAATAGATTGAGTGTACTTTAGAGTGCAAGGTTTTTCTCTAGAAAGGGTTTTCCCTAAGAAGTCTTGTTATCTATTTTTTGTTTTTTATTTCTTTGTTGTAACTCTTTTATTTTATTTTGTGAACATTCTTCTCTCATAGATTAGTGTAGGAAGTGTATTCCACACCTCTGCTTCCTTTCATACATCATAACATAATTTTGAAATGGCATAAATTCACATTTAATTTTAAAGTATATTATATAAAAAAAAACATAAATCAAATCAATTTTTTATGAATATAAATCTTTAATATTTCAATATTAAATTAAAATAACTTTAATCTAATTTAAAATAAATAAAATAATATAAAATATTAAATAATTAGAAACTAAAACATTATTACAGATCTTTGAACTTAAATCTCAATAACTCACACATAAATTTTAAGTGAATAGAAAAAATGTATATTTAACTACATAACACTACCTTATAATATACATATCTTTTTTGGTGTTGTGGTAAGACCTAAAATTGTTTTTGATTAGATAAGACCTCATCTTCTTTAGACATAAGGAAACCGCCATAGGCATATCACAAGAATGGAAATCGGCATGAAGTTAATTAACTAATGTGTTACGTTAATTATTCTTAAGTATATTAATTATAAATGTAATACTTTAATGACTAGAGAAGTACATTTTAAAACTCATTATGGGAGAGTTATGATAGATTTTACCATCCTGAAAGAAAATAAATAAATAAATATAGATATATTCTTTGAAATGCTTGTGAAGTAAAAAGTGATCAAATTAGTGGATTCATATAAATTTTTTTTTTAACATAAATATCATACATGTTACAAAAACCTTGTAACATTTTCCATTGACAATAAATATTTGGTCTATACAGCTCCACTGCTATAATCCAATAATTATGGTTCCTATACGATACTTCTTTAATATTGTAATATTTTTTTTGGAACCTCTTCTTCTATGGTCTATCTCTAGCCCATTTAGGTCCAATGTTTCAACCAAAACTCTAATACCACCTGTAACATACCCCACCCCCTAAACACTATTAAGTTGGTGGGGTGCAAATAAATTTCACATTTTACTCACTAATCCACCTTTTTTATTCACATATATAATAGAGATTATGATTTATAGGTCAATTATTCTCCTTAATGTCTTTCTAACTACTCTACTCTTGCTCAATTCTAAGCTTGGACCAAGAAATTATGACCGATTTGGGTTTATAAGAATTTTCTCTTTCCTACATTAGCATGTTTACATGGTGTCCCTACTGACATGGAACAACATGTGTTAGCGGATGTGGCATATCCATGCACACCATCAACATATCAAAGCTACCTTATCCTATCAATACAAAGTTGTCTCGAGGCACCAATGAGAAAAAATGTTTCAATCATAGGTAGAAAGAAATATTTAAGTCACTGATATGAAAGTGATCAGTGAGTGCGTTAAGGAAACATTTTCCAAAGTGCTAATGGGAATTTTGTTCTAATTTTTGATGACCTTTTGTCCAATTTTCGATAACAAATAAGTATAGTCATGTGGATGACATAATTTCATTCCTCCATTGATGGCCAAGATTTCTCCAAGTATCGATGATGAGTTGGGTTTGGGAACCAATGGGTGAGTTCATTCCTGCAAGCATCGATGCACAAATTTTCTCTGGGTGTTGACACACAGGTTTTTCCAATGCATTGAAACACTAAAGTGCATAAGATGTTTGATTTCATTGAAAGGGTAGTTCTTTTGGACTATCAAAAATATAATTATTTTGACCCTTCAAAAGCCAAATATTTTTGACCCATCGAAAAGCAAGTCCTTTTGACCTGCTGAATCTCAGGATTTTCCAACGTGGACTCTACCCACGTCATCATATATACACAAAAACCTTCTACTGTGGACCCTGTCAATATGTTCCATCAGTATGTTTCACATCATCAACTTGTATAGTCATATCATTGAACTCAACACTTTTTCTTGTCACATTCAAGTAAACGTTTGACTTGGAGATATTGCATAGTCACAATATTTTGATCTATGTGACATTTCACACCAATCATCCCTTCTTTGTAGTGTATCACATCCTTTAAAAGATGTCATCCATGGGACACATCCCTTTTATCTCTTCGAAACAATCATTTCATCCTTGTGATGAACTTGTCTTTCCTCCCTTTATTGCATCGCAACAAAGATTGTTTTCTTGTGTTATATCACACCAGAAACTATTTCAATTTGATAGGTCCCACCTTCAAAATTTCCTCGGTGCGCTAGCCATTTCACATTGGCACAAATATATAATCATTGTAGTGTATCACACCAAAATTATTTTTGTGCGATACATCATACTGCAACAAAATTCTTTTTCATGCAATATAGACAAGTTTAATCAATAAACCCACGCATAGTGTGCGGTTGTATCACCGACACTTGCATAGATGTGCACAGTGTTTGGGGTGTTAGTAATGTGGAGGGTAGGTTGGATATGTGCATGGATGTACCAGTGACAGTTGTTTAGAAGCATGATTGTAGGAAAGACAGTCGCGCGCAAAAAAATTGGAAAACTACGCCATTGTTCCAATAACAGTCATGCATGTGTGTGTGAATGTATGTGAAATAGTCGTGCATGAGTGCACGTCTGTTAGTGAAATAGTCACACAGATGTGCGCTGATGTTAATGAAACAATCGCGCATATGTGAGCGACTGTTATGGGAATAGTGGCGCAGGGGAAATAGTTGGTTTATATTTTTGTTTGGGGGTTTTCATGATGATGAGTTGGCAGAGTATATGTTGTCATGGATGCAAGCGACTAGTTCGAGAGGGAAAATGAAAGTAAAATGGAGAGAGAGAGAGATTGGGAGTCTCTCAGGAGAGAGATGGGTACAAATTCCTAGATTTGGTGACACTTAGAGTAGGCATGATTGTTGTGCTTCTTTGATTGTAAATTGATCCATACACAAGAGCCCTTGTTAGACTTCCTAGTACATATATGGCAGCCCAATCGCCAATGCTTCATGGTGCATGGGAGGGATTTGTATATTACCTTAGATATAGATATGTACTTAATTACTGGGATCTCATTCTGGGGGGAGGCATTGGTGGAGTAGTATTTTACCCCATTGTTTGAGAGGGTTTGGTGGTGAACCCCCCAGGTATTCTACGAGTTCCCATATCATGGGATGGATTTTCAAAATCATCCAAACATGCACCTTCCTCTTGGGGAGGACTAGGATGAATGAGGTTTGTATCAATGATTACTGTAATTGTAATTTTTTCTTTGATTTTATATGTGGCTATATTACTAGTATTGATGCATTTTGGTTGGTTTTGGTCATGTAGATGTGGGACTCGGTGGTCGTGAGGCCAATGTTGCTTGGGGGTGGTAGATGCATAGGTAGAGGAGGGGAGGCCCAAGAGGCACCATTGGTTTTCTGACCCAGAGGCAGGACCAACACATGTAGTGAGGGTAGGATCAACACATGCAGCGAGAGCAAGACCAGGAGGGGGCAAGGGTAGAGCTGAGTCGGGGGCACATGACCAGGACCTAGAGGAGCTAAGGAGCCACCTTGAGGGTGTCTTGGACGGGGTTCCCAAGGAGTTGTGGCCTCAGATCCAAGACGAGAGTATCTTGGAGATATGCATTGGTGGGGACCTGTGCTGACGTTCAATGATTTGTCAAGAAGCAGTTGCAGGTGCAATGATGAAAGGGTGGATTCCTGCTATGGATATTCCACTTGTGGGAGCTCCACCAACTAGTGGTGATGTACCTTAGCTAGGGTCACCCTAGGTGATAGTTGGACCATACACAGGCTATGCCTGGTTTTGTATTATGTAGGAGTCGATGAAATCCATTTTTTGTATAGATAACACTGGTGAGGGGGCCTATCCATGGTGCTAGGGAATTTTGTATATTTATTGTTGTATCAAATACATATATTTTTTGTGTCATGACAGATCTATATATATGAGTAGACCTTTTTTGGACATGTGTGTATGTACTTGATGTATGATATGTTTGTATACCTTTGTTTTATTTGATGGATGAATGTGAAATGCAGGTTAGTGCAATAAACTCCAATCTAGTACTTTATTAGCTATGTGACATGTCATTTAGTTGTGGTTCCTAGATATATGATTAAATGTGATTGACTCAAAATTTCAGTGTAGCAGTTTGACTTGCAAGTACTTGTGATAAAGACATGGATCATAGAAACAATACACATTATTCAACTAATGGACGATGAGTTGGGAATCTAAGAGCACATTGAGGTATTCAAGATTAAGAGAAGGCTAATGAAGACTGTGTATTCAGCTTGGTTATTGGTGGTAGGGTCGAGGCATATGCCACTAGAGTGGAGCAACATATGGTCCAAAATGTAAATGGCCCAAGCTGCTGAAGCGATATCCCTGGTCTAATAACTAGCTCCATCCACGTACCCAATGTGGTAACTGAAAGAATAAATCATCTGTTGACACAAGGGTACCATATTAGGTTCACATAATCAGAGAGCTATAAAAAAGTCTAAAAACAACTAGGAAAGCAAGGGAATCCTAAGGTAGAATGGTTATACTCAGGGGTAGAATTTATTTAAGTATAACCCGTCGATTGGGTCCTTGAGGGTAGCACCTCTAAGGTGGCCTAAGATATAGGTGACTTTAGTAAGGAAATGACAGATGAAATAGGGTCCTCTCCATAGGGATTCAGATTTGTTGTGGCCGAGGGAATCGTGGTTGATATCGCAGGCCAACACAAGGTCACCTTCAGTAAACAACCGAAGGTTAACTTGGTGATAAAAGTTGGATTTGGTTCTCTTTTCAGATACTTTATTGTTCTATAAGGATTCCTGCTAATATTCATAGAGATATTCAAGGGCCAACATTCATTGCTCTAGGGGTGGTGTATTAAGAAAGAGATCGATTGTCGTGCATAATGTTGGGATTTCACACTCGATGAGGAGGATGAATTCATTGACGTGGACTAAGTGGAAGGGTGTGAAACCAGTGGTTGTTTTGACAAYTATTCGATATTCCCATAAATCTAGAAAAAKCATATGGTGCCAATTTATTTTGTGTTTKTCGACGATACGTTGGAKCATAGTTTTGAGCACTTTAKTGAATACCTCGACTTGCCCATTAGACTATGGGTAATAGGGTGAGGAAAACTCATGTTGAATCCTAATTTTTCTGATAGTTCCACAAATACTTCATTCTCAAAGTGCTTTCCATGGTTAGAGACTAGCTATAGGGGGGACCCTGAAGCGAGAGATGAAATGGTTGAAGAAAAAATGTGTCGCAGTGTCAGYTGTATTGTTGAACGTGGGCATGGCTTCAACCCATTTGGTGAAGTAGGCAATGGAGACCACGACGTACTTGTGTCCATTGTTGGACGGAGGACCGGATGTCATGAAATTGATGCCCCATTTACAACAGGGGTTGAYAGTGATTACAGAGTGTAAGAGGGTGGGTGGTGTTTGAGACTTTTTTGCATATAGCTGGCATTTTTCACACCATTTAACTACATGGATGCAATCATGAAATAATGTGAGCCAAAAATGCCCGCCCATATGATTTTTTTGGGTAGTGGACATGCCAAAGAAGTGGCCACCACATGCCCCACTCTGGAAATCATTCAGAACTATCTCAACTTCTTCTAGTGTGAGACAGCATCGAAGAAGCGTGTCGACTTCTCTACGATAGAGAAAATATCCTATGAGGAGGTATCATGAGGCTTGGCATTGAATGCAGTAGTTATTTTCATGAGATAAGTGTGGACCAAAATTTTGAATGTAGAATTAGAACAAAATATCTTCGTACCATGGGTCTGTTGATGATATGAGAAATAAATGCTCATCTGGGAAGTTCTCATTGACCAGAGGGTCTGCAGAGTCAGATAGCAAGTCTATGAGGAGTTCGAAGAGAATAAGGGATTTATTGCTCTTTGGCAATAAGTATAGGTCGTATTCTTGGAGAATGACAATCCAATGAGAAAAATTGTCATTGATCTAGTGGCGACTCAAGAGGTTATGCATGGGGTTGGAATCAAAGACTAATTTGGTGGTATGAAGCAAGATATAATGGTTCATATTTTGAATTGCGAGAATGACTACTAAGAATAAATTCTCGTCATGATTGTAATTGAGGGGTGGCCCAAAGAGTTTCTTGTTGATGTAGTATATAACATATTCGCATTGGTTGTCATCAACCTGAATGAGTACTCTGGCAATCGAGACGTTGGAAGCAGATAGGTAGAGTATGTAATCCCTATCATAGTCTGGGGGACTAAACAAGGGGGCTTTGTTGAGGGAATACTTTAGTGAATTGAAGGCATTCTGGGCATGATGGTCCCAATGAAAATGAATTTCTTGGTGAAGTAAGCATAGGAATTCATGGGAACGAATGGCATAGTCTAAGACAAAACCCCGTAAGAAGTTTTCTTTTCCCTGAAGGCTTTGCAACTGGTGTAAGTTCATGGGAGGAGGGATATTGTTGATGGCCTGAAATTTAAGGGGGTCTATGGTGATTCCCTACTGGGAAACTATGAATCCAAACAAGTGGCCTATAGTGACATAAAAGATGCATTTAAGCAGCTTGAGCTGTATGTTTTATCTTCAACAATGTTCAAAGATGATCCATAGATCCTTTATGGGTTGAGAACATTTCTTGGATGAATTGGTGAGGTTTTCCAAGTAGGAAAGGATGATGTGTGCTGGATCGTGGAAGGAGTATGTCATTGCATGTTGGAAAGTGGCTTCGATGTTTTTGAGTCCGAAGGGCATAACTTGATAGGTGAAAGTGCCCCACAGGGTTGTGAATGCAATTTTGTATTGGTTCGCCTGCTGAATTTGTATTTGGTTATATCCGAAAAATCCATCCATGAGGGAGAGGACTTCATGACTAGAACATGCATCGATGAAGTGATCAATGAAGGGAGTGGGGAAGTTGTCTTTGGGACAGGCTTGGTTGAGGTTGCGAAAGTCTGTGCAAACTTGAATGGTGCCCTATTATTTATTGACCGGAACAGGGTTGAAAACCCATGATGTGTATGCAATGGGGTATATGAAGCCAGTAGTATGGAGTTTTTCGATCTCAACTTTGATCACCATGGATTTAGAAGGGTGGAGGGGGAATTTATTTTGGTGGATAGGGGAAACATCAAGTCAAGTGTCAATGCGATGTTCAACAATGAATGGATCTAACCCTGGCATGTCAGTGTATGACCAGGACAAAAAACAAAATATTCTTGGAATAAGGCTTTGTACGCTATGATTTCCTTTAGGGAGCATGCTTCCCCCAGGGTAATTTCTTCCATGACATTGGGTTTGACTGAAATGTCGATTTTGATGGTGGGTGAGATATTGTCCATGTTACCTTCTTCAAATGCATCAGGGGTGGGTATTGGATTTTGAACCAGTCTACATGGACATAAGGGATGAAATATTTCACTTTGATGGTATAGATAGGAGCATATGCTAGTGGGTGGAAGGCACTGTGTTCCATAAAAAGTGATCGATGATGAAAATCATCCCAGGGGTAATCAAGTGTGCATAGGACTTCTAAGATGTCATCATCAAACTAAAAGGTAATGGAGTATAAGGAGTCTGCAACTATTGTGAGTGGGGTGTCAAGATTCATGGGTGTAATTGGTAAAGGTTGGATATCGTTATTTGTTCCTAAGGTAGATGGACCTATGGAAAGTGATGAGTAGTTGTCAATAGATGTCATGAACCAAATATCCATATGGGAACTGGATGTATTGTGGTGTGGGGGATGGGGAATTTCATAAACCGATGTTATAGGGTCCTGCCCTGACTGTTTGGATGGTGATTTTTTACGGTCATGTACACCGAGGATGGTACACTTGGTGGAATGGGCAGGAGGGAGGCCCTCCAGTGTGTGCGTCCCTCAATGATGAGTGGAAAATGATATGTGTAATGGTCCATATGGTAGCATAGTGCGCTAGGGTGCCACATGTGCTCATTTAATGACGTATAAACATATAGAATGCCAGTAAATGGTTTTAGAAATGAGATGGTTTGGGATGAATTAGGTAATGTGGTCTGGTGCACTGCTGCTAGAGTGTCCTGAAACTTAGGGAGGGTTTGGCAGTGGTGCATGTAATAGATGTATTGAGAAAAAATGGTGCAAGCATGTTTGGTTCTCAAACTGGGAGGTTTGGAAGAGGAACGTTCTGGTGAGGTTGGTAGTGCTACTGGAGTGGGTAGTAGTGGTGTACTTATGAGTTTTGGAATGACATTTTGTAACTCAGGTAAAGTGGGGCAGAGATTGGTAGGGTGTCCAATGATGTTGCATAAGGCACATGGAGGTGGTATGAGGGGTGGGGAAGGGAGGGAGGGTTCCTTATTTTTACTTGTGCCTCGTTGGTTGGTGGGGGTGCCCCTTGTTCCAAAGGTAGGTTTTCCTACAATGGTAATATTGCAAACAACTATGTGACTGGTTGGGTGAGCCACTGAGTGTGGTAATGGGGCCGCAAATTGTGGTCGAAGGGATAAAAATGGTACCATAGCTGGTGGTTCTAGATACCATACATGGATGGAAATGACCATGTTAGGTAAAGAGAGGGTGGAATCAACTTGGTATGTTGTTACTCCAAGGGGGTAAAAGAAGGGAATTTGGGTGATGGCCCGTGGGAGTGTCTGCCAAACAGGGATTTGACCCATGGGTGGTGATTTCTTCGATGTTCCATCATGAAGATTCTATATGGGGAGTTCATCAGGATATATCACGGTGGGAAGGGTAGTGAACTATGGTGAGTTCTCCATGGATGGGGGTTCAGGAATATCAACTCCATCAGTCGTAATGGTGCATACAATGATTGTAGTGGGGGGTGGGAAGCCTTGGTATGTACCAATTAAAGATGGGTCCTGACCTAGCCCTTGTTTGAAATCTATCATTGGAACTAAGTCAGCCCTAGAGTGGATTAGTGGTAGGATGTTATCAATGTGTCCTAATTAGTTGGGTTCATGGTGGGTCAATTGATCGATAGTGACAATTTTCCCATTGTGGGGGAATAACATGGTACGAAAGACCGAGGAAGCTACATCATACATAGCGTACATGTATCTTCATCTGAATAGGATATTATAATCCAATTGGGCCTCCATGACTTCTATGTTGATGATAATTCCCCCCCCCCCCAACTCAAACAAAACATTTTGATACAAGCCTTCCGGTTAGGACGAGCAACCATCATAAGCTCGAAGTGTGATGGTGGAGGGGATCAAATTAGGTGACCTAAGTTTCTACCAAATGGATTTGGACATGATGCATGTGAATGCTCTTTCGTCTACGATGCAGTGATGAACGATGATTGATGACTGTTCTATATGCACTAAATCCCTCGATTAAATTGTCAACCCGGGGTAAGTAAACTTAGAGTTGTAGCACTACATGTGCCAAGGAAGAAAATATAGAGAAAGTATAGTCTAACTAAGGAGATGGTCTATTTGAGGGCTAATCTACTTAAGAAAAGATTATCAATGAGCAAACCCTATCAAGGAACTTGAACTATTTACCCTAAGAAAATTTTAAACAATGGATCGATGGATTGTTCCTCAAGAAGAAAATGAAAACCCTACATTGAACAAGTTAACCTATTTATTCTAATGAGAAAAATCAAGTCATCTATTTAATCTATTCAACTTAATGAGAAAAAACAACAAAAAATTAATCTAATCAATCTATTCAAATCAATGAGCAGCAACAAATAAGAAAGTAAACAAGCAAAAAACTAACCTATTAAAATGTATTCAACAAGTACACTAATAAAAACTAATCGACAGGTAACTAATCAAAACTATTCAACAAGTGAACTCTATTCTTAAGATAAAACTCATAAGTACTTCTAATCTGTAAAGGGAAATCTTAACCCATTTAATTAAAAGCATCATGATAGTATTCAAAGATTAATCAACAACTATTCTTAATCTACAATAACAAGAAACTTCAAATATGATGATTATGTCTTCAGTGCCTTATGACTTCATGATGGAATCTAATGATTAGTGATAGCTTGAGAAGAATAAATTCAATATTAACTTCTATGGAGAAATGAAAAGTATGAATCAATCAATCTAATGAGAGCTTAGCCATCATAGAAGAAGTATCAACTATCCTGAAAAATCCATGTGATCTCCCAATTTATGCATTAATCATCAATAATAAGAAAAAACTATTCTACTCAATTCAAATGCACTCTTATTCTAACGTAATCAAATTCACACGATTAGAAACTCATAAGTAAAATCTTAACTCAAACTCAAATTGCTAATTAAAATTGCAATTTAAATCTAGAAGGGACATTTCATAAATCAAACTAAGCTAATCCTATTATTAAAAACTCAAACTTCAAACCAAAATGATTATAAAAACATAACGCAAATTCTACCTCTATTCTAGCATAGTACAACAATATTGATAAGAAAAATAGATTCAGGAAAGCATGACTAAACTGAGAATTAAATTAACAAAACTCGCAACTATTGATCCATTGAAACTTTGCCAAAGAAATTATGTACTCTGTGTTAAATTAATACTTTGTTCTAGCTACTCTGTTTTAACCTACATAATTTCACTATAACATTTAAAACAAAACAAATTTAGAAGCTTGCAATCCATTTACTAATGATTAAAAATACACAACATATTAACAACTATCTCATACAAGCGACCTGCAAAAAGGAAATTTAAACAATTAAATGATGAACAACAAACACACATGATTTAAAATGACAAAAACACATATAACAATAAATGAAGTAAATGACAATTGCACAACTAAAATATGCAATCTATCTATCTAAGTATTCACCCAAACCATTGGTGGGCCCCACAACAGGTTGTGGCTACTCCTCAACAACAAATCACGAGCTAAATCAACATGGTTTTGGCATTAAATTAAAAAAACACAGTCTAGCACAAGTTTGGGGAAATGTCTGAGTTACACAGCAAAATGATTCTAACAATTCTTAACACTTTGTCTGACCACTACTGCGGTATTTATAATGATTAAAATTCGAGAGGTCGACCACTGGAAGGGTCGACCTCCTCTAAAAATGGTAAATTCCATTAAATGCGTGCTAACAGTCTTTGGCTTCTAGAAACTGAACGAGCCACTCAACAATTAAAACAACTTCTTAATCCAAGATGTCAAGAGCTCAGTAGATGGAGGCCATGAGGGTGAACAAAACCCATGTCGTCGATTCACCCTGCATGGGACACCAATATAAAAACTGGCAACTTTGCCACGCTCCTAGTGTTGGATGGAGTGACAGACACTGTTATCAGACTAATCGGTAGGTGGAGACACTAACTGATCTCCCTAGATCCACCTAGATCTAGAACAAAACACACCAGAACATGAGGCTTTCCTTAAGTTTTAAATATTGAATTTACTAACTAAAGAGGGATGGGTGACATACCGTTTAAACGTCGCTTCCTCTTGCCATCGCCATCCTAGATCCATTCCAACGCTCATACAATGATGATCCTGCAAAAGAACGCAACCAACCAAAGTGATAGCAATAACATAAACTCAATATAAACCTATGTATGTGATCAAGGAATCATACAATAAAACACAACAAGCTTTTATAGGAAAGAATCATATTACTGTATCATATTAAATGTGAAAGAGAGATTACAACCATGGCCTTGATGTCACAAGGTCCCTTCCAACTGTCCTTCATTCCCCACACACTTTCACTCCAAGAATTTTGAGAGCACAGATCTGATAATATTCACAAGCTAATAATTCCAAGCTAAATCCAACTTTTCCCAATCCAAGCTCCCAAGCTCCAAAGCTAACTTTCTCCATGAGAGCTCCTCTCCTTTTATAAGTTGAAGAGGATAAGGTGAGGAGGTTAGGATGATCCCACTAAATCATGAAAG
>ML794022.1:582796-594953 GCA_009831015.1 Picea engelmannii
TTAATAATTCAAAGTTTAGCATTTGTTTGGAGTCAGTTAGACTTTGTTAGACATTGAGATGTGTACCTCTAGACCTATTTGTCTGTTACATGATATATGCTCATGACAAAGATAGTTATTTGATTATTTAAACATGAAAATTAAAATGGGTAGGTTCGGTACATGTATACCAATTCAAGTTATGTTGTGAATGTATAATAGATGCAATGCATGATGTAAATAGGAATACATCTCTTAATTGAGCATCAATGCAAATATGGATTCTTATATAAATTTGTGATGTATCTGCATCAATATGTGTTATTGGTGAAACTAATGTACAGGATGATGAGTTATGTGACAGCCACATGACTATAGTATTGAAGTAACTGGGATGTTGTAGACATCAAGAAGATAGTGTATGTTATAAGTTGTACTTTTGATTTATTTATGGTTTAAAATATTGCTATGATCTGTGGTAAGTGTGGTTTTGACAGGACACATGACTTTCCTAGAGTGGTTGTTTGATGACGTGACTCTAAAAAAAATAGTTGCACATTATGGCTCGATGTAGGGTGTTGACCCTAGTTCTATGAAGAGGGGTGGAGGTATTTCCCACCATTTATCCTCCAAAACCTAGAGTCGTGGGAGGGCTGTGTGAAGTCACGCTCCCCTAGACGTGTGATGATGACTGCTAGTTTCCTATTGGGGAAGCTTGGTCGAGATGTATGACACTTCCGCTTACGGGTTCTATCTAGAGTTAGGTCAATATAGTTGACGCTCCATCTTAGTCCAACAGAGGAAATGATAGGAGGGAAGATGGAAGTAGGTTAGGAAGGAAGGATGCTTTGATGTTAGTTGAGAATATGGATTAGGGATTAGAGATGCCACTATTGTTTACTCACTTGGTTCCTACCATGTTTAAAACCCTCTTTGATTTCCTATTGAAATTTTAAGTGTGACAATGACTTATTGATGAATTGGTGTAATTTAGTTCGTTAAGATTATTAAATGATACATTACTTGATCTGTTGTACTACATGTCTTGGTGATCATATAGGAACTATGCACTAGAGGCAATGATTGTTTATCGTTAGTACATGCATGAGATATGTGTCTGCTAGCTACGCACACATACCTTACCCATGTACACTAGTATAAGTAATTAATGTATTAATTATTAAAGTAAATTATTAACTATTTAATTGAATGTTTATTGAATATGTAAATTATATTACATACAAATATCTAGAAGCATTAAATACCTTCTTGACTTTGATAGATGGTGGGTGTGATGAATTAAATGAGCATGATGGGATGTTATGTACATTTTGGGGAAAATTATCAAATAACATTTATTAGCTAGCATGAGAATAAAGAATTTTTATTTTATTTATTGTTGTTTAATGAAAGTCATTTATATTTAGTTTTATTTTAATATTTTCCCAAAGTATGTAGATAAGGGAGGTTGATGGATAATAAAGAGGGTGGTTGAGGAGACTTGGGGAAGGGTGTATGGAAACTTGATAAAAAGGGAGAGGTTTGAGCATGATGAGGGGTTGTGAAATTCTTGGAAGATATAATTCTTGTGATAGTTTTCTTTGAGCATTTGTGCTTTGTTGTTCTTGGAGTCACGGGCACGGAGGGCCAAGAAACCGAAAGGTTTCTTGGAGCTATGTAGCCAGCTAGCCAGCTAGGATCCTAGTTGGCAGGGAGGATTCCATTGTTTCACACTAGGAAAGCGGGAAAAGAATGCTTGGAATCACCCAGGACTACATTACAACCGATGAGCTTCGACAACCTAAGGAGGAGGTATTTTTCGATGGTATTTGGTTATTGATATTTTGTATATACTTTTGTTTTAAGTTCTAAATCATAGAGTTAACATATTACTTATTTCATCATGTTATCTAGATTTATCATCGAGCAAATGTAGAAGAATTGTGTAAATGAAAATCAATGAAATTATGCTAAAACGAAGTTGTTATTGTGTATGCATAAAATGAAAGATTAATTGTTTAACATCCTGGATGGGTGTTACATAGCCTTTGTTTTGGGGTGGTGTCCTCTTTACAAAGGTTGCAATGTCTACGCCACTCGTGAATATTATACGAAATGTGTGTAGAAGTATTTTTATTTCATTCTGGCATGATTTTAGACCCAATATCATGATGAATGGGAAGTTTAAAAAATGACAGTAATTCTTTGGCTAATGATTTGAATGTTGGGTGGGATCCAGAATTTAGCGTCCACATACCATTTGGTTGGTGTGCTAGTGAGGGTTCACTGAAATAACCATGGATGAATGAAATCTTCCATTATGCTATTGGAAGAACACCACAAGTGGAAGGACATGACATGGTTGGTGGGTTCCTCTCTGACTTTCCCTTCAAACTTAGGGATGTCTTAAGGTAGTTTTGTGGGAATGATAGGGTCGTGTAATATGGAATCATTCATAAATTGAGTTAGATGAGGTATATTGAGTGAATCCAAAAAGGGAATGATAGGAGTGGTTCCTTCCATGATATGTGAGGAAGTGGTTCTTTGGGAGCTTGTACTTTGTGGAAAAGTTTGGGATCCTCCTCCTTGTGGTGGAGGGTTTGTTTGAGAATTTATTGGGATATTGTTTCTAAGAAAAGTAGCTCCTAGTAATCTTGAGCCTAGTACCATGG
Organism: Picea engelmannii; assembly: GCA_009831015.1. Lineage (NCBI taxonomy): Eukaryota > Viridiplantae > Streptophyta > Pinopsida > Pinales > Pinaceae > Picea > Picea engelmannii. Next base: position 585,448 of record ML794022.1, read on the forward strand.
CACTAACTAGTTTATGTGATGGTCCTACTGATGTCTCAGGTAAATTAAGAACACCTCCCAAAATTGGGGGTAAATTTCTCAAGCATCTAGAACGAGGGGATATTGTGGTTCCCCAATGATTCTGGATTAGAAGTGGATGTGTGTAAATGGTGATAAGAAATGATAAGAAAAGATTCTTTCAAATTACATTAAACAATGTATTCATAAAATTTCAAGTGGTGAAAAATCATACATCAAGACAATGTGAAAAGTGGTTTGATATTTTGTAAGTCCTTGTTGTTCCTGAGTCTGCACTTAAGGCTTAAAAATACAGTGTCAAGGCATCCGAAAGAAGGTGAAAGATGGGTAAGAAGGTAATGTCAAACTTCGGTAAAGGAAACTATGGCATATTCCTACGTTGGCGTTGTCTAGCTTCCAACTGTTCCTGAGTATTGATATCTTGTTCAATGGCCGCCCATGAATGTTCAAGTTCGTCCCGGTTTTTAGTAGTTTTAAGGATTATGTCAAAAAGATTTAAGGCGATATGCGTTTGGTTCGATAGTCCAGGTTCGATGATAGGTTGTGTCGCTGCAGGGACAGTCATGGAGGAACAGTAAGATTAGGAAAGGATTTAAAGAGAGATTAAATGCTGTCTTGATTTGGTCGAAATAAAGATAATTTTACGTTTTCAGAATAAAATAGAAATGCAAATTGAAGGCTCTTTCCCGTAACTGTATTCTATTTTATATAAAGGTGTGAGGTGAGAGAAAAACATTTAGCTGCATATAACGCGAGGTTCCAGTCAAAGAGGAAACTCACCTATAAACAAAAGAGGAAATTAGTAAGAAAATAATTGACATAGCAAAGAATATACGTAGAATTCTGAAAGTGCAGATTGGTCTTACACCTACTGAAAGCTGGTGCAGAGGAAAGACAATAAATAAATACAAAAAACCAGAATCCTTTTGTTATAGTAGTGGTCGTACTAAATTATAACAAAGCACATCAATTATGAATAATGGAATGAAATGAAACATGAAATACAAGGAAACAAACTTGTAACACAGTCTTGACGGAATCGAGAATCTCCAGATTTTCTTATATTAACTTCTCGAATGCAAAAACTCTATTACAGTCGACACAAAAAAGGTCTAGCCCTTTCTTTTTCTTTCTCTGATATATTTATACAACTTTACAGATCAGTTAGAATCTTAACGACTTCACAAATTCGGTTACAACCGAGAGGAGCGCAATCACTCCCTTTCTCCTACTCTATTTTCAATTGGTGCCAGGTGCTCGTCTTCTCGCTGATTTGGTGTAGGCGCTACATTTTTCCACGAACTGAGATACGAGTTGTGAAGGTTTCGCTTGATAGCTGGCCTCGGCGAAGTAACATTCTCGGGATAACTGTTGCAGCTTGTCTCTCATTTGTGCGTCGACGATGTCGAGGGTACTTAGTTGTGCGCTGGGTTGGATTAAGTACTTGCCAACTTGAGCCATGTTCACCCTGTCCATCTGAGAGATATCAGCTGAATATCTCTCATCCTTCTCTTTTAGATCGAGCGAGATCTATTCTACATTCATTTGCATTAAGGTTTTTGCATCGCCTCCACTCTCCATACCCAAAATCTTTCCATCTATAGCATTGAAGGCTTCTTCTAATGAATGGGTTACTTTTTGGGCCTGTTCCTTGCCTAGGGTAATGTTATGCTCCCAATCCTTCAACATAATGTTATCTCTAGTTTGTTCTGAGATGGTGAGCCCGGGAGAACCTGCCAAAACTCTATTGTTCGTAGCTATCACCGCTTCCTGAAAGACGACCTGAGTTGCTTCTGCATTCCTTTCTCTGACAGTCAGGTTCTCGGAAATCTGATGCATCAACATGAAATCCTCTCGAATCACTCCCACTTTATCTAGCAAACTCTGTTGTGTAGAAGAGATCATGCTCTGAATATCGATTGCTCGGGATTTAAACCCCTCGACATCGATCACCCTGCTTTCAGTGACCTCTAACTGAACCTGCAGCTCTGCGATCATAGTTCTCTGTTGACCCACCTGTATCCGACCATCTCGGATCACTAGATGTTCTTGCTCCATCTTGGCTTTGAGCACTTCTATTTCATTTTTGACAACCACTCTAGCCTGTTCTATCTCCATGCTGGCCTGACCTCTAGCATTCTCTGCGGCTATAGCCAATCTAGCCTCGAGGGTCCTGATTAGGTGATTTTTCCTTTTTAATTGGTTATTCAAAAGCCCAACTAAGAATTGATTTGCCGAAGCGTATGCCCCCAGTGTTCCCATGATTTCAGTTGCGAGTTGGTCACTTTTCTTATTTTTGCCATCTGTCATGATTTTATATTTTTTCGCAGTGGACTCTCCCTCTTGATATAACTCTCTTGTCACTACCGCATTTCTCTTTTTATCAAAAAATAAATCATTTGGAGGGAGTTCCTCGGCTCTTATGGGCCTCAGTTCTTCATCAAATATCCATCCCTCGCTGACATTTCCTTGTGCCGACTGCAAGGGTGTGACCGAGGTGATGAGCTCTCCTATTTGTTTTTCCGATTCTTTTGGAGTGTCGACAGGGTTCTGCTCCTTTGGCATACCTGGAGCTTCTCCTTCAGTCTCCGGCATCTATTTCCTCGGTGGGTCTGGAGTTTTTTCTTCAGCCTTCGAATTCTGTTTGCTTGGCAGATCCGGAGTCTTCTCTTTTGCTTCGGGATGGCTCGTTTTCTCTCCTTCCTGGTGTTGTCCAAGGTTAGACATTACATCTGCAGAATCTTCAACATCCTTATGTTTTGTCTCGGCAACAGCCGAACCTCCCAACACAGCGGGGAGACATTTTCGTCTATGTTACTGGAACTTTAATACATATGCTGTGTCTTCAGGTGCTAATGATTGGATTCGGGATAGCACTTCTTCATAAGATTTCTCCCCACAGAAAACGTCGTCCGAGGGATAATTTTCATGTTTGAATCTCTTGAGCCCACAATGAGCCAAATGGTTGCTCACAACCCTCTATGGATCATGTTTCTTAATTTCGATGGAGACCAAACTTAGGTCCTCCAGGGCAGCAACCTCAGCTTTGGCATGCCCGAAATCTAACAAAGAATATGAATTCAGTCGAATGGGAAAAGAAGGCCATACCTTCTTTGAGTAACCCTTGAGTTCTTTTCTCACCCCTCCAATTACCGTTTTCCAGGCGACCTCTCGACAAGACAGCTTATCGGGGATGAACAAGGGCAGCGCATGAGGGGGAACAGAAGCCCCGAAAACTATGAAATACGAAAACTCTGCCTCCACATACCAATCCACTATGCCACTCATACCTGTTGCAATGCTGTCTGAGATGCAAGGTGGTGGGTATCCAAAGATTGTGATATGTAGGGGTACCATCACCCAGTTAAAAATATCATATGTGAACTTTCCTACTTTATTCTCCCATAGTTTATCATGATACTCATGCACGGGTTTTTCTTGGACTGGATTCCAAGCCCAACTCATCAAAGGGAACGGTGTCATGGAACATACCGCGTCCATAATATATGCTGACATGAAAAACGAGGACGGTTTCCCACTTGCCTTCTGCTCCCGATACTCTGAGACCCTATTGGCCAAACTGTCTGAGAGCATCTTTGCCCAATTAAACGAGCAACCTTCTGCAACCCAAAATATGAGAGGAACCCACGCGATGTAGAAATGCGAGGTGTCTTCTCTCCCAAATAGCCGACATGTCATCATGGCCACATATTTATACTGTGGCTCCAAAGAAGCGATAGAATACACGCCCTGGTCATTTGCTCTGAATTTCGCGGCGCGCGAAACCCAATCTTTAATCAAACCGGGCATGGTTTTGTCATACTGGGTGCACTCTTTCTCTTTGAATTCTTCCAGGAACTTGGCACCATATGTGTATTCAGATGTCAAAGGTAGATTATACATGGTTTGTATATGCTCGGGCCTAAAAGTCCCGACAGTAACTCGATGGCTATTCATGATCGTCCTGGTAGGCAAGTCTACATGGTCCAACGCCCATCGAATCATGTCGTAATACGGAAAAAACCATGGCCTGGTTGCTACTCTGTGCATCCCGGATTGGACGATTATCTTGTACTTGGTGTGTAGATTATCCTTTTCTATGTCATCAGAGTCATCTGAGTAATCTACCAATTCTTCTTGCAGAAAATTTGACACAAATGACCAGTCAGGGATCGACTCGACACTTCGGGGTGAAGTATCGACGACATTATCTGAGCCCTGTCCCGTGACTTCGACATTCTCCTTTGCTTATTTCCACGGAGCCATAGCCGCAGTTTGCGTTTTCGCTCTCCTTCGATAGAACTGTGTATACATGCAGACAATAGTTAACTCAGAAACTATGACTCTGCATGCTATGAAAAAATGTGTATTGAAACGTAGCTTCTTGCATATATTTTGAAAAAACGGTACCTTTCAGAACAAGCCTATCAATTCGAAATTAGCAATAAACTTATGCCGTAAAAATCCGATCTTACACATAGATTTACCTTATCTTCCCATTAATGTCATAAATTTTGGCGGTTTGACAGTCAGTCGGAGTATGGAGAGCAAATAGTTACCTCGGGAAATGTGCAAGCCTCGATGCACGGGACATATCTTGCTTTATTTTAAAATATCAAAACTTAGCAACATTAATAATTTTCTCGCTGTTTTTTGCATCGTGGATTTCCTTTTAACATTTTGAGTCTTCAACTCGCGAGACTGCGAGGACTGATTTTGGTTTAATTAACAGTAATCGCGATTTGGAGCATCATTAATTTCATAATCATTTTATTCGCCATATCGTGACTCGGAACTTCGAAGACAAGTTTCTGAGAGATTTATATGCCGAGTCGCGAAACTGCGAGATGGCGATAATTAAGACTCAATTAAATGAAAGAAAATCTTTAGATTAGGCGACTAATTAATCTTGTTATAATTACGTCACAACTTTGTGAGTCGGGGTTTTAGACGCCATAACTTTCGAAAAGATAGTGCCGAGTGGCGAGATGCCGAGAACATATTTAACCATGGTTAGCTTTTTGCCTTTAATCCTTGACCAGGGTTATCACAAAAGTACCTCGTGTTCTCGGCTCTCGGGGCTGTAAAAATTAAAACTTGGGTTTGACGAACGCCGAGGCGCAAAACCCTGACGACGTCAAATCATGAGTTAAAAGATTTTACCATAGTTAATGCCTGGGGAGAAAAATGAAAAAGACTTCGTCGCTTCGTGACTCGGAATGTGTGAATTCAAAGATTTGAGTATCTGACTTGCGAGATCCCGAAATAAAACAAAGAGAGCGAACTTTCTTACAAAAGTGGACTTGTTTTGAGGGTAGAAAAAGCATCGCTACTTATTCGACAAGGTTGCAAAGTTTTAAAAGTTTCGGGGGGGGGGAATGGAAAGGCCATCTTTAGATTTCAAGTATCAAAGATTTAAAATTGTGAAGGGTAAAAATAAAATAAGGGCGGATCCAACATCGGCTCCAACTAGGGATCACGCCTTCCTATGATGCGGGAAGAATAGTAGACCATGTGCCAATATTGGGTAAATGGAGTCAAAAGCTCAAACATGAGGAAAAATTCCAAGAAAAAAGGATCGAAGGGGGAAAAGACTTCGTTTTTTACCTCGAGAAGTTTTTTAAAAAATCAGATACTTTTTCTAACTACAGTTGTAGCCCCTTTCACAATTTTCCCTTTCCCACTAGTAACTTTGGATAGGTTTTAATACATTCGAAACGACCCTAGGAGATTCAACAGATCTTGTGATTCTCAGCTTGCATCAAAAGAATGAGATTATATATTTTTAAATCGAGAAGTCCCATCTGAATTTGGGGTGCTGATCAGGTTTTTAGAAAGAATTGGTTACCAGAGTTGAGTGATATTCATGTATAACATCCTTACAAATATCTCAGACATTGCTTCACTGCCAGCTATCCTGTTCAGTACCCTGATGAAGTTGTCTGACCCCTTTTTTATGAATTTCCTTTCACCACTTCGAAAAATATTTATGCATTTAAATGTTGAGACGAGGGAAATCATTTTTGAATTTCCTTTCATCGTCTTCCAGGACTAGGTGGGGGCAATCATTTCTGAATCTCCTTTCACCACCTGTCTTATAATTTACTTTTGAGCACGAAGATGGGGGAAATCAGTTTGAATTAGGGCTGATATCTGTGTAATATTTTGCATCAGAGGTCTGTCAACTCATTTTAATTACTTTGTACCAAGCTTCCCTTGACCTACACAACACCTTCGTTCTTAGGGAAAAAGGAAATTAATTTTTTAAGGGGCATCCCATTTGAGCAAGCTTTGATTCTTACGAAGTTGTAGAAAAACCTAGGAAAGTTAATATCCCTCTAAACATTCCTTCACTTAGCAGGATATCAAGTAGTTGTGAAGACCTGCTTTCCTATCAAGATTTGTTTCGAAACCCTCGAGGTTTAAAACGAAATACTTTTATCCCTTTGTGATGGAATGAAAGGATGGGGACTGGTGAAAAGTTAGACCCGGAGACATACATGGGGCTAGGTAGCGATTTGCTGACTGAAAATATGGGGGTCGAAATAACTCAAGACTGACTCTTGTAGAGAACTTCGAGGATAGTTTATTTCGACTGACCATTTTTTATTTAGTGTATCGTTCAATTTATTTTAAAACATAGATTACCCAACCAAGCAATGATTCGGCTGTCTAACAATTTGTATTGCAGTTTGAAAGATGTTACCTTGATTTTCCCTTAACAGTCTTTCATAACATATATTTTGAGAACGTTTTTTTACCTTTTTATTTCACTTTCTTTGCGCAATACGAAACTATTTTAGGTATCACCTGTTTTATGCCGCTCTATTTCTAACACCGACTTGCAAATTGCTTTTCCTGCTAGTTCCGTTTATAGCTGGGATCCTGTAAAAAGTGAATGCGAATCTTATTAGAAATGTGTCGAGATTTTAGGAACAAAAAACGAAGAAAAAAGTAAATGTTCAAATGCAAATATTCGTATGTACAAAACATGAAATTTATTTATTTACGATTTTTTTTATTTTTTTTTAGAACTGTTATGTCATATAATGTTTCAGATATCGCCCGTTGACCAGGGCACTGAGGACTTCTCCATCTATATTTTCCAGAAGAAATGAATTTTTCCCTTATGGAGCCGAAACCCTGAATGGTCCATACCAAAGGTGGTCAAATTTTCTATGCTTCACGGCTTCTTCCCTTCTCACATCCCATCTTAATACTAAGTCACCTGGGAGGAATTCTCTGTCTTTTGCCTTGAGGTTGAACAATGCTTTCATATCATCTTGGTACTTCTGCATTTTATCATCGACTTCCACTCTATGTTGTTGAACCTCGATCAGCTGATTAATTCTCCTGGTTACATGATTGGGTTCTTCGTTTTGATCCTGCCATAACTTCATCACTGGTAACGCTAGGTTTATAGGTAGAACAACATTTGTGCCATAGACCATTTGAAACGACGAAATGCCGATAGACCTTTTAGTGCTGATGCGGTTTGCCCACAATGCATACTTCAAGTGCACATGCCAGGACCTTTTATTTTCATCCAGTACCTTCTGGATTATGTTTACCAGGCTCTTGTTGGATGATTCGGCCAACCCATTTCCCTTAGGGTAATAAGCAGTGGAATGGTCGAGAACGATATTGTACTTATGACAGAATCTGATCATAGACATGGACTTGAAGGCCTAGGCATTATCGGTAACTATTTTTCGGGGACACCTGAATCTTGACAAGATATTGTCCTCCAAAAAATCGATTACCACCGAGTCTGTTGCCCTTTTGGTTGGAATGGCTTCCACCCACTTAGTAAAATAATCCGTAGTTGTTAGGATCCATTTATGCTGAGCACTGGAATGGGAATTAATTTCCCCTATAAATTCTAGACCCCATTGTTGAAATGGAGCTTCAGTTTTGACTGGAACGAGTGGCAGTGCCGGGAGCTTCTGTTTACCAGCGAATATTTGACACGGGTTGCAGGCACATACTTTGGCATTGACGTCCGAAAATAGTTTCGGCCAATAGTATCCGACCCTCAAGATCTTGTAGGCTGTGGATCTCCATAAGTGATGTCCTCCACAGACTCCTTCATGAAATTCCTCTATAACCCATGGAGTTTCTGACTCAACCAAACAGACTAGTAGGAACCCGAGTGGATCCTTCCAGTATAGCTGATTTTCGGCGATGCAATATTTTACAGCGTGAAGTTTTAAAGTTCTACATTTGGCTGGTGATAGCCCATATGGACATCTCAAGTTTAACAAGTAGAACACTATGTCTTTATACCAGCCTGACGATATGAAATTTTCTTCGACGTTGCTTGGATTTGTCTGGTCATCCGGCTCGTGCAGGTGTGCGTCTTCGTCTTCCCCTTGGAGGCAATTAATATCAAGAGCTCTAAGATTTGACTCAGCCAAGAGTTTGGCCAGACCCTGCCCCTTTATTAATTTAGTCGGCTTGACTTCCAGATCGAATTATTGTATTTTAGCGAGCCAACGCCCTCGTTTTTCGTCACTATCTGGCTGTACCAATATATCTTTCACAACACTGGTTGGCACATACGTGATAATTTTTTAATGCAGTATGTAGGTTCTGAACGCTTTTAGCACTTTTACCATTGCGTACACCTGTTTCTCTATTATGTCATACTCTAGTTCGACGTCTCTAAGGCTCTTGCTAAAAAACGCGATCGACCATTCGAATCCTTTGTCATCCTTTTGCAGGAGCACTGCGACGATAGTATGTTCGGAAGAAAATGAGAAGATGAGGAAATCTTTCAAGTAATCTGGGCTTGCTAACACAGGTGCCTCGCTGATGACTTTTTTAATATGTGCGAATGATGCTTTAGCCTCGATCGTCCAATTTACTCTGCTATCTTTCTTCAACATTCTTGTGATCAATTTGACAATCTCAACAAAATTGGGGATAAACCTTTGTAAAAAATTAATAGTAGCTAAGAAAGATTGAATTTCTTTTACGTTTCTGGGAATATTTATAGTTTCTATTGCTTCAATCCTCTTAGGATCAATCCGGATCCCATCCTTAGATACGATATGTCCCAGAAGCTTACCTTCCTGCATAGTGAAATGTGATTTCTTTGGGTTCAAAGACAGACCATACCTGCGGCATTTTTCGAAAGTCTGTTTTAGATGGATCAAATGTTCTTCGTCGGTTTTAGAGAAAACTGTCAAATCGTCGAGGTAGATGACTACGAACTTGTCTCTTTCTCCTACTAAAGCAATGTCCATAGCGCGCTGGAATGTATCTCCTGCATTCATCAAACCAAACGACATTTTATCATACATGAATGTACCCCATGGAGTGGTGAAAGCAGTTTTTTCTCTGTCTTGCTCGTTCATGGCAGCTTGGTTATACCCAGAGAACCCATCTATCATAGACATTCAATTTTCTCCAACTACCTTTTCCAGGACATGGTCCATTTTGGGGAGCAGATAATTATCCTTAAGAGAAGACCTATTCAAATTTCA
>ML794022.1:619245-649909 GCA_009831015.1 Picea engelmannii
CATCACTATGGTGAAAATAAAGAATGGATCCCCACAACGAGGCCATGTTAGGTACCCAAATACAAAAGATACACTAAAATAAATGAGGAAAGAGGGAAAAAATCATGGGAAACCCCTCCCCCCCATCAAAGTACAATGTATGTACAAATAAGAGCTGATAGTTGCTAGGAAACTGTGTCCTTCACTCCAAGACGATTGCACAGAGAATGGAACTTCTTCTCAGTGAAGGTCTTGGTGAAGATGTCTGCAGTCTATTATGTTGAAGGAAAGAACTATAGGTCGATGATCCCCTCATGTAATAAGTCTCAGATGTAGTGCATGTGGATCTCTATGTGCTTTGTATTCTTCCTTTGAACTAGATCTCTGTAGAACTTCAGAGTTCTCTAGTTATCACACCAGATGATGATCGACCAATGAAATTGAATTCCCAACTCAGTGAGAAAATGTTGTAGCCACATAGCTTGAATGGTTATGTTAAATACCCTTCTGTACTCTTCCTCGGCTAAAGATAGAGAAATAACAACCTACTTCTTTCTAAACCAACAAATAGTCCTGAAACTAAGACTGAGCGAGTAACTAGATGTGGACTTGCGATCAATGTTATCATTGACCTAGTGAAAATCAATGAAAATGATGAGGTCCAGTGTAGATTTTGTTGCACAGTGAATCCCAAAGTTGATGGTACCTTGTATGTATGGAAGGATACACTTTGCAGCTTTCCAATGCAGTTTATACGACTCCTGCATGAACCTAGAGACTGCTCCAATTGCATAGGAGAGGTCTAGTCTGGAGTGTGTGAGATACAACAAGCTCCCCACTAGTCGTCTGTACAATCTAATTTCAACCAGTGAAGTGTCCCCGCCATTCTCATGTCTGACTCATAATAGGAAAGGATTCGGGGCAGACTTGGAGTCTGTCATGTGAAATGTCTCAAGGAGATCTCATGCATACTTAGTCTGAGACAATTTGATTCCTGATGCATCTTGAGTAATCTCAAGTCCAAGGAAGAAATGTAGTGGAACCATGCCCATCATCAAAAACATGTCATGCATAATCCTCTTGAATGTAACAATCACTAAATTCGAGCAACCGATGATCAACAAATCATCCACATACAAAACTAGGAGTAGAAGTGAATCAGTCGTCCTGAGCTTGTAGACATTCAGGTCTGACTTACAACATACAAAGTTATGTAACAACATGTAGGAGTCCATATTGGCATATCATGCCCTCAGAGCCTTCTTGAGGCCATAAAGAGACTTATTCAGTCGATAGAACAAATATGAATCCTGCATAAATCCCTTGGGGTGCTCCATATAGATCTCCTCATAGAGATCTCCGTGAAGAAATGCATTCTTCATGTCCATCTAATGGACCTCCCATCCTTTGGCTACCAAAATGGAAAGTTCCAAATATATGGAATCTATATTCACTACTGGAGCAAAGGTATCATCATAGTCAATGCCATGCACCTACTGAAATCCTTTGACAACTAGACTAGCTTTGTATCTACTAATTTGTCCATCCATTGCGCTCTTGGTCCTGTAGACCCATCTGTACCTAAAAATTTTCCTTCCTGAAGGAAGGGGAACTAGATCCCAAGTTTGGTTCTCAAGGAGGGAGTTGTACTCCTCCTGCATGGCGGATTCCCAAAAGGGAGTTCCAACAACCTCTCCATAAGACCATGGGTATGAAGACTGAACCAAGAAAAGATGCCTAGTTGGCATCAGTTCAGTGGAAATGAGTGCAAAAGGAGGCTCCTTGAAATTAGATCGAGTCCTCCTAGTATCAGATATATCCCCAAAAAGATCCCTTGCATCCTGAAGAGTAGCCTTGGCCCACTTGGGCCTTTGCTATGGCTCTGCATATGCATCTTGATGCACAGAATCTGCATCTGGATGCACTGAATCTGAATATGACTATACTGAATATGTATTTGGATCATTTGAATCCTCTAAATAAAAACTCTCATCCAAATAAGAGTCAGCATGTGCATTCTCATCATCTCTAACAGGTGGAAGAAAAAAAGTGTCTGCATGCGGTTGCACAGGTACATGCGAGACACTTTCCCTTAATTGGACACCACGATCAATGATAAGGCGGTCCAAGGAAATATCAATGAGTATGTATCCCGTCACACCCTTGGGGTATCCAACAAAGATACACTATGTTCTCTGTGGATCAAGTTACTTCCTCTTCTTAGAGGGAATTTTGGCCCATGCACGCGAACCGAAAATATGAAAGTGGATCACTTACAGGTTGAGGCCGCTCCAAGCCTCGTATGGGGTCTTATCCTTGATATATCTATGGAAAGATCTATTTTGGATGTAGTTTTCACAATTAAGTTCTTCAACCCATAATCTCTATGGAAGTAAATTTGCATATAGCATGCAAGATGCCATCTCTTTTAGAGATCTATTTATCTGCTCAACAACTCCGTTTTGTTGCGGAGTATAGGGAACTGTGTGTTGAAACTGAATCCCTTCCTCATGAAAAATATTTTGTATCTCATGGTTTACATAATCTCTCCCGTTATCTATTCATAGGACTTTGATTTTCTTTCTTGTTTGTCTCTCAACAAGGGATTTGAAATATTTAAGGTGTTGAAAGACCTCAGATTTTTTCCCGAGAAAGAAAATCAATGTGAAGTGTGAGAAATCATCAACAAAAATGAGTGCATACCTTGCTTTACTGATTGATGGATTTGGAAAAGGGCCCATGAGGTCACTATGGATCAGATCTAAATGAAAGGAATTCTTCTGAGTCTTTCCTTTGTTGAATTTCTCTCAAGGGTGTTTTCCAAGAACACATCCCTCACAAACTCCTTTGGAGAAGTGGATGTTGGGTAGAAAAACAATCATTTCCTACTTTCTATGTTGTTTCATATATCTGAAATTTAAATGCCCAAACCTTTCATACCATATCCTACTACTTTCATCAACATGGGTAAGCAGTAATGCAGAATCTTGTTCAATAAATTCAGAAAATGTGTAGAGTCTAGATTGATGATTTACCTCTCCAGTAGAAACCCTAGAATTGGTTTGCATGTCATAGATATCCACTGCATCAAGTGTGAATATGAATCTCTTTCCATTTTCATAGTTTTTCATATGATACACGGAGAGAATATTGATGGAAAGTTTGGGAACGTGCAACGCATTCTCGAAGATTCTATTTGTGAGTTCAATCCTTCCTTTGTCGGTGACCTCGACTGGAGAGTTGTCCCCCGTCAGAATAGGAGTACCTTTGCATGTATCCAATGAATAATAGGATTCTTTTGTGGCATCCATGTGGTGTGATTCTCTTGAATCTACGACCCAATCATTGAGAGAGGAGTTGATGGCAATCAAATCATGGATATAATTTCCTTTCTTGGGATTTTGATCTTCTGGCTTCTTCTTCTTGGCACCCTCGAGGATGCGATCTCCAAGGTTGTTTTTCTGAAGTATTTGGGTCATTAGATCTATATATTTCTGCATACATGTGGATTCTATATGGAATCCTTTATGGAAGTAAGTGAATTTCTCCCATTTTCTTCCCTTTCCACCTTTGGATACAGAGGCATCATTGAAGGGTTTTGAGTACCCTTCCTTCTTTGGATTTGTATGTCATTTAATTTTTTCTTTGTCTTTAGATTTCTGATATTGATGACTGCTTCCATGTTTCAAAATAAGTGCATGCACCTTTTGTCCTTTGATTTTTCCCATATTGATGATCTTTTTCTGCTCTTGTGTTGGAGAATTGATAAAGGCCTCAAGAGAGGGCATCGTCTAGGTAGATCCAAAGGCGAATCTACCTGAATAAAATGTGGATACAAACACTAACTATTCTGGACCAAGTTTGGAGAGAATGGTGAGAACCATTTGTTTCTCCTCCTTATAATTATCAACCCCGCAAGACTTGAGTTGCGACAACAAATCCTTATATTTGTCAAATAAATCTTGGATATTGTTGAAGATTTTTGGTTCCAATGTGAGCAATTCCACCTCGATCATGTGTCCCCTCATCTCATCCTATTTTCAAAAATCCATTCCATGGTGGTCCAGGATTCATTGGGGGTTTTATAGGAGGATATGTGAAAGAGGAGTTCAGGAGAAATGAGATTGCAAATTGTTCCAAACGCTTCATCCATTCAATTTAGATAGTTGGATTTTTCTATAGCCGGTGTTGGTCTTGTCTCTATGTTCATGGTTAACCTGTAAAATACTCTACTTCTAAGATGCATTATCATATTCTCCTTCCATGCAAATAAATTGTATGGTGTAAGATTGAATTCTTTTGGAAATTCCATTTTTTCGCCGTCTTCAATCTTCAGTACCTGCAAAAATAATTCAGTGTGTCTTTTCCATAGTAGTCCATCTGATATGATACCCTATAAATGTGTTGAAATTTCACATAATATATCTATATGTGAATTGACATACACAGTTGCAGAGAAAATATGAGAAAAGAGAAGGAGGAGAGAAAGAATGGAAGAATTATCATTAACCAAATGAATAAATGATAATTTACACATGATATAATATATATAACTCAACTAATGCACACTGGAGGAGAATCCAATGTGACATAGTGGTGTTCTAGAGTGATATGGACACACACCAACAGTTATGGGAGTAAACAACCACCTAGTCTAGTCTCTCAGGAAGTTACGAGAGTGAATTGCCAACTAGTCTGAGTTAACTAGTCTCTCAGTATTTAGTTAACTGAATGAAATAGAGTGAAGTGAGGAGGAGATCAAGGAATCATGAGTAATGCACTAGTCTAGTGATAATCCCAAGGACAATTTGCATTAGTTGGTGATGATCCTAATGCTGCATGGTAATGATCCCAATGTGGCATCTAGGCTCCACTCAACTGATCAAATTGAAGTGTGAACTGAAGAGAATATTATCATAGAGGAATATTCTCCCTAAACTATATGAGACTAAATAATGACTAATAAACAATGATAAAACATTAGGAAAAATAAATCCTAGGTGTGTGTGAAGTATCTCCAACATAAAGTTGGTGGACAAAATTTTGAAAAAAATCTCTCACTATGGGGTGAAATCCTGCTCTCAAGTGGTGAGTTTAGGCTGGTTTTGAGCCCTACACATGCAAAAAAGTAAGAAAAAACACTCTAACAGTCTCATTGGGGAGAATTTTAATTCAAAATACCCAGTATGTTTGCCAATATGTTGGGTTCCTTTTGTCACAAGAGTGATAAAAAACAAGTCCCTTAACTTTCTAGCTAGGCTATCCAAAAATCACAACAGAGAGTTGGTTAGTGGCCCAACTAACATAAAGAAACAAGAGATAAACAACTGAAACAAATTTAAACTAAGTAAACAATAACTTGAAATGAATGAACAAATAAATCACAAGAGAAATATACCAAGTAAACTAATCTTCAAATTGATACTCCTTGGAGAAATATGGGAACTTATGAGTCCCCTCTTCCTCCTTGGAAGGTTCTCGAGTCCACAAGTACAAAGTATTCTTTCTACTATCAATGGATAAAAAATAAAAATGGAGAAGAAAAGAGTGATAGACTACTCAAGAGGAGAGAGCTCTAATAGTTTCTATGGATGCCCAAAGCTTTCTAAGAAGAAGATGGCTTCCCAAAGATAAAATTGAGAAGCATAAAAATACTCAAATGCTTCTTCTTTTTTGCATACAATGGCCTTTTATTTATAGGAGGATGGAAAGATTTTTCTTAACTGGTTCCAAATGTGAATGGAAGGCCCTTGGAGGTACCTCCCATCATTTTCAATGATCCCAAGGTGGAATTTGGGGGTGATTTTGGGTATGGGGGACATTCCCTTCATCCCAAAAGTGGTTGAGGCCCGAACAAACTTATCAATGCACCATTTTAGCATTTGTGTGGGTATTTTGATTTTCATTCATGCACTGTGTGCATCGTACACCATGTTAGCCCATGCAGATGTCTGTGCGCTGCTTTGGTTGAATGTGTGCAGATTTTCAAAACCACTTTTACATAGTTTTGTGATTTTCTTTCCAAACTAAGTGTAATCTTTCCATGAATATTGGTATTATTTTGTTTTTGTGTTAATCGTTTCTTCATCCATTGTCTGTATTTGTAGTGAGCCATTTTCCGGTGATAGCACTTAGTTATAATTTTCTAAGAAATTGTGTTGAGAGGTGTTTTCTATATCCCAATACAAGGGAGCTATGTAATTTATTCCATGCTCAACATGGAGTTGACATGATGACATTTAAAAAAATATTAATAATAAACAAATACATTTCAATGTTGAGCATAAATGAAATATTTCAATGTCCATTTTAAGTTATCTATCTATCTATATATCTATTTATCTATCTTTAATGAGTAATTGAAAGTAAACATTGTGTATAGTTAAAACATTTGTGTCATGTGTTGTTAAATATAAAAAAAATATTTTTCATTAACATAGACCCATATTAACTTGGATCTATCATGCATATAGAGGGATCAAATATCTTGAGTTGCAAAAATTTCCTCAATTATTTTCAATCGAAAAAATGTTTTAGCCTCAATGGAATTTATATATCCATGAAGTAAGAAATTCTTATTTTTTCAATAGTCTTTTTTTCAAGCTTGTTACAAATTATTTTCGTTACCTCTGTAATCATTAATTATGTACACCTATCCTTTTTTCTTTAGAAGGATCAATTTCCTTAATCCCGAAAGAAGAATGAAGATGAACTTTCCGAGAGAGATGAAATTATCTTTTCCTTTGTAGAAAACCTTGTAGAGAAGGATCGTTGCACCTTGCTCAGTGTTAAGGGTCCGATGATCTATAATTGACGTAGGTTTCACAAAAGTGTCCTACGATATCATTGCATTTTTCTTAGTGTTAAGGGTGCAACGATCGCCCGTACAAAGAAAAAGAGAAGCTTCGCAATGCTTATATAATAGAAGCTTCAATGGTGAGGTGGCCTTCGATCGGTTTGGATATGAGTCACATCCATGTTCTAGTGGGATCATCCTAAACTCCTCACCCTATCCTTTTCAGATTATAAAAGGAGGGGAGTTTGCATGGGGAAAGTTAGCTTTGGGATGGTTAGAGAATTTTTGGAACTTCATCTTAGTTACAAAGATTCAACTAATGAGATATTATCTTAGCCAAGAGTTTGGATTAGCTTAAGCTATAGCTAATTGATATGGAGTTTTTGTTCCTATGGTGGCTTTGAGTTTCACTTTGTCAAGCTGAGATCATAAGTAGCTTTCAGATCTACAGTCTCAGAATCCGTGGAGCAAAAGTATGTGGGAAGGAAGGAACTGTTGGAAGGAACCCGACAACATCAAGGCATATGGTCGTATATTTCTTCCACATTATTTAATATAGATATAATTTTTATTTTCTATATGAATGCTATTTGTCCATATTGTATGATTCCTTGATCACATACATAGTTTCATATCGAATATACTCTGTTATTCTTCTCTTTGTTGGCTTGTGTTTATTTGTAGATACTTCTCCATAAGCCTTACAATGGAGATGGGATCACATTGGTGAGGTTAGGTCTACAACATTTAAAAGTTATGTTTTGGATCCTCTTCTTATTTGGTAACTGAAATCTGAGGAAAGTTTAATATATTGTCTTGTTTTTTTCTAGTTTCGGGGTGAAACTAGGGAGATCAGTTTGTGTCTGCACTTACTGATTTGTCTTGAAAACAAATTGGTGACCATACTAGGGACACAAATTTTTTGTTTTCCTAGTTTTTCTTGCTTTATTGATTTGACTGCCTAGGTTATATTTTCTGAGTCACTGGGAGATCCATAATGACTCACTGACTGTTGAATTCACAGAAAAAGCTTTATCATTTTTAATTTTTTCCATTTTTTGGGTGTTCGATGCACCCTTCATTGAGACACAGTGAAACATCATTGCACTGTAATGTTCTCTGGCCTACACCGATCTAGATTGTCACACTGTGATGGATTTTAGTCTATGATGATCTCTTGGAAAATTGATTTTTGATAGTTTTTTTCTTTCCCATATTTGAGATAAGTGTTTGGGGTGATTTGTTAGGTCTAATTATAGTTTGCTTGACATATTTGAATATGCTTTTAGCCATTTTTTTCTTTATTTTAGCATGTTTTCTTCTGAGAGATTTGAGATCTCTTTATTTGAGTGTCTTTCAGTTACACAACATCATTTTTTCTTTAGAATTATCTAGTGAAAGAACTTATTTTTGTTTTATTGAATAGTTTGTGTTAAAAGAGAAAATTAGTTTGGGTTTCCTTTGTTTCAAAATGATTTTCTATCGCTTTTAGTTTTCTTTTCAAAATAAAGATGTTAATGCTTGATTTGCATTCGTTTGGGGACTATTTTTACATTTTCGTCGCAAGTTAGCATTTCTTTTGCATCTTTCACAAAATAAATATTGCATTTAGGCATTTGGGAATTAGGTGTTATTTGTTAAAAGAAAGTTGAACCTCTTCTCCATCCCATAAGTAGGATTCATTGAAAATAAAAGTTTTTCATTTAATCATTTTGCATTCTTTTGGAGTCGAGTCAAACATCATATGTTTCACTTTCACACCCTTGAGTAAACAACAACCTTAAAATAAAGGGCTTACAAAAATTTATTATACATTTTTATATTTTCATGTAGCAAAAATACATTAGCTTAAGGTGTAGGGCTTTGGAATAGGTTGAAAGGATAACTTTCCAAAGCTATCAAACAAACATAGAATCTTGTGCTAGGGCACGGTAAATCCACCTATTACATTTTTTACTGGGAAGCCCTTCTCACACAAGGGTCAATCACGAGTACTCATTAAGGACAAAAAAGTTACTAACCCTACTTTGTTGGTCCCAGTGTAGTGATTGCGCGTATTATTGGGGGTCACTTGAGAAAACAACCCTGTGCGGGCCTTCTCAAGTCGATTTTGGGCTCAGTTACCCTACCCTTGCGCGTATATCAGACTGTCGATTGTTTCCCCATGAATTATTGTTGTATTCGATATACTTAGTGGCCTTTATCTTTAGGGTTAATACAATAGGTGATGGTGAAGGAGTCTTCGCTATACCTGGAATCAATGCTGGCCAAAATCACTTATGCTCCTTGGAGGGTAAATCCATGTTTATTGTGTGGAAGCTTGTACCAAGGCGTAAGTCTGTTAAGCAAGTTTTCAACATAACTCTTCCACCTGCTTTATCTCATCCCTTTATTACTTTGATCTCGCGACATTGGATTTCATCACCAACTAGTGCATTCATTGTAAGGAGGTTTTGTTTGCTTGTTTTATTCCTATATTTTTAGCGTGTGCTATTACTTTTCCCTTACAGGACTTAGGTTGGATCCATATTTATGGCATATGTACCTGAAACGACCAATGAAGGAACCATTTTTCTAGAGGAACCTTTTGTTTTTCCCTCTTACAGAAATGTTGGACCTCCTTACATCACTACTTTGAGCCTTCCAAGTCTCACAATTGGATTTTTGGTGTGGTTTCTTTCTACTCCAATAATCCCAAATGAAACAAGTGCTTCGTTTATAAGTACTCCCTCCCAAGAGCATAAACCTCATGTTGATCCTTCACCTTCTTCACCTTCTTCACTTGCAAGGTCTGCTTATGTTTCATCTTCTTCACCTAGTGAAATCTCTAAAGCTAGTAACCCAATGGATAAGAAGAATAAGAAAAGGAAGATTAAGAAGAAGAAAAATAAGCAAGGGTCCAAACTTCCAACTGTTAGAAAAATAGGACCACAGAGCAATAAAATAAAACAAATGCGGAAACAAAAAACAGAAGATGCACAATACAAGAGAGACACAGATTTACGTGGTTCACCTAGTGTGGGCTACGTCCACCAGAGAAATTGCCAGGTCCTTTCTTTATTATTATCTAACAAAATGAAGGGATAAAACCTACAACAAAACCCGCTATAACCTCCTCTTCTTTCTCTCACAGTCTCCTCTCTCAGAATACAAAACTCGCCAACATACATAGCCGCAATAAATTTCCCTCATAAAAGAGGGTTGCCTTCTAGGGCAAAAAACCCTAACGTAATCTCTATCGTTAGATATGTGACCTTATAATGAACAGTTTATATTTACAATGAAATTACAATATACTTTTACAAGGCAATTTTTGCTTCGGGGGCTTCACCCCGAACCCTCGCTGGGGTCCCAGTTTCCCCCAGACCCCCCAGCTGGGGGGATAGCCCCCCCGGACCCCGTAGAGGGGGTACCCCCCCTCTGCACTCCCCCACGTGGAAGAATGTACATACTTCTGGGGTGTAAATACTTCATGGGGTATAAACATGGCTAAAAGTAAAAGACCTCTAAATCAGGAAGATAATCAGGCTCCACAACCAACACCAACCACTGCCAGACATGTTGGAAAACAACCAGTTACTGTTAATCATGTTGGGAGTGTTGATGATGCCAAGATCACCCAAACAACCTGTAAGCCCAAGTATCCTTGCAGGATTTGTAAGGTTAGCCATCTTCTTAAGGATTTCCCTGGTCTATAGAAGGTTATAGAAGTATTTTCTACACACTCTCACCAGTCCATGTCGTCAGCGTCTGAACAACATGTTGATGAAATCTCGTAAACTAGTCAGGATACCGTTGGGAAGAAGAAAAGTAGAGTGAATTTTCCTTGTAGGTTATGCAGAGGGAGTCATCAAACTCATCTTTTCCCTTGCATGGATGAATACTTGAAATTACTGGAAGACATGACTATTTCCCAACCTCAACTTTTGGCTGCTCTCAACCCACCTGTATTTGATGGAGTGATCAATCTGGTCCCTTCGTCAGTCAGTCCGGTTGATCAGGTAGTCAATTTGGTCATGTCCTTAGTTGAACTAGTTGAAAAAGTGGTCGATCCAATCTCATATTTCACCAACCCCATTCTCCCCTTGGAGAATGAAACCCAAGTGGTCGATCTAATCCCATCATCGGTCGATCTTACTCTCCTGCTAGAGATTAAACCTGATACTTATCATGTTTTTCTTGTTGATACATAATCTACCATGCTAATGGGCATTCCTCCTTCTCCCATGGAACCCCCTCCAAGTACCAAGGCCATCCTTTTTGAATGGGGTGCGCTAACTGGACCTCGTCTTCCCTCTCACATTTCTTTGAAGATTACAATACATGTTTGTGTTTGGGACATTCCTCAGACACTGATAGACGAAGATGTGCCCATTAGTATTTTGTCCTATATTGCTTGGAAAGCTTTGGGTTGTCCTCAGCTTGTGCCGGTTACACAGAATATGTTAGATTTTAATGGAAGAACTAGTCAAACCTTAGGGATCCTTCCTAGGTTTCCTATAACTTTAGGAGGGAAAACCATATTTATTGATGCCATGGTAGTCCAAGACCCCTTGTATTTCTATTTACTCCTTGGGGGAGATTATGTCTATTCCATGAAAGTTATTTTCTCCACTCTTTTTCGTGTGATATCTTTCCCTCACGATGGAAGAATTGTGACTATTGATCAAATTTAATTCATTAGTCCTGACTTGATTACCAACCTAGTGAACTCCTTGAATGGTTCTTATATGTAGACAATTTCACCCCTACCACAGGTCAATTATGTGGAATTATCTCCCATGCCTTCATTTGCCAATGAAGATGAGCCTCTCACTGTAAGATCAGTCTCTTATGAATTAGATATGGTAGTTGACATGATGATCTCTTTGATAGGGATTTTAGAGCCTGATATCCTTACCCCTTTCACAACCTTCGACATGTGTTCCTTCCAGAGTGTTGTTCTTTCGTCTAGTGAAGATCTCTTGGAATCTAGGACCGAGTTTTGTCTCTTGAAATGGTGTCCTTCCAGAGCATTGTCATTTTGGAAGGCATGATCAAGAATAGGAGTTTTGAGCACGATTTTCTGATTTCAGGATCGTTAAAAAATGAAACCAACTACAAGGATAGTTTTGCATCTCAAAGGCAACCTTGTTAAAAAATGAAACAAATCTTATGAGTTTAGTGTTTTCATCTTTGTGGAAACCTAGTTAAAAAATGAAACAAATTTTATGAGTATAGTTCTTCTCTTGTGTCAAGCTCATTAAAATATAAAAAAACCCATCTCGTGTATAGTTCATGTTCTTGTGCCAATCTCGTTAAAAAATGAAATAGATTCCCCCCTCTTCGATTGAGTCAAGTACTTCGTTACATATAGTATTTGAAGCTTCATTTGATCTTTCTGTGCCATTGGAAGAAACAAATCTTGGGGGGAAATGATTACATCCTCTGGAATTCATGCTGAAGTTAAGTGACTAGCTTCTTAAGCTAGGGGTAAAGTACCAACTATCCCTGGATTATGCATTGGGAAGTCGCAAGCATATTTTTTCTAGTTTCAAGCTTATGTAAAAATGAAACTAGGTCCAGGCATGGTTTGCTCTGGTTCAATCTTGTGTAAAAATGAAACCACCTACCTCAAGCATAGTTTCCTTTGGTTCAAGCTTGTGTAAAAATGAAACCAGGTCCAAGCACAGTTTTGTTTAGTTTTAAGATTGTGTAAAAATAAAATCTATCCCAAGCATAGTTTTACTTTGGTTCAAGCTTGTGTAAAAATGAAACCAATCCCAAGCTTAGTATTTGTTCTTTCTCATGCTCGTAAATACCTGAGAATGTAACCAAGTATAAATTTATTACTTTTTCGGACTCATAAAGTTTATACAAAAAAGGAACCTCCTGGAGTTCTCTTTAAGATCTTTTCAGACTCTCTAAATATGAAAAGATTGTCGAGTGATCTAGATTTTTCATGCTCGTTAAAGTATTTGAAGAAAATGTCTGTTGAGCGGTAGTTTATCTCTTTTTTGGTCTCATCATACTAGATTAAAAAAAAGGAACACTCTAATCAAGCATGGTTAGAAAAATGTATGGAGTCCTCTTTAAGTTCTTTTCAAACTCCATATATATGAAAATACCACTGAGTTTTCTTTCTTTGGACTCGTAAAACAAACATAGAAACACCCATATGAGACCAAACGACTCCTTCCTAGGGTTTGTTAAACATAATCTAAGGGACTCATCTGAAGGATGAGCCTACAGTTCAAGCATATGTTATCCTCCTCAAGCTGTGTAAAAATAAAGAGGTACTCACCAGAAATGGTGGGGGAAAATTGGGAAAGAAATGTCTTTAAACTTGTATTCTATGGAAGAGTCTATTTTGAACATGACACCCTTTCACTCGTTTTGTGTCTAGGTGGGAAAATATACTTGTCTCTTGATCATTCTCCTTTATAAGATTGCAAATTGGTCTGTGATCCCTATTGTTGAGTTAGTGTTTCCAAGACAGTTGTTGCATCATCAATATGTTCAAAGAGAAGTTCAACCCGGAAAGCCTTCTATTTCGTTAGCCATTTCTGCATTCCTTAAGCCTTATATTGCGTTGGCCATCCCTGAGTGAGTCCTGAATCACTTGTTACTATGATCTACTTAAAATATTGTTACCTGTTTCAAGTCATTGATGGAGGATACATTAATGCCCTCCTGTAAGGAGTCTTTTCTTGTCAACTTCAACTCATTATCCAAGAATTAGATTAGAAACTAATTGGTACCTTGGAACTTGCATGCCTCAATGTCAGGTTTCCTCGCTTTCGATAGTGGGTTTTCATTATTGACCCCTTATCGAGAGATTCCTCCGAGTGATCGACTTCAACTCACAAATTCACACACATCGGATTGTACTAGTGTACCTTGGGAGTCATTGAAATTAATGGTGATTTACCTCACAATTCTTAATGGTATACACTAATGACTAGTAATCAAGTGGTTTCTACCATGTTCGACTTCATCACATGTATTCACATGGTTTTATTCGTACTATAGAGTGGTGGAGATGAAGACCTTGGATATTTTCTGACAGATTCAGGTTGCATTGGAGTATATTCAGATTGTACTATTGCATAGATCCAAAATGTATGTCTCATGGATATGTTCAAATTTGAGTCTGTAAAACATAGATCCACGATGTATTTTTGGTGGCTATGTTTAGATTTGAGTCATATTGGCATGGATCCACAATGTATGTTTGGTGGCCATGACCTATCTTACTTGAGATGGATCTTTGCATGTCGGAATTTATGCTTTGAGTCATTTGTATTATGAGTATGGGAATTCCTACCTCAGTGATGATATATTATTGCACTGTATTTCCTTGTTTGTTGGCAGGTTTCTGACCGACGTGTTCCTTGTTCCCAACACACACTCAACAAACTATTTCAGCCATCACTTTGTTCTAAATTCATACTTTGGGGGTATTATTGTTACACATTATTTCCATCACCCCTATGATCGTTAATGGTTTACATGTATCATTTTTCTTTATAAGGATCAATTTCCTTAATCCCATAAGAAGAATGAAGATGAACTTTCCTAGAGAGATGAAATTATCTTTTCCTTTGTAAAAAACCTTGTAAAGAAGGATCGTCGCACCTTGATCAATGTTAAGGGTGTGATGATATAGAATCAACATATTTTTCATGACCAGGTGGATGTTGGTGGCCACCCACCTCTTCCAACTGGCTCAAAAAAGTTTTCTGGCAATTTTGGCAATTTACTATTTTTAGCAGTTTTAACTTTTGGGGCCATTTTGAGGGCCTAAATGAAGGTTTTTCGGGATTGATCTTCCAATAGGCTATCATATGCCTAAAATGGATATCGTATGAAAAATTTACGACCTCGGGAAGTTGATGTACTAACTTACCCAAATGAGGCCCACATGACTTTTGGCGCTTCATCTCATAGGGTTAGGTTTTTGGCATTCCTGTTTATTATAAAAAGGCCTTAAGAGCCTCATTGTAAGGATATTTTAGAGAATGAGTGTAGCCATCACATTTCTACTCAGATATAAGTCACCACCATTCCAGCAAGCTTGTTTTCACTACATTTTACAGTTTCAGCTTATTTACTTATTGAATAGAAAACGAGTTTTACTGTATCTCTGTTATTTTGTGTTAAGAACCTGCTAATAATATATATTCATTTCATTCTTCTCATAAAATCCGGATCAGTGGTATCATATCGGTTTGCTCCTTTTCATCTTAAAGCATGCCCCCAACGAGGTTGGAGTACAAAGAGTTGGGTCTCGAGCTTGTTTCTCTTGAGGACAAAAGCTCTCGCACACCCAAGCGACCTCTCATGGAACAAGAAAAGAAAGATGACGTGACAAGAGATCCTTTCAAACTGTTGATTGAGGAATCCCTGATGGAACAAAGGAATGCGATGATGGATAGTTTTGCGCAAATCCTTCGATGGCTACCAACAGGCGATACATCTTCTTCGAGCGGCGGCACCGCTCCCTTCAAGGTACATATAAACTTTGATATTCCTATATTTTAAGGTCATATAGACGCAAATGCTGTAGAAAAGTGGTTGAATATACTAGAAGGGTATTTTTATGTCCATAACTTTTCGAATAGAGAAAATATTACTTTTGCGCTCCTCAAAGTCATTCCCCATGTCAAATATTGGTGGGAAAATTTCTGTGAGAAAAAGGAAATAGAGGAAGACTCATTATTTACAGTCACGACCACCTGGGAATCCTTCATAGTTTCTATTAGGGAAAAATACTTCCCTGTCAGAAGTTATGACAACTTGTATACCAAATGGACCACACTATGATAAGAAAGAGATGGTCCAAGCAGTGCCAGATTTCACAAATATCTTCCATACCTTGTGCACCAAGCTGGGTATCAAATATTCAGAGTGACATATGGTGCTCAAGTATTGCGGTGCTCTGCATAGATACATCCAAACCAAAATGGAATTTTTGGACATCTCATCCTTGGGTGCAGCCTACCAATATGCTGTCAAAATCAAGCAGAAGCTCAAACAAAAGACGCAGAAATTTG
Organism: Picea engelmannii; assembly: GCA_009831015.1. Taxonomy (NCBI): domain Eukaryota; kingdom Viridiplantae; phylum Streptophyta; class Pinopsida; order Pinales; family Pinaceae; genus Picea; species Picea engelmannii. The sequence goes on from ML794022.1 coordinate 635,056, forward strand.
GGCATAGGAACCCCTCACAACAAAATCCATGAAAGGGCGACCCCAACCCATAGAACAAAGGACAAAGAAAATATGGATAATATCAGTAAAACTAGTCCAAGGCGCAAGCAAAGATGAACACTAGAAAGAGAAAGAAATATACTGGGAAGTGGTGCGACTTCCATAAGATCCCTTGGCATAACATTGCTGACTACTGCTCAAAGCAGTCATTGGTGGCCAAAGTGAAAGCCTCTGAATCAGATACAGGTTCTGACTCTGTGACAGAACTAGAAAGGGGAAGACTGATCATTGACATGGAACCTAGTTCCACCGTTGCTACCACCAAGCTCCATCCTGGTGAACTAGACGAGACAGAAGAAAGAGAATGCCTCTTCCTTTCACAGATGTGGGTAAAAGGCACCCCACTAGACTTCATCAGTGATAGTGATAACTAGAAGAAACTCATCTCAGTAGAGGTTGTCAAATGACTGGCCCCGCCGACAACGCCGCAACCACAACCCTACACCATTGGATGGCTCCGCCAAGGAAGCGATCTCCGTGCTAGCCAATAGTGATGATTGTCGTATGGAATCAAGCCATTCAAAGACGAGGTATTGTGTGATGTTTCTCCTTTCGAAGTTTGTGATGTTCTTTTGGGCCAACCTTATTTATGGAAACATCATGTTGTATATGAGTCTAGGCCTCGTAGTGTTATTATTACTTTGAACAGTATACCGGAGGCAGTCCCACCTAGTGCTATTTCCTTGATCTCTGCCAAGCAATGTAGGAAGGTCACTCTCAAACAGGGAAGTTTGTCTGCTTCATGATTCACTCTCAGAATAAGCGAAAGATCACAACCACATCCAGGGTATCTGCGATCGACCTCTCCACATAGCAGAAGAAAGTAGATAAGGTCATGGAAGAATACTCAGATATCTTCTCCTCACCTACCAATGTACCTCTGCACTACCAGGTCAAGAACCCCATCGATTTGACCCCCGCCGCACAACTACCCAATGGGCCAGTCTATTGTCGCTCTCTTTTAGAGAATGAGGAGATCAAGCGACAGATCCAAGAAGTTCTCCACAAGGGGAACATCCATCCCAACTCATCACCTTGTAGGAGACCAATCGCGCTGGTACAAAAGAAAGATGGAACCTGGAGACTCTGCATTAATTAACGGGCTCTGAATAAAATCAAAGTAAAAAACTGGTACCCGATTCCCCGAATCGACGACATCCTTGATCAACTCATGGGGGCCAAATAATTTAGTAATATTTATATGAATTCTGGCTACCACCAGGTCCTGATAGAACAAACAGATGCATGGAAAACCACCTTCAAGTCAAAGGAATGCCTTTTTTAATGGTTGTTCATGCCATTTGGTTTGAAAAATGCTCCAACCTCTTTCATGAGGATGATGGAGGATATCCTGCGACCATTCACCAATAATTTTGTAGTGGTGTATCTGGATGGCATTCTCATTTACAACAAGACTTGGGCCGAACACTTGCAGCATATTCAACATGTTTTGCATACCCTGCGGCAATACAAGCTATATGAAAAATTGGAAAAATTCTCCTTCGGCATGGACATGGTCCATTACCTGGGATACATCGTTGATTAGCATGGCTTACATGTGGATCCAGCCAAGATCCAAGTCAACCATGACTGGCCAACCCCAAACACACTCACTGAGCTTCGGAGCTTCTTGGGCCTTGCCAATTTTTACTGCAGGTTCGTTTTGGGATTCTCCCATATTGCATGGGCCCTAAGCCAAATAACTAGGGGTGGTGGTAAGGAGAAATTTGTGTGGGGTCAGTCCCAACAACAAGCATTCAATGATTTGAAGCAGCGTGTGTGCTCATCCCCAATACTTTCACTACCAGACCTGCAACATCCCTTTGAGATCGAGACAAATTCTTCAGACTATGCGGTGGGCAACATTCTCACTCATCATGACCACCCCGTGGCCTATCATAGTGAGACTGTTGGACACACCTACCACACTTAGAAGGGGGGGGGTGAATGAGTGTGGGGTTCTTTTTCCCAAAACTTCCCTCTTGCACAAAACTTGTCAATTAGCATTCACCATTTATTCATTACCTATTGTTGTCATTTATAACCAGTTAGATGTAGGTACATATCAACAACATATATCAACAATATATCATCAACAAGTCATCATTATAATGGACACAAAGAACACAAGATGTATGTACAATTTTCTTTTTATTATGGACTACAATCCTTGGGTTTATCAGCAATAACTGAATAGAGTACAACTCTACAAGAGCACCAGCTCTATATGCAAGACTCAACTTACATTCTCAGCACCAACTGAGATGAGGCAAAAATCCTCAACAGATATCAATCTGTCAACAGGTACACGACCTGTCAGTAGTGCATCCCGCGTGTGAACGCGCCCTGGCTCACTATAGCCCGTGTGTGAACACGGTCAGTGTATAATGTAACAAGCGTATGCTCTTGAGAACTTAGTGTATAATGTAACATGCTCAGATCCTCTGCAACTTGTAATCACTTTTCTTCTATCTTCCACTGTCCAAACTGACCCACATCCAGTCACATTACATCCAAGCTCTCCAATAGTTTGTTGATGCTCCACAACAAATCAATATGAACGCTATCTCAATCATGTATAAATAACTAGTGTACCATAGTAATCATGTCACTACTAAATCACAAGAGTGTTTCTCACTGCATCCATCAAATCAACCAAATTGAGCCACATCATAGAAGCCATACCAAGAATTCCCTAAGCATTCACAACATATCAAACAATAGCATCTATCAAGACAATAATGTAACCATACTAGTTTCTTAGTGATAGATCTGAGGCCATAGAATGCAGATCTGGAACTTGCCTCGTCATCCAAGAGCTTGGCACCAGCTCAAAAACAAATCTCCATGAGGTTATTCAGTCCACGCTCCATGTACACAGTAAGCCCACGTGTACACGCACCCTATACACAGACAACCCGTGTGGGCATCATAAAATAGGGTTTTCTATGACTCCGAGACTTTTTCCGTCAAGATCTCTGATATTGCTCAAAATTTGATGCGTCCATGAGATCCTCCTCTTTCTCTCTTCCACAGAATAGATCTTCAATCATGCTCAAGAGATCCACACCAATAAGAAGCTCTCCATCAATACTCCAAAAGATATTACCAAGAATCTCTCCATTGATCCACAAAAGGGATTCTTACCAAAATGTGCATTTTACAAGAGATCCTAGCTTCTTATTTATACTTTCATCTTCTAGGTCACTTAGCCCATTTTTAAGTTACTTAACCCATTTCTAGGTCACTTAACCTATTTTCCTTATTTTAGGGTTAACCACTTTCCATGAATATAAAGTTTTCAATACTTTATCATTTAAATATTCCTTCTTGATTTTGTCACTTTACTTTATTATTTAAATAATCCATCTTGATTTACTTTATCATTTAAATAATGATTTCTTCTTTTCAAGCACTTTTACTTCTTTGACCTTTTGGGGCTTCAAGCCTTCATATGGGGTCCTCCAACTTCATAAGACCATAACTCTCWAACCGTGAGGAGTTATGTGACATTCCACATACCACCGGAAATGGAATGACAAGCACTATCCATCTAGGATAGTTTCACCAACAACTTCATTCATCTTCATCTCATTATTCCACATACAAGCATGGGTCCTCAAACGTTTCTTCTAGGATAACCCAATCCGTAAAGCGTCTTCCCGTGAGGGATTTCAACATAAGGGGACCACTTTGGAGTTAATCCATTTGTGCACCTTATCAACCATGATAAGACACTAATGATTCATCTTTGTATCGATTGGTTTCCACTTGGACATATATTATTCTCATCAAGAGCATCATATCAATCAATTACTTGACATCAATCAATGACATCAATCAAACCATACCATTTACATATGATCCAATAATCTCCCAAATAATCAAACCATTGGCATCAATGACAAACCATTTGCATCAATGAAAAAACATTGGCATCAATGACAACATGATCCAACAGAGACACTATCGGATGCTTTCAGTAAGTACCCTACTTACGATAAATAAATGTACTCCATTGTGCAAGCCTATCGCCAGTGGAGAAATTACATTCTTGGGAAGGATACATTCATCCACACTGATCATAAGCCACTAAAACTCATGCAGACAAAAGGAAAATTACAGAATGATCACCATCAAAATTGGTCCTCATACTTGCAGCAATTCCACCTCAACATCAAGTATAAAACATGAATCACCACGCTGATTGCCTCAGCAACCTCCAGTCGCGGAACTCACCATGGTGATAGACTCTTGCAACCATGAGACCTCTGGATGGCCCAAACTCTATGAGACAGACCCAAACTTTTCCACCACCTACCAAATGTTGGGTGCAAACTTAGTTGTCGATAATTTTCATCTTTATGATGGGTTGTTGTGTCGTCTGGGCCACATCTATGTTCCATCAAGAGAGCAAGAGAAGTTGATCTGGGAATCCCACTACAGTTGGGTTGCAAGACACTTCGGAGTCGAAAAGACAGTGGCAATGCTACAAAAACATTTCTACTGGACAAAACTTCGACATGAGGTTAGCAAGTATATCAGGTCTGATACTGCCTATAGTATTACCAAACCAACCACTAAGAAACATGGCCTATACACCCCTATTTCTACTCCTGATAGGCCATGGGAATCCATTTCAATGGACTACATGTCGGGCCTCCCATCCACCAAGCGGGGAAATGACTATGTTTTTGTGGTTGTTGATCATTTTTCTAAGATGGTGATTTTGGTTGCCTGGAAGAAGAGCATCATAGCGGAGGCCACTTCCAAGCTCTTCTTTGAACGAGTTTGGGTACATTTTGGAATCCCACAAACCATTGTTTCATATCGAGATACTTGATTTCTCAGCACATTCTGGTCGAGCCTCTAGGCACTGCTAGACACCAAGCTCACCAAATCCATGACCTTCCATCCCCAGACAGATGGCCAAACCGAGGTCATAAATCGAATGGTTGTGCATATCCTTCAGATGTATAATTCAAAACACCCTCACACATGGGATGAGAGCCTTCCCTATGTCCAACATAGCTACAACCAAGCCCTACATAGCTCAACCGACCACAACCCCTTTCAGGTGGGGTTGGGATTCCAACCATTGGGTCCCATACATGTTGCACTTCCCCTTGTGGTCACCTCGACCGACTCATCTACTGCTCCAACTGAAGCTAACAAAGCCACCCAGTTCATTGAGTGGATCCAACACATCCACCAACAGGTTCAAGATATCTTATAGAAGTCCAATGACAAGTACAAGCAGTTCCATGATCAACATCAGGTGCCACATAAGTTTCAGGTGGGTGACAAAGTTTGGTTGCACTTGCAGAAAGAACGCCTTATAGGACCCCATCAGAAGCTTCACCAAATCCATTATGGGTCGTACACCATCACCAAGGTCATGGGGGATAATGATTTTGAGCCCAACATTCCTCCTTTCCTTGGCCTGGACATAGTGTTCAATATGGATCTCCTTCTCCCTTATTTCCCACCATTATTGGACACCTCAGACGTAGTAGAACAACTGACACCAACAGAGCTCAATCTTGTCTGCATACAATAGGAATCCAATGATTATATTGTGGACACACAGATCAAGGGCACTCAACAAAAAAGGATCCATATTTATTGAGTCGTCAAAGAAGGGTAGCTCCTGCACCAAGGAAAAAGGCTCACTTGGGGCCAAATTCAACAGAAATTTCCTCATTTGATGGGGGAAATCAACAAAATGGAGACAATTTATTCATAAGGAGGGAGGATTGATCCAAGTGGATATCGGTGGCCACCCACCTTTTCCAACTGGCTCAAAACAATTTTCTGGCAATTTTGGCAATTTACTATTTTTAGTAGTTTTAACTTCCGGGGCCATTTTGAGGGCCTAAATCAAGGTTTTTTGGGATTGATATTCTCAATGATAATACAAGGCCGTATTGATCCCCCAAAATGAATCTCCTCGACTATACCTTTTCAACAGGCTATCATATGCCTAAAACGGAGATCATATGCAAACGTTACGACCCCGGGAAGTTGATGTACTAACTTACCCAGACGGGGCTCACATGACTTTTGGCGCTTCATCTCCTAGGGTTAGGTTTTTGGATGTCTAGGGTTTTTTGCATTCCTGTTTATTTTAAAAAGTCCTTCATAGCCTCATTCTAAGGATCTTCTGGCGAATGAGCGCAACCATCACATCTCTTCTCAGAGATAAGCCGCCACCATTCCAGCAAGCTTGTTTTTGCTGCATTTTACAGTTTCAACTTATTTACTTATTGAATAGAAAACTAGTTTTACTGTATCTCTATTATTTTGTGTTAAGAACCTATTAAAAATATGTAGTCATTTCGTTCTTCTCATAAAATCTAGATCATTTCACCATAGTTGCCCACGACATCGTCGCATTTTTCTTGGTGTTAAGGGTGGGGCGATTTACTGTACAAAGAAAAAGATAAGCTTCTCAACGCTTATAGAATAGAAGATTCAAGGGTGAGGTGGCCTCCGATCAGTTTGGATTTGAGTCGCATCCCTATTCTAGTGGGATCATCCTAACCTCCTCACCCTGTTCTTTTCAGCTTATAAAAGGAGGGGAGTTCTCATGGGGAAAGTTAGCTTTGGAATGGTTAGAGAATTTTTGGAACTTCATCTTAGTTACAAAGATTCAACAAATGATATATTAGTCTAGCCAAGATTATGCATTAGCTTCATCTATAGATAATTCATATGGAGTGTTTGGGACTATGATGGCTTTAAGTTTCACTTTGTCAAGTTGCAATCATAAGTAGCTTTCAGATCTATAGTCTCAGAATCTATGGAGTAGAAGTGTGTGGGAAGCAAGGAACTGTTGGAAGGAACCTGACAACATCAAGGCATCTGGTTGTATCTTTCTTCCACATTCTTTAATACATATATACTTTTTATTTCCTATATGAACTCTATTTTTCCATATTGTATGATTCCTTGATCACGTACATAGTTTCATATCGAATGGAATCTGTTATTCTTGTCTTCATTCGAATGTGTTTATTTGTAGATACTTCTCCATAAGCCTTATGACGGAGTTGGGATCACATTGGCGAGGTCATGTCTACAACTTTTAAAAGGTATGTTTTGGATCCTGTTCTTATTTGGTAACTAAAATCTAAGGAAAGTGTAGTATCCTGTCTTGTTTTGTTCTAGTTTCGAGGTGAAACTAGGGAGATCAGTTTGTGTCCACACTTACCGATTTGTCCTGAAACATATATATTTCAATGTCCAGTTTAATTTATCTATCTATCTATCTGCCTATCTTTAATGAGTAATTGAAAGTAAACATTTTTTATACTTAAAACATTTTTGTGGTGTGTTGTTAAGTATAACAAAAATATTTTGCATTAATATAGACCCATATTAACTTGGATCAATCATGGATATAGAGGGATCAAATATATTGAGTTACACAAATTTCCTCAATTATTTTCAATCTAAAAAATGTTTAACCTCAATGGACTTTATATATCCATGAAGTAAAAAGTTATTATTTTTTCAATAGGTGCTTTTACAACCCAAAATGAGGGAAATGTGTAATTCCTCTCGTGCTCAACAAGGAGTTGACACATGCCATTTAAAAAAAAAAGTTAATTCTTCTCCCATAGTGGTGCAGCCAGAAGAGGATGAGAAGAAGTTAGTGGTTCAACTACCACCCAAGACTAACAAAGTTACATGAAAATGAACAATAATTTCATGATGGACTTGAAGAGGAGGGTTTAGAGATTTTAAAAGAGAGGAAAAAACTCCACCTCAAACTTTAAAGATGTCCACTCTACATAGAATTCAATCAGAGAGGTATAAACATAGTCTGTTTGATTTTAGATGTATATTTTCTTTATCTTCCAACATTAATGAGCCTACAACAGTGAAATATGAAATGGATATTGAAGATAAGGAGTTCTAGAGATTGGTCATGGATGAGGAAACAATTTCACTTAGAAAGAATGATACATGGGGCTTGGTCCCATTTCCTATTGGATGGAAACCCATTGGATGTAAATAGGTGTTCAAAAGGAAGATTGATTTAAATGGTAAGGTCAAAAAGCATAAGTAAAGGTTGGTTGCAAAAGAATATTCCCAAGTTGAGGGGATAGACTTTGGTGAGATATTTTCCCCGGTTGCTAAGTTAACATCTATTAGGTCCTTATTATATGTACTAGTAGCCTTTGATTTAGAGATAGAATAGATGGATATGAAAACAACATTCCTACATGGTGTCTTGAAGGAGGAGATCTATATGACATAGCCAAAAAACTATGTTTAAAAAGGTAAAGAGTATTTGGTTTGCAAGTTAAAAAATTCTTTATATGGTCTCAAGAAGTCTCCCAGAATGCGGTACCAAAATTTTGATTATTTTTTGTTGGGATTATGATTTTTGAGATCCAAATCAAAGAATTGTGTGTATTATAAACATGATGGTAGTAATTTCCTTATTATCACTCTATATGTATATGATATGTTATTCTTTGGTAATAGTAAGGATCTGATTTGTGATTTGAAGTCTTATCTTTCAACACAATTTGATATGATAGACTTGGGATCTATAAAATATATCTTAGAAATAGATATCATAAGATATAGAGTGAATAAAAGGCTTTGGTTGAGACACAATAAATATGTAAAATCTATGCTACAACTTTTTTTCATGGCAAATTACAAACCTTTGAGTGTTTTGATTTTTGCAGGAACTAAGATTTCAGTTGAGCAGTGCCCAACAACACCTACAAAGATGGAGGCTATGGTTTATGTTCATTATTCCAATTTGGTTGGTAGTTTGTTGTATGCTACGATTTGTACTAGACCAGAAATTGCACAAGTAATGGAAGTCTTGATTTGATTCATGGCTAATCCTGGACATGAACAATGTGCTTCAATGAAAAGGGTCTTCAAGTATTTGCGAGGTACCTATGAATATTCCATTTTCTATCATGGTAATGTTTTAGGGCACCCACACTCAATCGATATATAGGGTTATGTAGATTCTAATTGGTAGGGGGATGTTGATAGAAGGTGATCTATGATTGGATATATGTTTCAATTGTTTAGTGGAATAGTAATTTGGATGATCAAGCAATAAGTTGTGGTCTCGTTCTCCACTGCATAGAAAAATTATATGACAACTACTCATGCATACAAGGAGACCATTTGTCTTATGAAACCATTTTCAGAAGTAGGTATAAGTAAAAAATCTATTATGTTTCAATGTGATAGTAAAAATGTCATTTGTTTGGCTAAGAACACAACCTTTCATGCAAAGACAAAGCATATTGATATCCAATACCATTTAATTAGGAACATGGCAGAGGATGGAAAGGTGATACTAGAGAAAGTTGACACCATGGAGAATGTTGAAAATGCAATAATGAAACCTATTATAAAAGGTAAATTCAAGTGGCGTTGTGAGTTTATGGGACTCATGGGCCCTAACAATTATCTCATAGTTTGACACATTCTCCCTTGTACCCTTGCAAGTTATATGAAAAATGGGAGAATGTTGAGATAGTTGTGTCATACACCTTGCAGTTTTGTAGTAGTGAAAAGAATATTTGCATTGTTGTAGTTGAGTAGAGAATACTTGCAATATTGCAGTAGAGAAAATAATACTTGCAATGATGCAGTAAAGTAGAGAATAATTGTAGTGATGTAATAGAGTAGAGAATACTTGCATAGAAATGGAAAGGAATAACCTATTGATAGTTTCAAATATGCATAAATGGTGAACCATAAATGGTTTATGGTTTTATTATGCCTATTATTTGAGTGCCAAGGCTATAGGAAATCATATAGAGTGAGTCTTATCTTACCATTATCTTGCATAAATTTCTACACAAATATGCTATTGTTAAGCACTCTTGTTGAGAGCGAGAGATTCTATATTGTAACCATTTAGTTGTTGAATAATAGATTGAGTGTGCTTTAGAGTGTCGGGTTTTTCTCTAGAAATAGTTTTCCCGAAGAAATCTCGTTATCTATGGTTTGTTTTTTATTTCTTTGTTGTAACTCTTTTAGTTTATTGTGTGCACATTCTTCTCTCATAGATTAGTGTAGGAAGTGTATTCCGCACAACTGCATCCTTTCATACATCATTAAATAATTTTGAAATGACATAAATTAACATTTAATTTTAAAGTATATTATATAATAAAAAAACATAAATCAAATCAAAATTTTATGAATATAAATCTTTAATATTTTAATCTTGAATTAAAATAAATTTAATCTAATTTAAAATAAATAAAATAATATTAAATATTAAATAATTAGAAACTAAAACATTATTACATATCTTTGAACTTAAATCTTAGATAACTCTCAAACATAAGTTTTAAGTGAATAGAAAAAAGGTATATTTAACTACATAACACTACCTTATAATATACATATCTTTTTTGGTGTTGCGGTAAGACCTAAAAATATTTTTGACTGGATAAGACCTCGTCTTCTTCAGACGTAAGGAAACCGACATAGGCATCTCACAAGAATGAAAATCGGCATGAAGATAATTAACTAATGTGTTAATTTAATTAATCTTAAGTACATTAATTAGCAATGTAATACTTTAATGACTAGAGAAGTAAATTCTGAAACTCATTATGGGAGAGTTATGATAGATTTTACCATCCTGAGAGAAAATAAACAAATATACATATATTCTCTGAAATGCTTGTGAAGCAAAAGGTGATCAAATTAGTGGATTCATATGAAAAAGTATATTTAACATAAATATCACACATGTTACCAAAACCTTGTAACCTTTTCCATTGACAATAAATATTTGGTCTATATAGCCCCACTGCTATAATCCAATTGTTATGGTTGCTATACCATACCGCTTTAATATTGCAATATTTTTTTATGGAACCTCTTCTTCTATGGTCTATCTCTAGCTCATTTAGGTCCAGTGTTTGAACCAAAACTCTAATACCACCTGTAAGATACCCCACCCCCTAATATTAAGTTGGTGGGATGCACATAAATTTCACATTTTACTCACTAATCCACCTTTTTTATTCACAAATCTAATACCAATTATGATTTCTATGTTAATTATTCTCCTCGATATCTTTCCAACTACTTTACTCTTGCTCAATTCTAAGCTCGGACCAAGAAATTATGACCTTTTGGGGTTTGTAATAATTTTCTCTTTCCTACATTAGCATGTTTGCATGGAGTCCCTATTGAAATGGAAAAACCTGTGTCAGCTGATGTGGTATAGCCACATATACCATCAACATATCAAAGCTACCTTATACCATCAATACAAAGTTGTCTCGAGGCACCAATGAGAAATAATGTTTCAATCATAGGTGGAAAGATATCTAAGTCATTGATATGAAAGTGATCGGTGAGTGCACTAAGGAAACATTTTCCAAAGCACTAATGGACATTTTGTTCTGATTTTCAATGATAACCTTTCTGCCAATTGTCAATAACAAAGTTGTGCAGTGGTGTGGATGGCATAGTTTCATTCTACCATTGATGGCCAAGATTTCTCCAAGTATCGATGATGAGTTGGGTTTGGGAAGCAATGAGTGAGTTCATTCCTGCAAGCATCGATGCACAAGTTTTCTCTCAGTATTGATACATAGGTTTTTCCAATGCATTGAAACATGTGTTCATAAGATGTTTGATTTCATTTAAAGGGAAGTTCTTTTGGACTATCGAAACTAGGATTATTTTGACCCATCAAAATCCAAATATTTTTGACCCATTGAAAACCAAGTCCTTTTGACCTGCTGAACTTTGATATTTTCCAACTTGGAACCTTCCCATGTCATCATCTATAAAAAAAAACCTACCACTGTGGACCTTGTCTATATGTTCCATCTGTATGTCTCACATCATCAACTTGTATATTCATATCATTGAACTTGACACCTTTTCTTGTCACATTCAATTAATATTTTGACTTGGATATATTGCATAGTCACAATATTTTGATCTCTCTGACATTTCACACCAATCATTCCTTCTTTGTAGTGTATCGCATCTTTCAAAATATATCATCCATGTGACACATCCCTTTTATCTCATCGCAACAATCATTTCATCCTTGTGATGAACTTGTCTTTCCTCCCTTTATTTCATTGCAACAAAGATTGTTTTCTTGTGGTATATCACACTAGAAACTATTTCAATGTGATAGGTCGCACCCTTCAAACTTTCCTCAGCGTGGTAGAAATTTCACATCGCCAAAAAGATATCTTCATTGTAGTGTATCACACCAAAATTATTTTTTTCCAATACATCATACTGCAACACAAATGTTCTTCATGCAATATACTTAAACTTCTCAAAGCTTCCCCAAAGTTTCCTAAGTCTTCCAATCCACCTTCCTAGATGATAATGTTGAATCACATGGAAATTATTTATGTGTGATGCATGTTGTATCACACCAAATATTTTCCTGCTAAACACATTGTATCACACTAAATATTTATCTATGCAATACATAGAAAATTATAAGTCTTTTCACAAAATTTATAAGTCTTTTCATAAATCTTATAAAGGTTTGTGTCACTAATTTAAAGCATTATTAGTGACAAAATTATGGTTTTTATAGGGTCCAAGTCCTTTTCATTTATCAATGATTTTACTCCAAATCCTTGTCCCATTAAAACACACATTCATATAAACATACATTGGATTTCATTAATTCCTAGGGGATACACACCTGTGGCCACATAAATTACAAACAATAGTTCTATCGTTTATTCACCAATGGAATCCTATGGCCATATTATTTATTCACAAAACCTATAACCACTAATCCTGTCGAAAGATTTAAACTTCCAATTTCAAGATACATTGACATCCATGAAATGGATTTCTCATCAAAATCAAACAACAAACTTGAAGAAAACAATTTTCAGCACAAGCCATGAGACAATAGCATAAAAAATCATAATTATTTCATTGACATACATAATTTATATTATCCATTCAACACAAACAAACAACAAGCATGTAGTAATTCATTCTTGACATTCAAACAATGAAACAATAGCATAATGCATCGTAATGGTTCAACTAAATAACAAAATGAACTTGTCTGTTTGAAATCCAAAATGACTGAAGTAGAGCAATGTTCCATCCAACCATAGTATTTGTTGTACATATTTTATTTACAACAAGCCACCCCCAAGTGAGGATATGGTACCACCAGGGTGAAATAGGTTGTCTTAGGGAAGGTACTCTATCTCAGGGCTATGAAATTACCAACCCAAAGATCTCATTGTTGAGTTCTCTTGGACCAACATAGAAAATTAGGCACCCCCCACTACCTACCCCACACCATACAAGGAGAAGGAATTCCTTATCTGTTATACAGTCCCTTAGAATCCTCTCTCTCTCCAATGCTCTTTAGTGGGTGCATAGAGTATCTAGCTATTCTCCATCACTCCAATAAAATACTCTCTAGATTCCTTGACACTTCATAGAATTTTTAAGCTTTCTCTCTTTGATTTTTCTATCAAAAAATGTGGTTTACCATGGAAAATCTATTGAATATCATGAAAACCTTCTTGGCTTCTTTTCCTGCAAATATTTTCACTCTTTCCGTCTTTCCTCTTCTCCAAGAATTTACTTCTTCCTTTCATTCACATTTATTCCTCTTATTCAAATTGATCATTTGGCCTATGCACCCTCTCAAAGTTCTCTCACATGGTGCTCTACACACCCCCTGTGAGATCTCTTTCTATCCTCACACATTAGTCTAAGAGTGACCAAAAGACTCGATTCCCTCTACCAACCAGTGGCATCCATCCAAAACAATTAAGAATTTGTCTTCCCTTTGTTTGCATGAGTGCAAGCATGATTTATTGTGTTAAATATGAATTCACTACCTCTCTACAATGAACCATTTGCATGCCTACAAGTGCATGCCTAAAAGCATGCATAAATCACTACCTCTACAGTAATTCGTTTCCATCCTCCAACATCCAACTTCCTCTCCAACAACACACATGGGTTCTCTAACTCATGGTTGCATGAATGAATCTCCCATTGAATTCACCCCCTTGATGTGTGGGAATGATTTCCAAGAACATGGGGGTATATCTAGTCTTGACCCACTCCTCTTATAAATCCCATCATCAAGGTATTGAACCCATGCTTCCATAACTTTGTTAGATGTAATTCCCCACCAACCACCACTTGCATTTAATGATTGGTAGTTGACGCTTCTATATTTTTAATGAGGAATATGATAATGAAGGGAAAGGGTAAAGTCAAGTCATATATAAAAACTTAGTATTGCTTGTCCATCCCCTAGGACCCCTTCACTCTTTCCCTCTTGTGGTATCATGGCCCCTCTTTATGTGCCCATTCCTTGGTAAACCTTGGATATTTTATTAAATGCATAAATAACAATAATTACAATATTCATATCACCATGACATGTCTTCCTCATGGTCTAAAATAAATCATGGTAATTAAAATGTCCACGGTTAAGAGAAATTTTTTTTTAATCAGAATTAATTACAATTAATCATGGAGATTAAAATTGGGGATATTATAATAAGTTAATAACCATTTTCTTCCTTGATCTTGTTGCTCACCAACAACATGGAAAAATGACACTTATTGTAATCAATTTTTGCACTAGATATTTACTTAATTCAAGAGTTCCTTAAATAAATGCAACTTGTTCATTTATGAAGTGCACTACAATGAAATCAATGCACTATATCATTAAAAATTAATGTTATAGTGCAAAATATCTTATGAATAGTTGACATTATATATATATATATATATATATATATATATATAT
>ML794022.1:653815-668864 GCA_009831015.1 Picea engelmannii
AGGACACCTAACAGACAACAAGTGAGGCTCTCACTTGACACTAGTAGTGCAACCCGTGAGGCACTGTCAAGTTTCTAGAACTGGGGAGTTACGAGGTGAGAGGCGAGACATGTGTTGGATCTTAGTGTCTAGGACCTAGGAACTCACATCATTCGAGTTTCTAGTGGCCTCTAGAAGATCTAGAACCCTCTCCCAAGCCTCCTCCAGGAGCTATATAACAAAGGCAAGCCTTGGGAAGGAGGAGGACGAATTCAATGGAAAGGTTAGTATGTCAAAACTACAGAACTATTTATCTAATAAGTCATTGGAGTCTAGAATTTCCAAGGAGTTGTAAGGAGAAAGAAGATTGAAGGAGCCTACATCAACACCTATGGTATGTAATTGTGATGTAAGTTTCTATTTGCAGTTAATAGATCATTTGATTTTTCCCTGAATATTTGTCATTGATATATAAATGTTCAGATATGATTTGATATATTATAGATCATATTAGAATAATGGTAGATCTAGGAATATAATACTAGGAAGATAAGTGGAATGGTATTGTTTTGTCTTTGGTGTGCAATGGAGCAGGTTGTAGAAGCTAGAGATGGAACTTTAGGACTACAACAACCAAGAATATACCAAGGACAACCCTCAGGAAAATTTATGCCATTCTTCCATCTTCTTGTGTAATGATATTATCGCTTGTTTCTAGGAGAACCATAAGAAATGTGCCCCTCATGTCTAGGATATCTAGGATTATCCTAGGGAGATCTGATTCAACCATTCAATGAGATCCTTGTGAGATTTTTTCCCATAACATATTGGAGACCATACTAGGGAAGAAATCCTTTCTATTTGAATCTCTTTTCCTTTCTTTCTCTCTATTTTTGTAGTGTGAGTCTTGTTGTTTTCCATTAAGGTTTTAAGGGCTTAGATCATGTAGATCTGAAAGATCTAGTTCATATCTGGAGGTCTGGAACATTTACTTCCCTCTAAAAAAAAAATTTGATATTCCTCGCTTGTTGTAGTTCTATTGTCCCACAAGGACCCCTCGCTTGTGGACTTGCATGTGTCCCACGAAGACCTCTTAGATATACATTTTTGCAGTGATAATCCCATGTATTTCCAAGATGAGACATTCTATGAGCTTGCATAGCTTTGTGATTAGTTCTTTGAGTGTGTTGGTACCCCTGCTATAAGAACATGCTTCTCACATTGATCATTTGTCAAGGTTATTGTTTAGTTGATTGGTGTGAAAGTTTTCTATTTGTTTGGACAAAATCCTTTTGTTGTCTGAACATTCAATTTTCACATCTCAGATCTCAGAAGTTGAACTCAAAATTCACTAGATATGATGAGATCTAGAAGCTTATTCCATTGGTTACATTCCTAATTTCCTTTGACCTTTCTATAGCACTGGATCTCCCCCCTCCTAGAAATTTTTTTAAGTGTGATAATTGTGGTGACATTAGTGTACGTTGATATAGCCTCGTCCCTGATATCATACAATATTTTTCTTGTTGTTTTTGTTTTGTTCTTGTTTGCATTAGCCTTTCTTGGTGAAGTCAAGATTGCCATATATTGTAAATTGAAAAAATTTCAAAAACGATCTCTTGAATGCTTAGTCTAATTTTGAGGCATTAGTGTCATGAGTGAGATACAATAATTTGTTGGTATTGGATATTTTATGTCTGATTGGTTGAATGGTTTATTTGAGGATTGATTTTGAGTGTTGAAAAAGAAAAAGGAAAACTCTATATCCCTCCCATAACTAGCTTTCATTAAATTGAAATATTTTGCACTTGCATATTTGAATTGTTTGGTTGGGTCAAGAGTCATCACTTCATACAAAGTTTCTTCCATTACCTTTGGACCTAAGCAACAACCATTAAAAACAAGTGTTTAATTTAAAATTAATTAGACATTTTTCCTTTGATAGTTAACCAACATTAGCTAGGCTTAGGGCCTTAGATTAGGATTGGAGAGCCAAATATCCAAGGCCACCAAACTCAACCTAGAAGTCATTAAAGAGTGTGAAAGTCCATTCTTGCAACCGGTGGGTAGGGAATCTCCTCTAACACAATATTCAATCATGAGGTCGCATTGGGGAAAGTAGGGAAATTACCCCTCTCTGCTTGTTTTGTTTTTTGCGGTATCCCTTCAATTGTTATGCATATGGGGATTCTACTGGGTCAACCCTCCATATTTTTTAGTCTTAGTTACCCTACCCTCACGAGCAGTCAGACTTACGATTGTTCTCCTAACCATATATTGTTAGGTTGTAACCTTAGTGTCTTTTCCTAGGAATCCGCATAGGTGACTGCAGGTGGGATGTGCCTATAGTACCTAGGGCAGGTGTTCATTGATGCTCCCAGTTCCCCCAGAGGGTACCCACATTAATAAAGGGTACTTGCACCAATTAGGGTTGTTTCACATTGTTCATCGTAACTTCTCCTGACACCTTCGCTAGTCAATCTAGTGGGGACTTCATCTCTGCCACATGGTTGGTTTTTGGAAGGCCCTTAAGCCAAATGGTTTTCTTTTTGTTTCCTAAATTTGATTAGGGGTGTGCTCTTTGAGTTTGAGTCTAGGTCATCCATAGGTTTATTTTTTTTTGTTAGTTTCATAAAATTTTCACCATGGTTGAACTATTGTACCAGTCTTGTCGATTATGAGGACTAGAGCCTATTAAAAAGGTGGAATCGCCTCTAAAGTGGTGCCATATCCATGACAAAGACTTTGAAGGGTCATATTTATGGTTTGACAAAGTCGATTTAGTTGATTTCAAAGTGATTGATTAAAGTCCTCCACCCAACTTCAATCTACCTTTAACTGAACCTAACGCCCCTATATTAGTCCAAGTACAAGAAATTTTCAATGATAATTTTTTGTTATTCAGTCATCCTCTTACCATGAATGGACCCAATATTTCATCTAATGAAACTGATCCCTTAATCCCATCCTCAATTGGGACTGGGGGGAACTCATCCAGGGGTTTCCTAGTCATGTCGTCATTTCCACCCCTTAGGTCCATTGGACCTTCACCATCCATACCTTTTGTTTTTGGTTCCTCCATGTGGGGGATGTCGCCTACATCTACGAATCCATATGTTAGTATACTTGGATTTCCCATGCCCATCCCACATACTTCTCTTCCCACATTTGGATTCTTTTCCAATAAGGGCTCGATCTTTGGTTTCATCATGGGAAGTGGATTTCCTTCCATTTTCGCTAATCCAATGACCAGTTTGATGTCATCAGGGGAAGGTACATATTTTTGATGGAGTATTCTTGGTGGTTTTGGGGTTGTCCCTAGTCAACCTAGGGTCAATGGTACTTATATAGGTTTCATGTTTCCATGGGTTAGAACACATTTTCTTGGAGGCACATCCCTTGGGGGAAATTGGATTTTTCCTTTTGTCCGCATATCTGGTTCTTGAGGTTTCTTCCTTGGGACCAGCACTAGGAACCTTTCTCCTGGAGGGTCATTTTTCCCCACTGGGATATTTTTTGGTGGCGGGAGTATTCATTCTCCTACCAGTGCCACCATCCCTGGGGGCACTCACTCTCCAACCATTGCTCGAACTTCCAACAACACCAACATAGGGGAACTACAAGGTCCATCTGGGACAAAAAAGACTTCACCTCCCTCCCAGTCTCCATTCTCACCGTTTTCCTTTCTTTCAACACTTGACTTACCATATTTTTCATGGTTAATGAATAACTCTTTTTACCATGATCCCTCATGGCCCACGATGCCATAAAAACTCCCATCAAACTTTCCAAAGTTTGATGGTAATTCAGGGGAAGACACTTCCACACACATCATAAAAAACCATTTGTGGTGCTCATCCAATTATTTAATGTATGCTAGTGTGCAATTGTGTCTTTTCCATATATCCCTGATCGAATCCACTGTCAAGTGGTATATTGAGCCAAAGGGAAATTATTTTAGAATATTCAATGACCTAGAAATGGCATTTTTAACCCATTACCAACTGCCTATTCAGTATGATATAGGAACATATATTTTTACTTCCCTGCATCAAAATAATTCCACCCACATCTCTGATCATATTCATGAATGGTATCGATGATGTAGTATGATTAAGACTCATATTCCAGATAAGCTCCTAATGGAGTGGTTCACTAAGTCCCTCTACCTCACATTGTCAAGGATGTAGCTATGGTCGGGGCGAACACTAAAGATAAAGCCATCTTTCTTGCCCAACATATATATTTTATTTATTCTCAGTCAGGTACTCTCTATGACATCATTCCAAATTCTCCTTTCCCATCAACTAATCCACACAAGTCAATCCCATGACCCCATGTCGATGGTGTGGTTGGTTCTATTTCCCATGTGTCTGTTAACCAGCTAGCTGATCATATGGGACACTTAGCCATTCAATCACAACCATCAGCAGCTGGAACTAATGATCAAAATTATGTAGTCCCTCTTAAAACCTCTGAGGTGAATTCATTGCTGTACACACAACCAAATAATCCTTAGCAACCTGGAGGCAAGAAAAAGAAGAACAAAAATAAAAATTCCACAGATGAGAAAGGGAATAACACTACCCAAACTTCCCAGGAGGGAGGCACTAAAGAGAAGAGAAAATATTGATTCCCCTGCACCATCTGTGGGGAGTACCATCCCACTCACCGGTGCCCTCAGAAAGATGATATCCATCGATATTTTTCACAACAACGGTTCTCCAAATAACCTACTATCTTAACTCATCCTTTCCCTCACCAACTGCAAAACATGGTTTCCTCAAATCCTTCCCCTCCACCATGGGCCATCATAGGTACCCCTCACCATGAGGGATATTCCTTGAATGCTTCATTTTTCATGTGTGACCACACAATCAACTTGCAGATTCATAACAAGAACTACAACATTCCCGATCCTTCCAATGCTTCCCCATACGCAACATATTTTCCCAAACTAATGGTCCTCTACAGATAGAGAAGCAATTCCTTTATGCACCTGTTCCCCCCGAAAGGAGTTCTTCATTGTACGACATATCATCCCAATGCATAGGCTACCCACAACTACAGTATTGTGGAATACGTATCCCATACACCTTGTGCCATGTTGGCCCTCAAATTTCTCCAAAGCTTCCCCACATAGAGAAAAAAATTGCTATCGGCCATAGGTAGGGTTTATCCCTCAAAGTCAAGGTTGATTACCTTTGACACTACCCAATTTACTCATAGACTCTCCCATCAATTATCCTTCTAGATTAAAGTGTGAAAAATGGGGAAAAACATCTTCCAAACAATTATTGATGAAGGAGCCTCGACTTGCATCATGTTGATTTCTTGTTGGAAATTCCTTGGCTCTACCAAGCTTGATATGTCTACTACACTATTAAAATACTTCGATGGACATATGTTCCAACCTCATGGAATAATCACCACCTTAACCTTTTATTTAGGTGGAAAGGTTGTCTCTGTTTCTATAGAGGTCATCGACGCACCACTTGAGTACAACTTGTTACTTAGGCATAGATGGTTCTACGATATGAATGTAGTCATCTCATCGGTATTTGGGGTTCTACGTTACCCCCACCAAGGAAAAATTGTTACAATTGATCAGCTTGCCTTTTGCACCCTAGACCTTGGATCCAATGTAGGGTCTAATGTACCCTTTTTCTTTGATACCACACAACCTGCTATGAATGTTGGTGCAAGGATGTTCAAAGATCCTTATATTAAGGGTATATTCCCTCTTCCCCCATCAACATGATTTCTTCATCTACTAGTTGATCCCTTGGGTATTTTGATCCTTGGGTGGTACCTCACCCAGAGGATTTTTATTCGTATGACACCTCCATGCCACTCACCCTAGTAGAGTTTTCCTACCAATAAATCTAGTCAGCCTCCATTGACCTTGAATTGGATTCCCCTCGGGATGTGGACTATAAGCAGTTTCCACTTCCCTCTTGGGCCTTTCATCCTCCTCTAGTTTCTTCTAACTCCCTTGATATTTAACTTCCTTCTCACGAAGACATCATGGAGATCATGGATTACCCTGATATGCTTTGGGAGAATTTGAACCACAGATCCTCTTTTCTCCCTGATTTGGAATGATTTGAGGATGACACTACAAATCTGGTTGCTCTTGGCTATGTTCAATGGTCCCAGTTTCCCATCATGATTCATGATGTTCTATCATAAGGGAACTTGGATAAGATATCAAAAACCATACCCATTGAAATTTCCCAAAATTCAACTGTCGTGGAACACATCCTGATAGGTGTCGACTATTCACCTCAAGAAATTGAAACATACACGACCCTATTTAAAGAATTATGTGATATTTTTTATTGGTCTTATGAGGAAATTCTTGGCATTGACCCCTAGATTATCGAACATGAAATCAAAACATATGATGGAGCCAAGAAGGTCTGGAAAAATCTACGGCCATTCAACCCAAAGAAATTTAATTACATTAAGGTAGAGGTAGAGAAACTCCTTCGTGCCCAGTTTATCTATCCAGTTCCTTTGACAGAGTGGGTGTCTAACATTGTTTTGGTCACTATGAAATAGGGTACTATTTGAGTCTATGTTGATTATAGGGATATAAACAAATCTTGTCCTAAATATAATTACCCAACCCCATTCAATGACCAAATTATCGATGAATGTGTTGGTAGTGAAGTCTTCTCTTTCATGGATGGTTTCTCTGGATATAATCACATACAGATAAAACTGAAAGATTAACACAAGATTTCCTTCATTTGTCCGTGTGGAACATTTTCTTATCAACAACTTCCTTTTGGACTTAAGAATGTTGGATCCACTTTCCAATGAGCCATGTCATATGCTTTCCACGCAAATGAATTGTGGAGGGTTTCTTCGATGATTTGGATGGTCACTCCTAGTGTCATGAGGACCATCCTAGTCACCTGCAGGCCATTTTTATTTGATGTCGTTACTACAATATTTGTTTGAATCCACATAAATGTATATTTTGTGTGATATCTGGGAGATTGCTAGGATTTATTGTATCCAAGTATGGGATCTTGGTATATCCCTTGAAAGTTGAGTCTATCATCAAATTTCCTCCTCCTTGTACCATTCACCAACTTTAGAGTTTGTAAGGGAAGGAAAACATTTTGTGATGATTCATTGCCAACTATACCAAGATAAAAAAAAGGTTTTTTTCACCTATTGAAAAAAGTGTACCTTTTCTATGGGATGATCAATCACAACATTCATTTAATGCCTTGAAGAAGGCCTTGACATTGACTCCCTTATTGAGTCCTCATGATTACACTCATGATTTATTTCTCTATCTCGTGGTTGTTGAATCCACACTTGGCATGGTTCTCATCTAGGATGACGAGGTGCAATGAGAGCACATAATTTATTATCTTAGAAAAGGACTTGTAGGTCCCAAACTTCGATACTCTCATGTAGAAAATTTGGCCTTCGCAACAGTCTATGCTATCCAATGATTACACCATTACATCCTCTTGCACAAAACCATTGTATTTTTCGATGCCAACCCAATGCAACACATCCTTAGTAATTAGATCATTGGGGGAAAGTACTCAAAGTGGATTTTTATCCTCCAATAGTTTTACTTGAAATTTGTCTCATCTAAGTTTAAGAAATCCTTGGCTTTCATAGAGTTGATGTATGAACTTCCCTGAGTCAAAGACTAACCAGTGGTTAATGATTCTTTTCCCGGTGATTTCTTGTTCCTTATTGACTCATCCGATCCTTTGTATGGAGACATATTGGTCTACCTACATACTCAATGTTACCATCCACATATTTCTTGTGATGAATGTAAATGCATCAGACATCAAGCTAAACACTACCTGATTGTAGATAACAACTTGTATCGATGGGGTTTTGATTTGATCTTACAACAATGTCTCATTTACGAGGAAGCTAAACATGTTCTCAATGACTGCCATGCAGGGGAATGTGGTAGTCATCTCTCTGGGTTATCCACTTCCCAAAAGATACTTCATTTTGGATATTTATGGCAATCAATCTTTAAGGAGTGTATGAATGTCGTCCAATGATGTCATTCTTGCCATATTTTCAGTCGTAAGATGTGTGCTCATCCTGCCCCCCTTTGTCCTATGGTGACCACCAACCCCTTTTCAAAATGGGGCATTGATTTTATGACATGTAATCCTACCTCGGCCAATGGTCATGCCTACATCATCGTGGTCATTAACTATTTCACTAAATGGGTTGAGGCCATGCCTACATATTCTTACGATGACACCACTACCACTCTATTCATATTCAACCACATTATTGTGAGGTTCAGTGTCTCCAGGACAATCATGAAAAATCATGGGTCCCATTTCTGAAACAAGATGATGAATGAATTAGATGCCAAGTTGGGTCTTCATCATGAGAACACAACACCATATTAACCACATTCCAATGGCCAAGTAGAAGCCATAAATCATGTCCTTAAAACAATGATCCATAGGATGTTAGGGAAACATAAAAAAATCTGGCACCTGATTCTTTTTTCTGCATTATGATCTTACCAAATCTCTACTAAGAAAACCACCGGATTTACCCCATTTTATCTTGTTTATGGCCTAGAGGTAGTACTTCCAATTGAATGAAAAATCCATCCTTAAAACATATCGTAGAATTGTTTCCCAATAAATCTTCCAAGGAGGAACTCCTCTTGTACTTGGCTCAACTCAATGAACAATGTTGTGATGTTTCTTTGGCCAATGAGACACATAAGTAGCCTGTCAAAGCTCAGTATGAAAAATCGGTCTGTCCTGGTATTTTTGCAGAAGGTGACTTGGTATTGGTTTATGACCAAGATCATGACACTTTGGGAGCCGATAAATTTGAATCCCTTTGGCATGGCCCTTACATTGTTAAATGTGTCTTGAAAAGAGGGTCCTACATGTTTGTAGATTATGATGGGAATCCTCTTTTGGAGCCCCATAATGGGCTCCACCTCAAAAATTATTATTCTTAGGAATTTTGTCTACACGATGCTTTGTACATAGGCGTGTTTTATTTTTGGCTATGGAGTGGTTTGTTTTTTCTTTTATACGCATGCCATTTGTCTTAGTTTTCTTCTTATCATGCTTTCTAATTGATTTGCAGATGTCATCATCCACCTTAATGTACATGGGATATGGTGATGGTGCCAACCGTAGTACCCAAAACATAGCTTCCGTTGTTTGGATGATTTTCTCACCCACTGACGAGCTTGTGAGTTCATGAGGCGTCTACCTTGGGATTACAACCAACAATGATGCAAAATATAGTGACATCATTGAACTTTTGTTCGAAGTGCTTACCCTTAGTATTCAACATATTATCATTAGATTGGACTTTTAGCTTGTGGTATCACAATTGAATCACACATATAGTTTTAGAAATCCTGGACTTTTACATAAATATTTGAGGGTATATATTCTTGACCATTACTTTGATCATATTGAATATTGTCATGTTTCACGAGGATTTAATATGTTGGTTGATTCATTAGATAATTATGTGTTAGAATGGATTTTTTCCCATTAAATTGAGTAATTAGGAATGCATGTACATAATGTGTGGGTCCATTGTCACATCATTAGACATCCATAAGTAGCAAGTGACATAAAAAAAAATTATATATATAATTGTGCAGTGTGATTTACATCCTTCCATAAAATGAGGTGCATAAGAAAAACTAAGGCTCTACTGGTCTCCTGGTACATATATATGTCGACTAGCTAATATAAGTGCCATGAACCACTCACTCTTGTTTCTCATGGAAACATAATGTAGTACGAATGGATTTCCAAAGTAGTCGACAGATAGGGCCAAATACTCCCCTCGCATGTCGCCTCATGTGATCGAGTATCTTGTGCTCTAGTGTTACAATAACTCCCATATTAATCCCCTCTAGATTTTGTCAGACACACCACATTTATTCATAGATAGAACCTCCCTCCCCACCCGATGACTCCTTACCACTACTATGGTTATGGTCTCGACCCTACCCCTCTGGCTTCTCTGGTCTGACATCTTCCCAACAAACACTTGTGTTAGTATGCACCCACAAAAACAAATTAAATATCGTAAAATTAAAAAAAAGAAAAAAGAAAATTAAAAAAAAAAACACAAATTTACCTGTAGATCCCCAAGCCTCCGCTGGGGGTAGTGGAAGCTCTAGATCATGAAAAACATCCATTCTTGCATACAGAAAGTACTCAATGATCACAATATGGTGCCTCCACCAACTTGTAAAACCAATACCATAATGGTATTGATGTTGCCAATACCATAATGGTCCTGATGTCCGAGTACCCGCATGACAATATTGCTTGATATAACTAGAAATATTACAACCCTCTCATTTTGGTGTGTATCCCACATGCCATGGTACACCCCGTCGATATAGCCCAGTGGAAACGTAGAAATCATCTATATCTAACACTAGGAGCTTTCCCTAGATGATAAAATGCTCTTGATTAGGATCCCAATATAGGACCAACTGGTTTAATAGCAACTCCATGGAGCCCAACATCAGAAAATATAAAAACTTTAACAACCAACATTCCTGAAGGGGTTCCAGGTTCATTTGGTCCCCTTGGGAAGCATAGTCAACTACCTCATGTTGACATTCCTTCCACTCAATCATATTACCTTTTTCCCCTACATCCAACAAACCATTAATACCAACTAGTCATAATGTCATTCAGAAATCAAGTTCCCTCTTAAAAAAAAAAACAGTTGTCCCCTACGTCCTTGGCCCATATGCCCTTCACTCTTGGTTTGGCCTCGCGAGACTCCCTCAAGACTTCATGCAGGGCCTTGCAGGAAAGACTTATCTTGTCACGCAAGGCCCCATGTGAACTAACCTAGCTATCTATCTAGGCGGCCCCAAACCCTTCATGACCCTCAACCTCATGGCCATCGAGCCTGAGTTTTCCCTATGGAATGAGAAATACAAAAACATGACAAGTAAAAAATGATTGGTTACTTACTTGGATCCCGCTGGATGAACGATTAAATAATAATTCGACACCAAGCTCCACACACCTCCTCTCGGTCGAAGGCTCCTCCTCAAAGATATTCACACTCTCTCCTTTCAAGGTGAAGAATGAAATCTCTCCAAGGTAACTACTCTTTTTATAACCTTGTGAGAGAATAAATATTCATTTCTTTATGAGATACCAAAAGTAGGGTTTTTATTTTATTTGGAGCTCATTTTATTATTCCCTTTTCACTAATGTCCCATGGAAGCCTAGTTTCCATGTATTTTCATAGGACTCTAAGGATTTTTATGAAGATGGCTACTTCCGATTAGACTTGAGGTAATTGTTTCTCACCTAGCATATAGGGATAGGTTTTTCCCATTTCTCGCCTTGCATTATTAACCGCCCATAATACTAGCATATGCCTTAGGTTCAAACCTAGTCAGTTGCAACATTAGCCACTCCTTTTGAACATCATGAATGGTTCGGTAATGCCTACCTATCATGGGCAATTTAGTTAACATCTAGAATTCCATATGGTGCCCATGCTGTGATTTTATTGTAGGCCCTGGACCCCTCCTTTAGCCTCGCCATGACTCAAAGATTGAGCCTAATTCTCCTCTCTTCCTCTATATTTTGGCCACATCTCGTGGGGGGGTTCCTAAAATATTTTTATGTTGCTTAATGGTCTCCTATGAAATTTCTACTTGTTTCATGCCTTCCGCCAATGCATCGTTTGTTTCCCATATCCTTCTTACCTCTATGCAGTAGCCTTGGCCATCTTCCTCTTGCATTATTTATCCTCTGTTTTGCATCCACCTACCCAGGGAGAGAATAGATGCTAAGAGTGGACCTCACTTGTTAGTACCATTTGCATCCCTCATTGATTAGGTCAGCTCCATGCACCTGGAACATAGGAGCATGCTGTTAATCCACTCTTTCTCTCCCAACGAGTCTTCTTTAAGTTATTTTCAGACTCTCTAAACATGAAAAGATTTTTGAGTGAGCTTGTCTTATTTCAAACTCGTTAAATGGTTTGAAAGGACATCTATTCGATATAATTTTAACCCTTTTCTAGACTGGATGGACTACTTACGAAAAGTAATATTGTAGTCCACTTGGGATAGAATACTTCTCCCTTGTTTTGTTTTATATTTTTTCAGGATTGGGGGACTAAATTTATGAAAAAGAACATCAAGATTACTTGGGTAACTCTTTCATGCTCGTTAAACCATGAAGGATATCAAGCATACTTGTGTCATTATTTCGTGCTCATTAAACCATAAAGGAGACAAAAAATACAAAAAAAAAGAGTGGGGGTTTTTCACCATTGGTCTATTCACAAAATGCCAGTGTTAGTTGAGTCACCCTTGAAAATTGCATCTATTTGAGTCCTCATCATGCAATCCAGTTTTATCTTTCCTAGGAGTCGTTCCAGCAATATGAGTTAGAGATAATTTTCCGACTATTTACTCTCCCAATTATCATGGAGAGTGCTTTAATGCGTCCTACGTTGTTGCACTATATTCATCAATATATTGTTTCTTTATGCCAAGTCACCATTGTGTCGTTCTATATTTTCAAGGGCATTTCAAGCCTTAGTTGGACATCTGTTCTTTTTTTTACTTTTCAAGTCGGCCATCCATGTGTCAATTGTACTTTTTGATACTCTCTCTTCACATCATCTCTGATTGTATGTTTTGTTTCGTTTGATGGGGGATATATTAAGGCCTTCCTTTGAAGTATCTCTTCCTATCGACTTCAACGCATTATCTAGGACAGGGATCTATAAACCAACTAGTATCTTGGATATTTTAGTCATCAGTGTTATGTCTCCTCGTGATCTTCAGTGGGTTTTATCATTGACTCCTGATCGATTGAGTCTATGAGTGTTCGACACAAAATCCTCTATTCACACTTGTTATATTGTACTAGGTACATTGAGGTCTATCTTCATCATCAGTGGGTCCCCTCGCTTCTGTTAAAGGTATACATGACTAGCAGGTAATCAGACGTTTTCTACCATGATCAACATCAACTCATATATTCTCATGTGGTATATCCGTACCATCAATATTTTGGGATGAATACCATGGGTTGGGGCCATATCCTTCCTTTACAACATGCCCTCCCAGTATACGATGGAGTATATAAATTGAATATGAATACTTTGGGGGCACTCTCCTTAGTGCTCGTTGTGTTCCTGACATCTATATGTTGTGTCATAGATCCACATTGTATATTTTGGTGGATATGATTATGTTCTTGACATAGATCCACATTGTATTTGTTGGTGGCTAATATTATTGAGTTCCTGATGTAGATCCACATTGTATTGTCTCGTGGGTACAGTATTATTGATGACATGGACCCACTGTGTATTCTTTCATGGCCATGGTATATAATTTCATATCATGGATCCACAATGTATTGTTTGGCATCCATGCTCATTCAGAGTCTGAGTATGTCTACCTAAGGGATATGTCTATATATATGTTCATCCTTGGTGTTTTTTTGCAGGAATTCTTTGGTCTACGAGCCTCCTTTATCTCTCCTTACGCTGCCTCATATGGACATTATGGTAATGTATTTCAACCATCCACTCCTTTCCTAACCTCACACATTAGGGGGCATCTGTTATAATCTTAATTTCCACCTTATAGGCTAGGGAGGATGTCATCAGAGGATTACGACCCTAATTCATATTTTTCCTAGGATTTCACACCTCTTGGAGCCTTTTTCCAAATTTTAGGCATCCTCACATGACACTTAACAGAAAAAAAGTGAGGCCCTCACTTGACATAGTGTAACCCGTGAGGCATTGTCAAGTTTCTAGAATTGGGGAGTTACGAGGAGAGAGGCAAGACATGAGTTATATATTAGTGGCTAGGACCTAGGAACTCACATAATTTTATTTTCTAGTGGCCTCTAGAAGATCTATAAGCCTCTCCCAAGCCTCCTCCAAGAGCTATATAAAAAATTCAATCCTTGGGAAAGATGAGGAAGAATTCAATATCAAGGTTATGCTTCCAAAACTACAGAACTATTCAGCTAAGAAGTCATTGGAGCCTAGCATGACCAAGGAGTTGTAAGGAGAAGAAAGGAGAAAGGAGATTGAAGGAGCATACATCAACACCTAAGGGATGCAATTGTGATGTAAGTTTCTATTTGCAATTAGTAGATCATTTGGTTTTTCCCTGAATATTTGTCATGGATATATAAATGTTTATATTTGATTTGATAGATTATAGATCAGATTAGACTCAAGATAGATCTAGGAATATAGTACTAGGAAGACAAGTGGAATGGTATTGTTTTGTCTTTGGTGTGAAAAGGAGTAGGTTGTAGAAGCTAGAGCTGTAACTTCAAGATTGCAACAGGAAAGAATATACTAAGGACAACCTTCAAGAAAAGGTATGTCATTCTTCCATCTTCTTTTGTAATGATCTTATCGCTTGTTTTTAGGAGAACCATAAGAAATGAACCCCTCCTATCTAGGATATATAGGCTTATCCTAGGGAGATATGACTAACCCATTAAGTGATATCCCTGTGAGCATTTTTCCCATAACATCAAGGTAAGAGTGAATTAAATTACATTGATAATATAAAAAAAAGACGAAGTAAATTGCAAATACAAATACTAGAAACATAATTTCAAAATGAAAATAAAATGAATGTGATTAAAATAAGAATACAACACACACACACACATATGGTTAAGTGCAAACTAATGATGGTCTATCATGACGTGTTAGTGGCAATGTAAACCTAGAAAAACAACAATTTGTTAACTTGGAGGGATTATTCAGGGTGCTTTTACAAACAAATTTAATATGGTGTAAGAAGATGAAATGCATGAAATTGAATTAGATTTATGAGTATACAACTTTTATTCATAGAAATTGTGAATAATTATGCCAAATTAATTTTTTTCTAGTAATGGTATCTTATTTTTCCAACAAAATATAAGGTATATGTTTTTGTTTGTGTAGGCTTTGAGTAAGTTAACGATGGAATTTTGTTCCAAAAACTTGTATACTTGTCGATAACCTATTTTTATTGTGTCATGTAGTTTTTGGAAAT
>ML794022.1:671524-688636 GCA_009831015.1 Picea engelmannii
CGTGTGTCTTCCTAGAAACACACATGCGTTTCTGTGAGTGCATGTTTCTGTTGACCTCCTTGCCACTTTTTTGGCGACCAACTTCGTGCACTCACCCATATATATAAATGTCCACTTTGTTAGAGGCAAATTTATGATGAACACATGTTACTATGGAATATTATATAATGAAAGATATTATCAGAGTCACTTATAATTTTCTAAGCAGTTGTGTTGAAAGGTTCTTTTGATATCTCACTATGAGGGAGATATTTAATTTATTTTGTGCTCAACATGGAGTTGACACGATGAGATTTAAAAAAATATTAATAATAGAAAATATATTTAAATGTCGAGGATAAATGAAACGATGATGATGATTAAAGTCCATTGAGACGAATTGCTCTATCAGAACTTAAGAAGGTAAAAGATTACTTTGATTTCTTTAAAATAATATTTTTGTGCTCGAAAAGCATTGGGAGAAGAGTTCCAAGATCACCATAGTTTTAATGACTTGTGAGGTTAAGAAGGCCTGTATTGTGGAAAATATTTTTAAATTGGGATCTAATTTGGGAATAGGGTAGGCAATCGAAGAGGAAGTGTTTTTCATCTTCAACCATGTTAGTGTCATGAAGATGGTGGATTCTTTCATCTCACGCTATTTTGGGAATTGTCCAATGCCTAGTTTTACTATGTACCTTGTGAGAGTTTGTCCAATGTCCACTTTAAGTTATCAATATCTATCTATGTATCTATATATCTATATAGAATAATTGAAAGTGAACATTTATTATAGTTAAAACATTTGTGTGTGTGTGTTGTTAAGTATAACAAAAATATTTTGCAATGTAGTAATAATTTTTAATGATAGAGTGCATTGATTTGAGTGTGAACACATTTTAAAATGAACAAGTTACATTTATTTAAGGAATTATTCACTGAAGTTATAATATTAGTATCTTAAAGGTGGGAGTGAATTACATTACATGTTAATATCAAACAATATGAAATAAATTGCAAATAAAAATATGAGGAACATAATGTTAAAACTTGAATAAAATGAAAGTGATTAAAATAAGAATATGATAAACATATGTATGTCACTAGAATAAAGATATATTGTTAGAGATAAATATATGGTGAACACATATTATCAATGAACATTATATAATGAAAGATATTTACATAGACCCTTGATATTAATTAGGATTTATCATGCCTATAGAGCGATCAAATATCTTGAGTTGCAAAGATTTCCTCATTTTTTGTTGAATCTAAAAAATGTTTTGACCATAGTGGATTTTATATATCCATAAAGTAAAAAAAAATCTTATTTTTCCAAGAGGTTCTTTTACAACCCACTACGAAAGAGATGTGTAATTCCTCTCGTGCTCAACATGGAGTACTTGCATAGCATTTAAAAAAAGTTAATAAAAAAAATCAATGTCTACCATAAATAAAATATTTCAATGTTCACCTTAAGTAACATCTCTCTCTCTCTCTCTTTCTTTGTGTGTGTGTGTGTGTGTGTGTGTGTGTGTGTGCGCGACACACACACACACACACACACACAAACACACACACACACACACACACACACACACACACACACACACACACACACACACACACAAAGCAATTGAAAGTAAAACATTTCTTATTCAATTGATATGTGATTTCTACATCCCACTATGAGGGAGATGTGAATATATCTCTCTGCTCAACATGGAGTTACAAGTGACATGTGTATGTGTGTGTTAAGAAGCAACGAAGATCTATCTTAACTTTGGATTGAAAAAAATTGAGGAAATGTTTGCAGCTCTAGGGATTTGATCTCTTTTAGTGCATGATAGATCTAGAGTTAAAATGGATTTACATTGGTGTTTAAAACAATTCAATGGTGTTATGAAGGAGATGTGTAATTCCTTCCGTGCATTGAATTTATTTTCCTCGATCAATTATAATTTAATTCATAATTATTTGGTGTCTCACTATTTGTCTATTTTTTATGGGTTAAATATACATTATTTTCATTTTAACTAAAAAAAAATTCATGGCTTTTGCAAACTAGATTTATTATTATTATTTTAAAATTTATTTTCCTCGATCCATTATAATTCAATTCATAATTAATTTTTACCTCACTATTTGTCTATATTTTATGGGTTAAATATACATTATTTTCATTTGAACTAAAATAATTTCATGGCATCTCATATTATTAAACATTTTTTAGGGCTAGAACCTAACGCTACTTAGTATTAGAGATTAAATTGGTGTCTCAGTGTTCGTCTATCCTTTAGTTTACTCTATGAATTAGGTCTTTACTTAATTCTTAAATATACATTATTTTCATCTCGACTAAAACAATTTCATGGCATCTCACATAATAAGACTAACGGAATTTTTTAAAAGCTAGAACCTAACTCTACTTAGTGTTAGAGATGAGATTGCATGCGCGCTTGAATGAATCAAAGTTTTTCTTACATATGTTGAAGGGCATTGTTGAAAAACTAAATTCAACCCCAACCAAAATCTGTCTTGGAGGATCCTGGAAGGATCTTCTTTCTCATGTTGTTTCCTTGTATCTCATTTTTTAATGTAATTTTAAAAATTAATAATATATATTTGATCACTTGGCTTGAATTGGAAAATATTCTTTGTGATTAACTATGTAAATGCTAGTGGATTTATGCATGGTTGGGCATGGAAAACATCAATACGATTATTAATCTTAAAAAAAAACTTTTAAAAAGTTTGAAAATACAAAATAGTGTCTTTGAGATGAGAGATAACAATTTCCTTTTTTTTTATAAATGTGGTGAATCATAAATTTTAAATTAAACCTCATATCATCATATATATTGAATTCAGGATTTTTATAAACCTCACAACATCATATATATTAATTTCAGGTTTTTTTTAATAGATATCATATTTATTTAAATACTTAATAAATCAAAATTTATATAACTATATATAGTTGATATGATTCACTTATAATACCAATAACCATCTTTCATATCACCTTTATGACCCATTTTAGAATCACATGAAACTTTATGATATAATACCAACAACCATCTTTCATATCACTTTTATGACCCATTTTAAAATCACATGAAGCTTTATGATGCATTTTCATGCATTTTTATTAATTTTCTTACTAACAAGCAAAAATAATGTTTTACTAACTACAACTCATTTTTTCACTATTTTTTAACAAAGTATACTTATGAGAATTAGCCCTTAAATGTGTTTATACCAACATTCCCATTTTTTTTAATCATGGGAAGACATAGAGTACCCACATTGAAATTGTGGTATCCATATATTTTTCATACAATGTTTAATAACGTTTTTTATAATCATATTCTTATAGTGTGTTTAATTAATTAATCTTAAATATATTAATTAGTAATTTATATTTTAGTGAATGGAGAAATGCTTTTTAAAATTCATTACACGAGAGATATGTACATTGTTGGGATAGGTGTGTCATACATCTTGCAGTGCTACAATAGAGTAGAGAATACTTGCATAGCAATGGAAAAGAATAACCTACTAGTGGTTTCCAATATGCAAAAATGGTAAACAATAAATAGTTTATAGTTTTACTATGCCTATTTATTGAGTTACAGGGATGGAGGAAATCACAAAGTGGGAGTCGTATCTTACCATTATGCTGTAGGAATTTCTCAATAATTATGCTAATACTAAACTGTACTCTTGTTGAGAGCATATAGATTCTCTATTGAAAGCATTTAGTGGTTGAATAATACATTGAGTGTGCTTTAGAGTGTGGGTTTTTTTTTCCCAAAAGGATTTTCCCCAAGAAATCTTGTTGTCTATGGTTTGTTGTTTATTTCTTTGTTGCAACTATTTTGTTTTAGTTTCTACACGTTCTTCTCTCATAGATTAGTGCAAGAAGCATATTACACACCTCTACTTCCTTTCACTTAGTATTAGAGCCTAATCACCTCGATTCCAAGGTGTTATGGATAATTTTTTTGATCTAATATTTGTTTGAGTTGGATCTTGCATAGAAGAAAATCGTGTTCTAGGGAAATGGAGAGTACAACTAGATTAGAAATGGAGAAGTTTAATGGAACTAACTTTGAGTTGTGGAAACTCAAGATGGAATATATTTTCGTAGATCAAATATCTATGGGTTGTAGTATCTAGAACCAAACCCATTGATATAATAGATGATGAGTGGGTGGTGTTTGAGAGAAAGGAAAGAATCCATATCGAGCTTTGTTTGGTCAACTCAATATTATTGAATGTTTCTAAAGAAAAAACTGCATGAACCCTCTAGAAGAAGTTAGGGTATTTGTATCAAGATAAATAATTGGTTAATAAACCTTTTATGTGGAAAAAGTTGTTGGCCTTGAGAATGGGTGATGGTGATTCTGTAGTTGAGCACATGAATGCATTGATACTACTATGGCCTAGTTGAGTGAATATGGATGAGAAAGATTGGTGTATGACCCTTTTGTGTTATTTTCCAGATTCATGGGACAACCTAGTAATGAGCATTGAAAGTACTGTGAACACATTGGTTCTTAATGAGGTCGTGGGTTCTTTAATCCCAAAGGAGGGGAGGTGAAAATTCACAATCCACCAGTAAGGATTTGGTTTTTCATAGAAGATCAAAGGAAAAAGAAAATAAGAGAGAAAAGGGTATATACAAATCCCATGGGAGGCATAAGTCTCCTGGAAATTCCAAGGAAAAAAATTAGAATTGCAACAAGGTCGAGCATTTCAGAAGGGATTGGAAGGAAGAGAAGAATAATAATAAGAGGGAAAAGAATGATTCTGATGATAATTATAGAAAATATTCTCAAGAAGATGGTGAAGATTCCTTTATTTCATCTTTCACAACCCATGTAGGCTAGAGCACATGGTTGATCGACTCTAGATATTCCTTCCATATGACTTCCCATTGGCACTGGTTTTTATTGTATGGGAAATATGATGATGGAATGATATACCTTGGTGAAGAATATCCTCTCATAATAGTTGGTTATGGTAGAGTCTTGATTAGATTCCTTGATGGAAGAGTAAAGGGGATCAATGGAGTTTTGCACATTTCGGGTCTGGCATGAAACGTACTATTAGTAAACACACTTAATGATTGGAGTATGCATATTTTTTTTCTTTGAAAAAGGCTGTAATATGGTTCGAAGAGCTATGGTACTTCATAAGGGTGTTTGTGTGGGAACATTTTTCCAACTTGATGTGTGCATCATTGAGTGTAATAGTTCTTTGATTTCTGTAATTGACAGATCTATATGATCTATAACTTTACAATCAGAACCTCCTAAAGAATATATTTCTTTAGAAACCAAGTTACCTACAAAGAAGACAATGTTATGGCACCAAATATTGGGCCATATAGGTGACAAGGGCCTATGAGCCTTGAAAAATAAAAACATTGTAAATAGATTGAATGATTGTACTCTTGAATTTGATTTCTGCAAGCATTGGATATATGAAAAATAGAACCATATTCAATTTTATTTTAATTCTCACGAATCTTCTCGGTTGTTGGACTTAATTCACTCTGATGTATTTGGTCCAGTTAAAGTTCCTTTCATATGTAAGGTTTTGTATTATGTGTCATGGACTTAATTCATTATGATGTATTTGGTCCAGTTAAAGTTCCTTTCATATGTAAGGTTTTGTATTATGTGTCATTTATTGATGATTATTCTACAAGGACATGTGTATATTTTCTAAGAACTAAATGGAACATTTTTAGTTAGTTTAAGGAAATTAAATCTCTCTTGGAAAATCAAACCAGTAAGAAGATTAAGGTGTTTAGTACTGATAATAAAAGCGCGTTTTATTATGTAGAGTTTGATAAGTTTTGTAAGGATAATTATATTGAAATACATAAGACAATTATGTATACCCCTCAAAAAAATGGAGTTCTAGAATGGATGAATAGAATGTTGATGGAGAGAGATATAAGTATGCTTATTGAATTTTTCCTAGAGAACATGGTCTAGGAAGAAGTGGTTGATAATGCATGCTATTTGATCAATGGGTTTCCCACATTAACTCTAATGGATAAGACCCCTATGGAGGTATGGATGGGAAATAATCTATCGCTTCAACATATTTGTATGTTTCATTGCGAGGCATATGCTCATGTGGCTAAAGAGAAGTGATAAGCGTTGGATAACAAGGCAGTGAAATATATTTTCATCGGCTATGGTGTTAGTGTGAAAGGGTAAAATATTTTTGATCCTATGGGAGAAATTTTTTTATAGAGTAGGAAATTTACTTTGAAAGAAGTTAATTCTTCTCCCATATTGGTGCAACTAGAAGAGGATAAGAAAAAATTAGTGGTTTAGATACCACCTAAGATTGACAAAGTTACATGAAAATGAACAATAATTTCATGATGGAATTGATGAGGAGGAGGGTTCAGAGAGTTCAAAAGAGGAGGAAGAAAATCCTCCTCAAAATTTAAGGAGGTCCACACTGCAAAGAAGGCAACTAGACATGTATAATTATAGTTTATTTGATTTTAGATGTATATTTTATTTATATTCTAACAATGATGAGCCTAGAAAAATTAAAGAGACAATGGAGATGGAAGATAACAAGTCATATAGATTGGTCATGGATGAGGAAATGGTTTCACTTAGAAAGACTGGTACATGGGGCTTGGTCCGATTTCCTGATTGGATGGAAACACATTGGATGTATATGGGTGTTCAAAAGGAATATTTATTTAAATGGTAATGTTGAAAATCATAAGGCAATGTTGGTTGCAAAAGGATATTCCTAGGTTGAGGGGATAGAATTTGGTGACATTTTCCCCCCAATTGTTAATTTAACATCTATTAGGTCCTTATTAATTGTAGTATTTTACTTTGATTTAGAGACAAAATAGAAGGATGTGAAAACAACATTCCTCCATGGTGACTTGAAGGAGGAGATCTATATGACATAGCCAAAGACCTATGTTGAAAAAGGTAAAGAGTCTTTGGTTTTCAAGTTAAAAAAGTCTTTATATGGTATCAAATAGTCTCTCAGAATGTGGTACCAAAAGTTTGATTCTTTTGTCTTGGGAATAGGATTTCTAAGATCCAAATCAGAGCATTGTGTGTATTACAAACAAGATGGTGGTCATTTCCTTATTATCACTCTATGATATATTATTCTTTGGTAATAGTAAGGATGTGATTTATGATTTGAAGTCTTATCTTTCAACACAATTTGATATGAAAGACTTGGGAGATGAAAAATGTATTGTAGGAATATATATCAAAAGAGATAGTGTGAATAAAAGGATTTGGTTGAGACACAATAAATATGTAAACTCTATGCTACAATTTTTTCGCATGGAAAATTACAAACCATTGAGTGTTCTAATTTCTATGAGAACTAAGATTTTAGTTGAGCAGTGCCCTACAATACCTACAAAGATGGAGGATATGGTTTATGTTCCTTATGCCAAATAAGTTGGTATTTTATTGTATGTTATGGTTTGTAATAGACTAGACATTTCCCAAGTAGTGGAAGTCTTGAGTTGCTTCATGGCTAATCCTAGACATGAACACTGGGCTTCAATGAAAAGGGTCTTTGGGTATTTGTGAGGTACCCTTGAATATTCCATTTTCTTTCAGAGTGATGTTTTATGGGACCCGCATTCAATCGATATATAGGGTTATATAGATTCTAATTGGGAGGGGGATGTAGATAGAAGGATATCTACGAGTGGATATGTGTTTCAGTTGTTTAGTGGGTCAATGAGTTGGATGATAAAGCAATAAGCTATGGTATCTTTGTCCACCACATAGATAGAGTATATGACAACTAATCATGCACATAAGGAGGCCATTTAACTTATGAAATTGTGTTAATATGTAGGGATAAGAAAAAAAGCTATTACGTTTCAATGTCATAGTAACAGTTCCTTTTGTTTAGATAATAACCCAACATTTCATGCAAAGGAAAAACATATAGATATCCAATACCATTTCGTTAGGGACATTGTAGAGAATGGAAAGGTGATACTAAAGAAAGTTGAAACCATGCATAATGTTGCAAATTCATGGACAAAACGTGTGATAAAAGGTAAATGCAAGTGTTAAGTGAGTCTATGGGCCTCATGGGCCTGAAAAATTAGCTCATAGTTTTATGCATTCTCCCTTGTACACTTTCAATCTATATGACAAATGAGATAATGTTGGGTTGGGTGTGTCATAGATCTTGTAGTGTTGCAACAAAGTAGAGAATATTAGTAGTATTGTTGTTGATTAGAGAATACTTTCAATTTTGTAGTTGATTAGAGAACACTTGTAGTGATACAACTGATTAGAGAATACTTGTAGTTCTACAATAGAACAAAGAATACTTGGAGTGTTGGAGTAGAGAAGCGAATACTTGTAGTGATGCAAAAGAGTAGAGAATACTTCCAGAGAAGTGGTAGGGAATAAACTACTAGTATTTTCCAATATGTAAAATGGTAAACGATAAATGGTTTATGGTTTTACTATGCCTATTTATTGAGTACCAGGGTGTAATGTTCCCCAACTTAAATAAGGAACATTACTAGGAAGAATACACATAAAAATCAAATTTTTTCTACTAATTTATTTTCATGTAGCTGACCAACCACAATTTATACACATTATTACCTAGATTACAATGCCCATAATTAAATTAATCTGAATCATCTTGAATGAAAATGAATGTAGTTAAAAAATCATTTACAATAGCACATAAAACCATTCTCATTCACATAGTAAAATGTACATCCATAAGGATCATAATAAAACATAGATAATAGATAAACACTTATCTTTAAAAGAAATCTTGTGAAACCAACTACTTGAGAAGGATGTTCCACCCAAACATAGACTTGTGAAACCAACTACTTGAGAAGGATGTTCCACCCAAACATAGACTTGTTATTCTATATCTCAATATAAAKTCACCCCAAGTTGGGGCTAKGAATCCACAAAACAAGAGTTCCACTTACAATCCACTCATAGCTCAATATCTCACAACCCATTGGTAGTTTCCTAAAACTATCCCAAATTTCCTTCAACTCTCTCCCTCTTGACCTACCCAACCCAAGGAATTTAACCCTTCACTTCTCTCAGTCCATTGAGCATCCCATTCATTTACCATAGTCTATATATCACAGGTAACCAAGAATATCTCTCTTGCAAATTCAAGGGAAACACATTGCCAGGAAAACTACTAGGAAAAACAACAATAAACACTTGTCATTACAGTGCAACTCACACATGAGCTCACTCTTTAGGTATGAAAACCTATATCTTCAGTTTCCAACTCTAAAAAACTCCAAAAAATCTCCATCATGCTCCAGAATTAACCAATCCTTCATGCTCTAGTTGTAGTTCTCTTTTTCCCTACTCCCCCTTTTTTGTTCATGCCCAAACTGAATGTGAAAATCTGTCTAATCTCCCCATATGATTTTCCTCTATTTTCCCAATATAGTTGAATACATACTATGCCAAATTTTTATTGTACATCAACCCCACTCTCTCCGATAACTATGGGATGTGACTCTCACACCCACCCTTTGATAGGTATTCAATGATTAGGCTCTCATACACTCAAATAGAGAAATATAATGCTAACCCAAAAGATAATAAAATTTAGAACTATGGATTAGAATTAACATCCAAAATTAATGCCCCACTTTGGCCCCTCTCAGACACTCCCTACGCATCCCCTTCTCTTGTGTATTAATCATTCCCCATCTTTGTCCATATTCCCAGTAGGTGACATCACATTA
This sequence comes from Picea engelmannii, assembly GCA_009831015.1. Taxonomy (NCBI): domain Eukaryota; kingdom Viridiplantae; phylum Streptophyta; class Pinopsida; order Pinales; family Pinaceae; genus Picea; species Picea engelmannii. Next base: position 681,291 of record ML794022.1, read on the forward strand.
TTTTTATTAAAATTAGAAAATATTTTTTTCATATTACATCGCTTGGCCATAGCTACATTCATATCTACATTATACAGTAGTTAAAATAGATATTATAGTGGGGATGTTACATTAACCCTCCCCTACAATTGTGCATCGTCCTCAGTGCACAACAACATGCTAAAATGCATATACAAATTTACATCATAATATTCAAAAAACAAATTATGAAATTTGTTTACTCTCTAACAATAATTCTAACAAAAATATGTCGTTCTTCTCAACCTGTTGACCCAAGGAATGCACCCCCTTCATTTCTCTCATTCCATCACGACGCACCATTATTTTATCATGGATATCATTGTAGGTGACCAAGAATTCTGAGATGTGGTTTCAGAACTCTAGTGTTATAGGATAAATCGGTAGGTGCGGACACTAACTAATCTCCCTAGATCCACCTAGATCTAGAATAAAACACACCAGAACATGATGCTTTCCTTAAGTTTTAAATATTGAATTTACTAACTAAAGAGGGATAGGTGACATACTATTTGAACGCCGCTTCCTCTCGCCATCACCATCCTAGCTCCATTCCAATGCTCATACAATGATGGACCTACTAAAGAACACAACCAACCAAATTGATAGTAATAGCATAAACCCAATACAAACCTATGTATGTGATCAAGGAATCATACAATAAAACACAACAAGATTTATAGGAAAGTATCATATTACTGTATCATATTAAATGTGAAAGAGAGATTACAACCATGGCCTTGATGTCGTAAGGTCCCTTTCAACTATCCTTCGTTCCTCACACACTTCCACTCCAAGAATTTTGAGAGAATAGATCTGATAATATTCACAATCTGTCTTGACAAAATGGCTCATCTAGCCAAGCTAACAATCTCCAAATCTCAATCCAATCCAAGCTAATCCCAAAAGCTAATCTCATCCAAGCCAACTTTCTCCATGAGACATCCTCTCCTTTTATAAGTTGAAGAGGATAAGGTGAGGAGGTTAGGATGATCCCACCAAATCACGAAAGAAAGTAAGATCTAGACCATTCAGATGCCACATCACCATGGAAGTTTCTCCTTCTAGAAGCATCGAGAAGATGCTCATTTTTCCCACATATGAGAATTCTAGCACCCTGCGAACCTCTCACAACCTAGCTATGGTGCAGCCTGTGAGAATCATGAATTCTCGCACCCTATCTATAATGAAACATGCAAAAATCCTCTTTAATAGGGTTTTTACAAAGGAAAACGCAACTTATTTTCTCAGGAAAAGTGCTTCTCTCTTCTTTCTTCAGGAACTCAGGCCACTGACCTCTCTGAAGACAACAGATAGGTTTACATCATTAACAGTCATAGGGATGATGAAAACAATGTATAGCATCTAGCTACCCAAAAATGGAGTCTTTCATTTTTAGCTTCTATTTTCTTCAAAATTTGCAAGAATTTATGGTTATTCCTCCCACATAGTTTCTTAATTCTCCCATGTTTCATATTCAACACCATAGTAGGTCCATTTAACATTTACCAACCATTTTGTTACAAAAATATTCCCCTGCGGATAGGTGAACTTTTCCTTGGATTATTGACCCTTATACCAAGACATAAACAATGATTTGGACACTACCATTCCTATAAACTCATTTTTCTTATCGAAAAATAGATGAGAAGGTAAAGTAGGATGTATTGTGTTTATGGAGTTTTTCCTATATGCTCCTAGCCACAATCTTGATCCAATTCCTAGTGAAAATCAATATCTGCAATGAACAACAAAATCAAGCAACATCCTTCTACTCTGATGGATTAGGAAAAGCAAATTCATGTATGCGAATCAGATTAAACACAAACAAACACATGGAACCACATAATTGAAGTAAATATGCCAAGTATATAAGATGATAACTTCAATAAGAAACTTACAATCTTCATATGATGTTGCAACAACCTATACAAGTCCTCCTCTCCCAACCCTTGCTCGAAAGATCCACAATCAAAATAACAATGCTCTGCTGATTTTTTCCTCCCCTTTTGTTTACCATGGGGATGCCCCCATTTATAGGCTTTGAGAGGCTCAAATACCTTGGGTATATTTGGAATTAGTTGAGGATATGGATCCAATAGTTGTGATATCCTCCTTGGATGTAGCCCAGGAGTTAGTTTTGAGCCAAACCAACTCGATCCATCCATAGTTGTCTTTAGAAGAAAATGGGATTTCTTCCAAGATTTCCTCAACACACTCAACACTCACTTAGAATGGGAAATAGAGTGCTACAAATATCCCCTTGAGATGGACAAAGAGTGCCAATCCTCCCTGTGTATGAGTAGGGGAGCATTGATCTTCCCAAAATTTAAGAAAGATGAGAAATTCCCATAGAAAAAAATTTGTTTCGACTGTCGGATGATGGGGCTTCTTATTTTAACATGTTTTAGGGGTTGTAGCAAGTGTTTTCATGGTGTCCTTCATGATGTGACACTTACAAAAAGAGAATGTGACACTTGTGACAAAAGTGTGACACTTACGACACTTACGAAAATGAGAATGTGACACTATCAAAGTGAGGAGTTTTGACCTGCAACAGATTTTCCCCCAAAGTGTGAAGTTAGAAGATGAATTATAATGACCGAAATACTTTGTAGATTCTTCGAAGCAAGGGTATGGAATTGTGGAACCTGGTAGAATCTAGAGACAACCATCAAACAATGTTATTATGTTTTCCATTCCCGAGGTAGGTATACCTATGCTCAGACCACAAATGACTCAAAGTATGGCCTCCATTAAATACACTGTGTATCTGTAATCGTATTGACTAAGGAGATGGCCACTAGGGATACGATGTGGATCCATATCTCTACGACCTGACTTGATCATATCCAAGAAAGAATACACACAGGAGCTACAATGTGATAATAACATAGTCACATACCAATACAAATTGGATCTATGTTAGAACAAGTATATCAATCGGATAGACGCCATTGTAGCCTCGGTAAAGTATATATGTAGATGAACACTCAACCCAGGTTCTTTGTCCCGATCCTTAAAAAAATACAATTTTGTCCACGTGAATAGATGATTTGATGTCGAACATGACAGAAACCACTTGATTATCATTCATCGATGTATACTGTTAACAAGTGCGAGATAAATCACCATTGATGTCATTGATTTTCAAGGTATTTTTAAAGTACAATCCAATGAATGTGAAAAATTATTTGAAGTCAAACATTCATGGAATTAGTCGGTCAAGGGTCATTGATGAATACCCACTTTCGAATGCAAGGAGGCCTTCCATTGAGGCATGAAATTCCCAAGGTACTGATGTGTTCCTAATTCTATTTCCCAGATAATTTGTTGAAGTTGTCAGGAAAGTAAATGTTCAAGGAGGGAATTGATGTATCCCCCATCTGTAATGTCCCCAAGGCCGATCCCTATTGTAAATCATGTCTATGAAGTATAAAGATTTCATTATGAATTGCAATTTTTTTTTATAGGCTGGTGAGCCAAGTTTATATAAGCTAGTGGGCTTATGTGTTATTAGGCCAGAGAGCCTAAGTGTTAAGGCCGAGAGTTTTCTTTTGTATATGTAATCATGCAGAACATTAATAAAAAATATAAACACCGCTGCGTGCAGACCGACCATGATGAATGAGTGATGGGGGACTAAGCTTCCACAGAACGGGTAAGGGATTGGGGGTTGGAAGGTGGGAAAGAGAGGCTAAGTGTTGAGCCTAGGGGCTTAAGTGCTTGAGAATAATATTTTAACATTATTCCAAAAGCCATGTGAAATATTTGTTTTGTCCTAAGTTCCTGGAGAGGAACGCATGTTGATGGAGTGCATGCAACATCATGGGTGGCATGTGTCGACCCAAGCACATGCAGTTAAAACCAGAGAAGTGAGTCGTGTTGGGGGGCTCTCCTCCATTGGACGGTCGATTGTCTGAACCATGAATCCGGTGGCCTCTGTATTTGAAATTTGCATACCCTCACGCAGGGGGAAAGAAAAAAAACTAGAAAATCGTAATGTTATCTTGGGGAAGCCAACGTATCCATCGTCTAAACCATCTGAGTCTGTGATTTGACCTCTGCGTTGATTCCTTGTCACGCACCCTGAAACTAGTGGCAAGCCCATGCATTGAGCCATGTCACCTGTGTATGCTGTGAGCCCAACCTATTCTCTCTTGCATAGTCGAGTATGTACCCAAACTGTCTTTGGTTGCTACCTTTTGTTTTTCCTGAGTGGAATTGACCAGTTGTTGCTGGTGTTATCATCACCTCGCGAAAATTGAGCTGAAACTAGTTGAAGAAGCGGGTTATCAGGCCTATGGTTGAAGAGGCAGGTTGTAAGGCCTATGAGAATCTCTCTCTAGGTGAGAGAGTCTGCTGGGAAGTGGTATTCTCCCAGAGAGAGTCCAGCTCCAACTACAGAGCTATGAGACTTCCCAATCCATCTTGTTGCCGAGATCCAGAGAGGGAGGTGAAGCACTGATGGACTGTTCTTGTGAAGGTGTATACTCCCGGGTGGAACATGCATGTGGGGAATGAGAGTTCATGAGTAGTGGGTGTAAGAAGGCAGCCTGGGAAGAATCCTTCCAGTTATTCTATGCAATTTTCCCTGTAACCTCAGCCTAGACTAGGATTCCTTACCTTGGGGTGGAGCTTAGTCCCAGCTCGGGGGTGACCCACTACTGAGCATGAGTAGCAATGTGGTCTAAGGTGGGAGGTTCGTGGAAGGCCTGCACGTAGTTGGTGGAATTACCATGGTTTCAAAGATAAGTATCAACTTATGCTTAATATTATCTTTTGCATGCCTGTGATTATATGTATCATATATTTTGTTGTGCATATGAATTATTGTTAATGCCAGGGATTATTTATGTTAGCATAAATCTTGTGCTTACTCCAAGTTAAATGTGTTTAATTTGATTTAAATGCATGTTATTAATTAAGTATGAGTATGATGTTGTTCTGGATGGTATCATTTTCCCGACTAGTGGGATGATGGTCGGGGGACATTACAGTTTGGTATCAGAGCCTAGTTTCAATGCTGAGCCTGGATGGGCCAGATAAGTGGTCTTTGGACCGAGGCTTTGAGAAGGAAATTGTGTATGGAGGACTAATTTCAGACCTCAGAATGTTTCTGAGTGTTAACGGGATACTTGACCATGTTACGAAGCTCAGGAGGAGTAGCGGTTGATTAAACTACAACCGACGTGGTAATTGACCATGGAGAGAGAGATCTCAACGCATGAAGTGTTGGAGCCGTTGGATCTGATCAGAGGAAAGGAGATTGGTGGTGTCTCACTTGGGCACCTACCTCAGCAGGTCCCGCGCCTGACCTCCCGGTCTTAAGGATCGTTCAATTTCCTTCCTCGAGCCGGAATGGCTCCTTTGATTCCCACTGGAATCTCCTTCGAAATTGACCCATAGGTCTTTTTGGCACTTTACAGCCCTTTAGGTCGGTCACTGTTCTGTTTGCGATAGAAAGCCACAATCAGGTTTCGGGGTTTTCCAATCCCCGATGTCACGATTCTTTAGGTCCCGAATTTTCGATCTCAGATATCCCAGTGCGTTCCTTTGTTGCCTTAGCCTCTGGCTATGCGCTTAGTCTATGCGACCTCCTCTCATATGTCTGCAGTCATACTCCCTATCGGGATTCGGGGTTTCGAGTGTCGAAGTGTACTAAATCTCTTTCCCACGGAACCCCCGATATTCTGACTCACGATTTCCCGATATGATGTCACTAGGATTCCCTTCCAAAATAAACCACTGTGATCGATCGCGGAGATCAACGACTCCCGATCTCCTTCGGGGTTTCGCGACTTCAAATGTCGAAGTTCTTTGGCCTTCGATTCCCCAATCTCGTGAATGTCGATTTCCCGATTTGGCTCCCCTTTCGGGACCTTTCCTGAAAATCAAGATCGATGCCACGCGTCCTTAAAGATGGATGGTCCTGATGTGCCTCAGGGTTTTTTTCTCTGGAAATCCCCGATTTCCCTTTTACGACGAGACGACGTCAGCTGGGCCCCGCACGTAACTTATTTTCTCATCGGGATTTCGCACTTCGCGATTCTGAAATGCAAGAGTTCCCTGTCCTTAGGACCTCTGAAACGTCGATCCCCGACTCTCTTCAGATTTATGACACGTGTCCCAAGCGATGGACGGTTCAGATCAGACCTCGGGTTTCACCACGTTACAAAATTATAAACACTCACTTATATGAGCTCCAATGACCACATCCCCGATCTAGACGACCACACGACGCGTGTCCTCCCTGAGATCTTACGACTGTGATCCTTTCATTGTTTCAGGGTTCAACAGGTCTCGGACTCTTGACTTCTGAATCTTCGAAATGTCGATGGACTCTTGATCCTACCACCTGTCCCAACAGATGGGCAGCTCTGAACTCGTCGGGATTTTCACAATGGATTTCCCCGACCTCTGGTCCACAGGACTTCCGATTTCCCGAACCCCTACACCTCGATATCCCGATGCTTCTCAGGGTTCCTACTCTACTCACGAGGGTTTAAACCCTATGCAACTCCTGTCAGATCGGACGGATGATGGGTAACTGGTCGATGATCCAACGACTGACGACTCCTAGAGCTTGAACTCCGAACGTAGCCGTAACCTCCTTGCTTCTTTGGCATATCCAATGGCTGGCGAGATTTTGCAAATCCTCTCCACAAGATCCTGACTGTTGATCTCTTCCCTTTGATGATTCCACGAAATGAACCCAGTATTCTTCTGCGAAAACCTTGTCCTCCTGCGGTGAAACTATGCAATGCCTGTTTTAAACACTCCATGACACAAACTTCTGGTGCTTCTCTTCGACAAGCTTGAAAGCCTTATCCCTCCTGAGCTTCCACACAGCTCTGAGTCTTCAATAAGACTCTTGCGCACAATCTTTGTGGCAGTTCTCAAACACTTCCAAGTGTTGAGTTATTTCGACTCTGTGCACACCTACAACAACAGTCCTTGAATTCTTCACTCAGATTCACAATTCTGAGTCTTTGCTTGGCCTGTACACTCCTTGAACGGATCCTGTGTTGGAATATTGGTTGTTGTCATTGATGTCAACCCTAGTCATGGGTTTTGGACCACAAGATTGATGAAGTTATTTGGACATGAAGGAAAATGCACATGCAGATACAACACCCATGGATGGATAGTATACATCATGCTGTTTTTGGTGGTATTTGGCATGTCACGTGGATCCTCATGGTTGAGGAGAAATGAATTTTTGAAGATGACAAAGTGAATTATACATGTAGGCCCTGAAGATAATTAAAGAAAAGAATTACAAAATAAGAAAGTGTCAGGTCGGCCCTAATGTTAAAAGGAAGTGA
>ML794023.1:0-38263 GCA_009831015.1 Picea engelmannii
GTTGATGCTCACTTGCAAATTGTTTAGCATCCCTAATGGTATTCTTGTCAACACAAGTTGAATTTGGCTTAAGTACTTCAAGGGTGTCTGCCCCACAATTTCGTCCATGCACAACATACAAGGGTTGATATGAAATGTTATGTGCGGCTGCAGTATCGCTTGGACTAACTCTCATCCTTCTTCTTTCACTCCTCCCTCTATCAGTGGTGTTGATGGTTAAACTCCCCTACTTCTTGCTGCCGGTCCTTCCCCGATCTGCTTGATGAGTTTCTGTATACCTTCCAACTCCTATTGAATCTCTTCCATGCGATGTGAAACATGGTCGAAGTCCCCCGATAAAAAAACTTGGACTATTGGGCTATAATTTCCCCATCATCATCTATGATAGTATACACTGGTGGTGTTCATTATGCCTTTGATTTCTTGCATGTGCATCCTACGTGCGTGGATGGTCTCTTATTTTCCCCTGGTTCCTGTGTGTTGGGATTTGTGGCAGTCTCCTATGCTCCTTCAGCCTATATTTGCTAGTCCTTGATTGGATCTATACTCTTATTCTACTCCTTATGGGTCCCTGTCTTATTTGGCCCTTCATTTGTCTATGTTGAATTGGGTTATCCCGTTCTTGGTCTCTTGGGCACTTGGATTTCTAGAGGCTGCGTTTTTCCCTATTTTGCCTCTTCTTCTGTTGTTCTTTTTGACACTTCCTGGGTGATGGCTGGAATCTTCCATTCGTTAGGCCATTCACTGATGACCATGTCAATATCACCCTCTGTGATGTAGTAGCGCATCTGTAGCCATTGTTTATGCAGATCCTGCCTTGCCTATATCCACATTGTTTATCGTGTGGACTGGAATTTGGTGATGTTCACATATCGCGTGACAAATTTTGGTGTAATTCTCCACATCTTGGAGATGGATACCTGTAGGTCACGTAGGTACCCCTAAAAAATGGACCCGTTCTCCTTCTTGATCCTTGAGTTTGTCCTATATCTGAGAGACAAATACCTCGCTCTCTAATTCATCTTAGGTTTGGTACCAAAAACTACGTACCTTGGTTCCCTCCATCCCATGAAGGCTATTAATGTTCAACCATGAGTAGTGGAACTCTGTGCCTAGGTCCTGCACATCCTTGCAGTCTTATAGGAACAAGTTCAATAAGTATGGTGCCCATGTCATTGAGGTGCCTTCTGTGCACTGGGCTTCCACTGCAACAACTCGAGCTGGTACTTCCTCTCTGTGGAATTTTATTAGCATCTTGCAGGCTAAGATTTTCACGCACAATTGTGTAGATGCATTGTTGATACATTTGATCATTATCCCTATTGTCCCCCTGTCGGTGCCATACATTTTCTTCATCTCTTCTACTAGTGCTTTCTCCTTGGTTTTTTCATCTAGAAACATCGCGGGATCCATACCCCGGATTGGTAACCCTGTTATTTGCACAATAAGATCAATGGTTATGAGGACGGGCTTGTCCAGCCATATGTCCCCTCCATGTATGACTGGTAACAACTATTTGATGCATGCTTTTGCGTACTGGCCTTGACCAAAATGTGGTAGGTCCAACAGACCTAAAATTCTCGTTTTATCCAGCTCGTTTTCCCACTGGTATGGCTGATCAATCAGTTCTCTGAATGGATTTGTTCTTGTAGTCTATAAAAATATCCTCTTCACAAGTTCTGGGAACTTGGCTTCATCCACTACATCATGGTTTGATTATTTGAGCTTCCTGATATGACCTAGTAGCTCTGGTCCTACCTGTACCCCAACGGGTATGCGTGGTAGAACAATTTCTTCTACAGTTTTCTTGCGAGGTGACCTTGGTATCTGTATCTTGTGTTTCCTCTACTGTGGTGGCTGGCTCAAAGTTTCAGTGGCTTCCAGTTGCTTCTTTGTATTCCATTCCATCCAAGTCGATACATCTTCACCCGTCTCCCCTGCTGGGTGTTTTGAGATGGTTGTTTGGGACTCATTTGGCTCCACTACTGCTGTTAGATTCAATGTCATGCCATTGACCTTTGGAGTTGCCTCTATATGCTCTGGTTGTGTCTCCTTTAGGGTTTTTTTTCCTTAGTTCTGTGGCTCCTGTACTTCCATTGGTATCTCCTGGATCATGCCCTCCAGTGCTGGTTGTTGGATTTCTTCCAGGATAGGTGTGGATTGTACTAGTAACGTCTCTAGGGATGGTATTTCTTCGATGTTGATGATCTATGGTGACTATTGTTCACCTTATTTTGCTTGTCCTCATGACCTGGTTTGAACTCTGGCTCAATTTTTCTTACTTGGGTGGTGCCATGGTGGTGAATATCAAATGGTTGTTGGACTCAAACAGTCTCTATGGTCTCCGTGAATTCTCTCTGCATTCTTTCACCTTTGTCTGTTCTCTCTGCGTGAGTAGACTATTGGCTCCCACGTCCGTGTGTTGTATGGCTTTCCCATGAATCTTATCAAGTATGCTTCCTTGGTTATGGGTTAAATGCACCTTAATTACCAGTTCAATGCATCTTTATAGGTTTCATACTTTCCATTACTCCTGTTGTTCCCTGTTCTGTTGGTGTGATTAATGTGGCATCCCATCGGTCCTTACTGTCCGTTAATTCCGCCTAGTTTTGTCCTGTCGTCCTTCTTTTGTTGATTCTTCTTTTCCCACTTGTTTCCCTTTAGATGTGACCATTGGATTTCTTCTCTCCAATTTTGTGTTTATAAATTCATATAGCCTTTCTACCTTTGTGGCACTGCACTTGCTTTGGTTTTGTTTCCTTTTTTTTTTACTGCGTAGTGGGTGGTCGACTGTCCTTGTATAGCTTCTGTCGGCTCCCGTTGATCATTCCTCTGAGTTATGTGCCTGATAAATCTCTTAACTATACAACTCCTCCATATATGACATATTTTACTTTGTATGGTCCTAACCAATGCATTCTAAGCTTTCTTGGGTGTTGTAATGATTTGTTGTCATACATCAGTGTTAGGTCTCCTTCCTTGAACATTTTCTTCTTGATGTGTCTATCGTGCCAATATTTGTCTCTTTCTTTTTGAACTGGTTGGTGGAATATTTCTAGGATTTGGTCTTCCTCCATGGTCATTAGCTGATTCATTCTCTCCTGTACTACGCCTCATTCTGTCATTTGTGTGATCGCTACTATGCACAAACTTGGTATTAAAAATTCTAATGGTACCATTGCTTCTTGGTCGTAAACCAATTTAAATGGTGTGTGCCCCATCAAATTTTTTCATGTAGTCTTGTATGTCCATAATACTATGGGTACTTTGAGATCCCAGCTGTCCCTATTGACATTATAGATCTTTGTCAGCGCATTCTCTAGAATATTTTTGAATGCTTGCACTATGCCATTTTTCTGTGGGTGATACAATGTGCTCTTTTGATGATGGACTTCAAACTCTTTAGTCATCGCATTGATGGTATTGTTTATGAAGTGCATGCCTTGGTCTCTCATCAAAATTCTTGGGCACCCAAATCGAGTGATTACTTGTTCAAATAGAAAATGAGTTGTTGTTCCTGCACTGCAATCCTTTACTAGTGCAACTTTCGCCCATCTTGTTAAGTATTCCTTCATGGTGATAATGTACCTTGATCTTGTTCTTTTGGATGGTGGGTTGATTGGTCCCACAAAGTCTATTTCCCATTTGTCAAATGCCTGTAATGTTACTTAAGTTCATAATGGCATCTCGTCCCTTTTGTTGGATTTTCCTACCCTTTGATAGTCATCTCATATTTGACAGTACTCCTTCAAGTCTCTATGAATCATTGGCCACCATAGTCATTCACACAATACCTTATGCATGATAGCTTTACCTGCATAATTCCCTCCTATTATTCCCTTATGGGCTTCTGCTAAAACTCTAGATATTTCGTGCTCTAACATGTATCTTTCCAAGATGCTATCTGTGCCCATTTTATATAAATGTCCTACAATAAGTTGATAGTCGGTAGCGTGGAATACCAAGTTTTTCTTATGTGCAGTGTTATATTATTGCAGAGCAGTACCTGTACTCAAGTATTGAATGATATCTGTGAAGTATTCGTCAGCAACCTGTACTGAGAATAACTGTGGATCTAGAAATTTGTCTTCTAAATTCGTAGGTTATTCTCCATTTGTGACCCTTGACAGGTGGTCAGGTCCTGCATTCAATTTTCTTGGTTTGACTATTACTTCAAAGTCAAATTCTTGGAATAGTAGTAACCATCGACAGATTCTCCCCCCCAACATTGGCTTGTTGATTAGGTATTTCAAGGCTGAGTGATCTATGAACATCTTAAAGTGTTTTCCCAATAAGTAATGCATGAACTTCTACAGTGCATAGACCATGGCTAGGCCTTCTCTTTCTGTCATGTTATAGTTATGTTTTGAGTATGATAACTTTCTGCTCGCAAATGATATCGAGTGATCCAAGTCTTTCTCTCCTGGATGTTCCAAGATAGCTCCAAGTGTTATCGTTGATGCATCTACATGCACGTGGAATGTCTTCTCCCAGTCTGGAAATACTAATATCAGTGTGGTGACCATATTTTCCTTCAAGGTATCCATACCATGTTGACACTTGTCATTCCAATGAAACTTCGTATCCTTTCTTAACAACTTTTCCATTAGTTCAATGATCTACGCATATCCTTTGATAAATTTCCTATAATAACCTATGTGTCCCAAATTTGCTCTTAGCTGACGGACTGGTTTTGGTGCTGGTAAGTTAACAATGACTGCGATCTTTGTTGGATCTACTAATAAACCTTATTTGCATACTATATGGCCTAATAGTATCCCAAATAGTGTTCCAAATATGAATTTATTTATATTGAGTGATATCTGACACTATCTACATATTTATAACATTAGTTGTAAATATTCCACATGGTTTTTTAACAGACTATAGATTATCCAATAATCTAGGTATACTTCAAGAAACTAGTGGATGAATTCCTTAAACGCAACAATGACTACTCTAAAAAATATTGTTGGTGCGTTGTTCAGTCCAAACGACATGACTGTGTACTGATAAGATCCCCATTCCATCGCAAATGTGGTCTTGTATATGTCCTCCTATGCTATCTTAATATGATGGTAGCCTGAGAATCCATCAGTGAATTAGTATGCTTCATGTCTTCCCACATTCTCTAACACCTCATCCATGAAATGTGTAGAGAATGGATCATGTAGGCATGCATCATTCAACTTCCTCAATTCTATGCATATTATGATCCCTCCTTGTTTCTTATCATGTACTACCATCAGGCTTATCCATTCTGACTCTTCGACTGGTTCTATGATGCTGGCTTCAAGCATCCTGTCGATCTCAGCTTTGAATTTCTGTTTATATATTGGGTTCATTCTATATGGTCGTTGTCTAATAGGTCTCGCTTCAGGTCTGAGTAGTATCTTCATTTCTCCTAGTTCTCTGACCATACCCTTCATCTCTGTAAAGGTTGTGGGAAATAATCCATTGTATTCGTGCAACAAATATGTGATGCTTTCCATTGTTTTCTCATCCCAGTAATCTCCAATGCTCACCATTTTGGGCTGCTCATTTGTCCCGATGTTAACTTTCTTTACCTTGATTGGGGTGGAAATGACTTCAGATTCTATAGGTGGGCCTTCCACATCTCTTTCACCTTTTGCTTCTTCGATCTTAATATCGCGCAGATCATCTTCATCCAGTGCTTCCTCCTGTACATGGTAACATGACAATAGGTCCTTGACTGTCTATTTTTTCTATTGTTGTTCTTCTGTGATCAACTTTACTTCTAGTTCTTTGATGAATATTACTCCTATGATCCATTTAAGGGTTGCATCTATGTTGGGGTTCTCATGTTTGAATGAGAAAGTGATTGAAAAATTATGTTGCAATGTCATCCAGGTCACATTTCCTTTGCGCAATTCTTGGTTTGTATACCAATTCACTGGTATTCCTTCTAGAGTGTGTATGAAGTGATGAGGATATTCCTATAGGGGTGTCATTTTCCACATCTTTTGACACTTCTCCAAGTGTTCCACTGGTGCCCCTTATCCTTCATACTTTTGTTGTTTACTATTTTTTGTTCTTTGCTGAACCTTATGTGCAGTAACCGCTTACATTGGTACCAATATGTAATTGTCTCCTTGTGCACACCCCACCATCTTTCAGGTGTGGTCTTAAATGCTAAATAAAGTGCTAATAGTATTTAGTTCCCTAACACTGTGTCTTCGTACTATGTCAATAATGTTTCCAAGTCGTTTGTTCTGTGAAAACTTGGTGGTTCTCTGATTTTTGTGCCTACCCATATTATTGCATGGTGTATTCATGCACATCTTCTCGTGGAATATTCATGTAGCCTCTATTGCTAGTTTTCTAACTTGGTCTCTGAGTCTATTGCACATGAAGTAATGCTTCATGAATTGAGTATCCTGTTTGTAGTTGGGTTGACATAATCCTCATTGCACGTAGTTGTTCTGTACAACTCGTCGATTTCCTCTAGGTATAGGAAAGTAGGTTCTACAAACCTCTCCCCTTCTTATGGTTCTAATGGTGTGATGACCCTATATTCACCTGAATCAAATGTCATTTTCTTGGTTTTCAAGTTGATTATATCCTGGTTTTCAAATGCCCAATCCAAACCAAGCAATGATGGATATGGAGTTGTGTTGTCCACTATTTCAATAACTTTGAAATCTTCTTTAGTGTGCACTCCATCAATATCTACTGTCACTCCTTTCAGTCTACCTACTGGTAGAACTCTATGTTGGTTTTCTAGTTTCAATTGAACGGTTGAGTATCCTAATGTTGTCTCTCCCATGCATTGCCATGTATTCTTTGGTAATACATTCACTTCAGATCCTAGATCTAGTATGATGTCTCCCATATTGAAATCCCCAATGTTAGTATTCAGTCTAAATTCCCTACTTGTTCTTCTTCTTGTATGTAGGTGATTAATGTTTTTTGGTTCTATCTTTTCTTCTGTCTCACTCCTACATTTTTATAATATGTTTTGAAATATTTTCACAGATGATGGATCAGTTAATACCTTTACACATGATTGTGAAAATTCTTTGATTGTACTTACTTGTCCCATGGGTTTCATCCCGTTGGTATGATCCAATAATGAAGGCATCTCATATTCTAGTGCTTCCTTGTTATGCTACGCAGTTGAAGTCGACGCTATGTTCTCCTTTTGAGATTCTTGTCTGGCTTCTCTAAAGATATCCTATTCATTCTGCACGTCAAACTACTTCCTTGGTTCTAGTTTCTTCTTTACCCATTGATTCTGTGCTGGTTCTTGTTGGGATGCATCAATGCCTATTTTATCTCCTTCGTGAGTAACTATGTTGATGTTCCATCCTTCATCCCTTGCTTTGGCTAAAATCCATTGAACATTTTGGTTGTTTTGGATCCTCTTTTCCTGAATATTTACTAGTAATGTCGGGCATTCCTTTGTATTGTGGTCCAATGCGTGAAAATACATACAAGTTGTTGGTGGAAGGAGACATTCTCTTGTATAATGTCGCGGTTACTGACAATTGTGACATGTGACTGGTCCTCTACCTCGTCCTCTACCTCCTCTGGCTCATCCTCCTCCTCTGTAGCTTTCTTGATGTTCTCGTGGCACTTTATACTAAGGCACCTAATTATACTGCACCGTATAGTACTACGGCTGTGGCTGGTTGTATAGCGGTTGCCTGTTATTTTATGGTTGTTGCGCATTATTATACTGCTTCTACACGATGTTGTATGGAGTTAGAACTAGATTGAACTGTGGCGCTACTTGCCCAGCCATCATTTTGGCCTATCCTCTATATGAAAAATGTGCAATACGAGCTCTTTGGGACTGTTTGGTATTTCTGCATCATCATGCAATGATAAGGGTCATGACCCAATTTTTTCCAAATTTCGCACCATAGTCCTCCTGTTGGTAATAGATTTGGCATTTCTGCTGCCATATACTACGTGAACGTTGGAAATTCATTCTTGTGGTGTCCTTCCGTCCTACATGTGGTACACCAAATAACTTCTCATTTGTCCTTGTTCTTATTCTGGTTCAGCTAGAACGTCATATTCCTCAAATCCTCCTTTAGTTCTACTATAGCTGGGTCTATCTATTGGTACTGGTTTTCTTCCAGTTGCAGGGATGCTATCAGAACCTCTACCTATGTTTGAAATTTTTGTTTTTGTAAGGGGTATTTCAAAAGTGGGAGTAATGAGTTGACAAACAGGTGCCGATGTTGCATATTGGTCATGAGGTATTTTAGCTTTCCCTTTAGTCGCTTGAATCTTTGATCAATATCCCATATAGACTCTCCTGGTTTTTGTCTATTTAGATCATCTCATTCATGTATTGATCCTCTAAGCTCGGCTTCTAGAACTCATTTATTAGTAACTTCTTAATGTCATCCAATGTCCTTATCGTCCTAGGGGCACTGCTTGTGTCTAGACTCATGTACCAGTATAATGCATGGTATCTTAGCGTAATAGCTAGCTATGCAAGTTTGGTATCTTAGTCAGTAATCTGTTTCATTTCCCAGAGCTTTTCACAAATGAACAAGTGTTTCTCAGGGTCTTCCACTGCTTCTCCCCGAAATTCTGGTGACCTGATGGTGGGATCGTGTCCAACCATCCTAAATGTTGAACTACTACCTCCTCATGGTGTAGATACTTGACTAGTGCTCCCTGAACTGGCTCCTCTAGTTTTTTCTCCTTGTGTAGATGTACTTCCTCCTTTCGAACTTCCTCCAAAATTCAGTTGTCTAAATGGTGGTGTTCTCTTTGGAGTATTAGTTGCACATCGGTTTGTGGGTTCCACACTGAAATTAATATGGATAGGATGGATTCCTTCTCTTCCCATTCTTGGACCTCTCGTCTTCCTCTCATATGTTGTGCACAAGATTTCCTCAATCTTCTCCACAGCACGAAGATCCTCTACCTCTTCCTCATCACTCACCAAGCCTTCCCTTGTGGCTATGACTCTCTTCTTGATATTCACCTTGTATTGGTAGGCTACTATGCTACGCGTCCTTCCCATTGATGCCAAGATCCACTTGATTTGGTCATCGTCTAGCATGATTTGGTCTAAGGGCTCCCCTCCTACTTGCCTTTATCCTTCCCTCCTTCTGTTTTATCCTCTCTCTATTAGTGCTTCCCCCCTTCCCCCATGCACGTAGGGAAGTTTAGCTATCTAATTTCGTTTTCATTACACCTTTGTTATATAGCAGTATCTTAATAGAAATATATAGTGATCAAATGTACCTTCCTCGAGGCCCGTGTAAAAATTCATGCTCCGCTGCACTGTACGACTTCGCTGTGTCGACTGCAAAATATGTTATGAAGCTTGCCACAATACTGTTAAGCCAAAAGTATACTGGGTGGGTGAATTTCTTGTTCACCTGCTATAACTGCTCAATCTATGCTGGGGTCCAATCTAACTATCGAATCCGGTTCTTTGTGTGGTTATCCTTCAACCTTAGTATCCAGTCTTGCAATAGACATGAAAAATCATAGAAAAAGACTTCGTGCAAATCTGTAAACATGTATTTCTCAAGATATTGGCGAGGTGTTATTCTAGGGTTTCTATTGTCTTTCTGTGCAAACTCTAGCTCTTTCGTTCTCAACCAGATTTTGATTTCTTCTTTTGTGGGGTTCCACGGTCTCAATATTCCCTTCTAATGGCTCATTTTTCTTGGTCCTAACCTTTTCCTAAACTGCCTCTAACAAATCTTCAACTTATCCCATCTACTCAATCGTCTCTTGTTCCTACCCACAATAACATAACCATTTGTTGGTTACTACTTCCACTTTACCATCCGAGTTATTGAACCAGGGTTCATGTCTTATGGGTTTTCAATAAAGCCTCCAAAATTATTGGCCCTCCTGGTAAACCAAAAGGCAACACAACACACATAATGCACTGTGTAGTCTCACACAATATAGATTTAATAGGTGGTTGTAAGACTCATGTGTTTACAACCTAAGATTGAGTGCGAGATATGTGATCTGTGTTCTGAACCATATACTATAACTTGTAATTGAAACCTACTGATATTCATGACTATTCATTACCTTCAACATCTTATTTCCTTAATAGCGCAACCATAGTTCATAGCAATATAATAACTCATTCATTCATTATGCATAACAAATAGGTACTTGAAAGAGAATAAAGATATTCATGCATTCATCACATTACACAGATATTACCGTGGTTCACCCCCTGTTGGTCTATGTCCACAAATATTTGTCTCTTGGCTCTTTTATTATGATAGTTTTTTGTTTACATCATCGTGCACTTACAACTCTCCTTAGATGGGTAAGATCTCTATGAGGTGAACTAGATCGTACCAAGCCCCTCAGCTTGCAATCTAATCCTCAATATCTACGTTCTCTTATCTCCTCTAGCTCAACAACTTACAAAATAGGTCATATAGTAAAATGTAAAACCAAATACTAACTCACTTGGAACAACTACACAATCCTTCCAAAAATAAGAACCATCCATAATACCTTAGTATTAGTACTTATACATCTTTGGATCTTCAGCCATTAGAATACATTGTCAAAACCCTAACCCTACTGACGTTAGGTCTTCCTCTCATGCGCGTGTGTTGTTCTTCCTTCTCGCTGTTACTTTTCCTTGTGAACACTTTCTTACATGAGCACGTGTTATGTTTCCTTCCATTTGTTGCTTCACTTTTTTCACACTTTCTTTCCCCATGATCATCCTTCTTTCCACTTCGGACCACTGCCAACAAAAGGAAACAAATGGTGAAAAGGTTTTTTAACAAATGAGCAAAGTGTAATATCCTTCAGTAGTGCCCCAGTTTTATTGTAAATTGTAAACATGTTTATAGGTTGGTGAGCCAAGTGTATATAAGCTGGTGGTATTATGTGTTTATTAGGCCAGAGAGCCTAAGTGTTAAAGGCTAGGAGTCTGATTTTGTATATGTAATTATGTAGATCATTAATAAAATATAAACATCATTGCGTGCAGACTGACCACAAAGAAAGAGTGATGGGGGACTAAGCTTCCACAAGGTTGGGTAAGGGAGGAGGTTAAGTGTGTGGGCCTAGGGGCTAGGCTAGGGAGCTTACCTCTAAAGGGGATAAAAATTTATTATTATTTCCTAAAGGCTAAGGTGGACATGTTAAGTGTTGTCCTAAGTTCCTATAAAGGGAACATGTGCTAAGTGGAACTCATGTAGCTCTAGGAAGACAAGTGTCAACCTAGGAACATGCAGTTAAAAGATGAAGCATCAGTTGTGTTGGGGGTGTGCAAGTCATTCTTCCAACCTCCACCTCAGTTTGCTGGTTATTCTGCCATCCACCGTCTATCATGTTTGGCTCCATCATCGACCTCTATGTTTTGTCCTCTAGTCACACATCCTGAAACAACTGAGAACCCATGGACTGAGTTGTGTTTTCTATGAACCCCAGGTATTCCATATTTGTCTGATCCCTGTGGTGTCATAACTATGGGTTGTTGTGGCCATACAGTTCCTGGACTGAGTGTGGCTTGCTTCCTTATGTCATTCTTGTTTGAATGAGTATTGAACCATTACTGTTGTCCTCACTTGGCTGGAGTTGGGTCGAGGAATGAGATGAAGAAGCAGACTATCAGGCATGTGTGAAACACTCTCTCCAGGTGAGAGAGGTGGTTGTGGTTGAAGAAGCAGGTTGTTAGGCCTGTGAGTGACTCTCTCCAGGTGAGAGAGTGCATGAAGGAAGTGAGAACTAATGGAAGGAGTCTTGTAGCTACCACAAAGCTCAGAGAATTCTGATCCGCTCTGTTGTTGAATCCCAAGGCAAGGGAGGTTTAACATCTGAAGAACTATCTTGGTGATAGTGAAGGTGTATACTCCTGGGGTGGGACATGCATGTGGGCAATGGGATTCTTTGGGCGGTGGGCACAAGTGGCTCCTGGGAGAGAATCCTTCCTCATAAACTATGTGTCTTCTGTTGAACTTGCCTAGCCTAGGATTCCCTTGCCCAGTGGAGCTTAGTCCGATATCGGGGTTGACCTACTGCTGAGAGTGATGAGAAGCATGGTATAAGGCTAGGAGGTTCATGGAAGGTCTGGATGCAGTTGGTGGTGCATTACAGTTTCAAATATAAGTATCATTATGTGTTTTAATTTTGTACTTAATTAAAATGCATGCTCTATGATACTTGTAATATTATCATGTATTCTATTGCTAGTTTGAAATGTTGTTAATTCTGTTTAAGTTTTTATGAAAACAGTAAATCCATGTCAAATGTCTTAATTTGATTTAATTGATATTATATTTATATGTGAATATTTTGCAGTAGCGGCATTGCCCGATATCTGTGGAAGACCAGGGATGCTATAGTTTGGTATCATAGCTAAGTCATAGCTGACTAGTGGCATTGCCTAGGCCTGTTGATGGTTGGGGATGTTACAAATTGGTATTACAGCTTTAAAGGATAAATTAAGGTTGTGTGGGTGGAATTGCCTAACCTGTTGGTGGTTGGGGATGTCACAATATGGTATTAGAGTATGGTTACAACACTGATCTTGGATGGTCCATGTTAGTGGAAGTTGAAGCAAGAGTTTTAGAAGGAGTTGTTGAAATGGACAAAACTCAAGTTCTGACCCATGGTTTCAACATGAAGCCTAGATGGGCTGGGTAAGTGGTCATTGGACCTAAGGTTTACGGTGGAAATTGTGTTTGGAAAAACCAATTTCGAACCTCATAATGTTCCTGAGTGCCAAGAGGTTACCTTGGCCATGTTAAGAAGCTAAGGAGGAGTAGTGGTATCGTAAAACCACAACAGATGTGGTGTTGGGCTGCAGAATGATGTGGAGCTTAGGATTTTTTTGAGAGAAGAATAATCCTTCACAACCGTCAGATCTAGTAAGGTGGCAAGGAAGTTAGCCATGAATTCCCTTGGAAATATGCAGAGTAATTGAGTCTGTTTTGTGTCGTAGGATCTTTTTGGAAGGAAGGTAAGTCCGTTACAACCATCAGATTTAGGGAAGTTGTAGAGGAGTTAACCCAGAATCCCTTTGGACTTCATGACTTGAGTGAAGTCTGATGTCAGAAAAAAGAGAAAGGTCGAAGCCCGAAGCTCCAAAGTGGATATACATTGTAAATCTGGAGAGGAGAGCTAGACCGCTGGATCAAACTAATGTTAAAATATCAAACATAGTAGTGAAGGGAAAAAGCTTCCGAAGAGCCGAAGTAGTGACTCATGATGATGTCACTTGGATGGACGTGGACACATGGTATGTGTGCCATGTGTGAGTGTGTTTTGAGCTCGCAGTAGGTTGAAATTCCATATGGAATGTGCGTGTGACACACATATAATTGGGCCACAAGTCAGTCACTAGTATTCCTCTACGTGGCACTCCATATGAGCATGGTTAGTGGGACCCGAGGTTATATAATGAAGTTAAAGGTCATAGGACCTACAATGGCATTGATCACGATACATTAACATCACCAGACATGAGGCATTGCGGGGACCCAAGTTGCATATGAGTTAATTCACCAAGGCGGTCCTGCAATCCAAACCATGGTTTCACCGAGGGGTTATGTTTCAATGTCAAAAGAATTATGGGATGAAAGGTGGGTTACTCCAAACCACCGTTGCATGCCCCCGTAATTGAAAAACATTAAGTGATGTGATGCAATGATGTCAACAAAGGTGACATGGGAATGTTCAGAGATTAACAGTTTGGATGTGTGGATGCGATATCCTTCGAAGCTCCGAAGTCCCAAAGACCCAAAGTTCTAGAACTCAGACGCCTGAGGTTCCATAGTAAGTGTCAGTCATCGGATACTAAGTAGACATGGACATTTGATCTGCCCTACTTCGCTAGTTCGGTAACTCAGAACTCTGAGAGATTGTTGTATTGTTATTTGAAAACTTTTGAAGCTGAAGCCCTGGGTAAGCACCTATTGATCTAGTGCTTGATCATGACCCATGGTCACGTGGGTCAAGGGTAGAGAGAACAGGGGATAGTGATCGAAAACTATGTTAAATAAGGGAAAAGGGTTAGGAAGGAAGCAAGTGGGTTTCATTTGGTTCGAACCCACATCCAAAGAATACTGAAGACTTGTAACTTTGTGATAGGGTCCGACCAATATCTAAGAGCCATTAGCTGAGAAAAAAGAGATCGTTGCACAAGAAGTGCATCAGAGAAGAAGCACAAGTTTTAAAGGATCATAGATTTTTTCTCAAGGCTCAGAATCGAGCAACGAAACTGTGATTGGGAAGGTCTCGGAAAGAGGAATCCATATGTAATGGTTACATTAAAACATAAAAAGTGATAGAGATGTATTCATATAGAATAAAGAAGGTGAGAGAGAGGCTTATTGGTCTTTAGATGAATTTTCATTGTAATGTGTCTGTGAAAGACAAGAGTTGTAATCATGTTGTNTTTTTTTGAAAAGAATAGAACAAAGAAAATTGATTTAATTGTATAGCATTGGTATTGTTTCATAGTTTACAGTTATTATGTGTTTTGTGAATATATGATGTTCTTGGTGAGTGAATGAGTTTGCGAAGAAATTGAATAATTTTCAAGTGTTCTCTTCTGTAAGATATGAAAGGAGTGCATACTGAGTGCAAGGAGGGCATGTGAGAGAGTCTTTTTCGACTTGAAGCTCAGAAGATATAGCGTAGAAATTTTGTATGCAGAGAGTGCATATCAAGCGCAAGGAGTGCGTATAGAGGGAACTTGTTTTAAGTTCAAAGGGCTCAAGAAGATGAGCATAGAGTGTGCCAAGAGGGAACCAAAAATTCTTTTGGAAGACACAGAAGGGTCGAGTCCCTTTGAGACTGAGCAAGTTAAAAGATCAGGGAGAAACAATGCAAGTTCACATGCAAAGCACAAGTGTGCACCAGGGTGAAGTTAAAATTTCATTAATAGAACCTCGGGAGGGAAAACACCGTCAAAGCCTTCGAAATGTTCAAAATAATTCAAGGGAGGAAGTCAAGTCCAAAAGAATTGATCAAGAAGTCATTGAGAACCTGAACAGATGGTACAAATATTTAGAGGGAGAAGCATCGATATCCGTGCATTGTTAGATCAAAAGAAACTGTGAGGAGGATAATGCTGAGAGTCATTCAACAGTCGAAAGCTTAGGAGAGGTAGTGAACCATCGATCTCAAGGAATATTGAACCATTGATTCCTTTCATCAGGAAATCAAAAATTGGGAGTTGGGAGAATGGAGGAAGTTTCTCTCAAAAGTCCCAAAACGTGAACATTCGATTCACGAGGAGAGATGTAGACCATTGAATCATGACAAGTGTGAGCCATTGATCTAACGCAATTAAATTTCGTGAAGTTGGAAGTTGTAAAGGGGAAGAGAACTATTTTCTAATTTAGCGAACCGTGAAGTCCTGATCCATGAGAAATGATCCACACCATTGGATTATGAGGAGATGTGAGTCGTTGGATTTGACTCATGTGGATTTCAGAAAACTAGAGATTGAAAGAAAAGAGGGGAACTATTTTTCGAAACCCCGAAACATGAATTGTCGAT
This sequence comes from Picea engelmannii, assembly GCA_009831015.1. NCBI lineage: Eukaryota > Viridiplantae > Streptophyta > Pinopsida > Pinales > Pinaceae > Picea > Picea engelmannii. The sequence goes on from ML794023.1 coordinate 15,490, forward strand.
TCACGAGAAATTGATCTGGACCGTCGAAACCCGCAAATATGTGGACCGTTGATCTAAGGTGAATGGGGTTTGGGAGTTTGGACCTCGAGAGAAAGGAGGAGAGCTAATCCTTGAAGTTCATCAAGAGTAAAGTACCATAGCGCTTAGAATCTAGGCCCCAGGTCATAGCTAGAGGTCACATCGATGGAAGTTAAGAGAAGAGATAGCATGCGCTAGACTCTTATTTCGGATTTCAGGAATAGAGATAGTCGAGGGTGACTCATATCTAAACACCTGGTACACGAAATCCCGAAACACCTTTTTGATAGGCGCGTGGTCATAGTCGATGGCCACGTAGAGAAAGCTTGCATCTACCACTAGTTCTCATGGGTGAGGTTTCACGCAAGGCCCATGGATTTTTTTCATGGAGGTTCTAGTAGGGACCCAAATAGTTGGCCCAACTCTGAGAGTTGAATATCCATTGACCGAGAGGTCAGTAGACCCCCCTGAGGTGGGGGCACCATGTCAAAAGTGCTCAGGGCAGGAATAATCATGTACAGTGATCACAGTGGGAGCATAAGAAGATTCAAGAATCCAGGAAGAATTGAAGACTTTTGGGTTCAACAAGGAAAAGTTTCACATGGGAAAGAAGTTGTTTCAATTTTTGTGGAAGCAAGTATGTTATGGCTCATTTGGTCAGCCAGAGGAAGGAATGCTTGCATGTTTGCAAGTGTTGTTGGTGATGTTTTTGCATAAGGAAGGAATAAACAGAGGCCTGAAGTGCTAGTTATAATTTTAATAAAAGAAGCACGAAAGATTATACTACCATTAGATATTTAGGTAGTATAAAAATTTATTAATGGCAGTCATGCAGGTATGATTTTTTATGATTCTTTTTGCAAAATTGCTGAAAGGAAATTTTGGTAAAAATTTCCTCACCTAGAGTTATTTTATAAAATCACATGATTATATTATTGAATGCATACTACTGGATGTGGTAAAGGCTGGAGGCCTTTATTAATTCAATTTTTTTTAGCTTTGGAATGCACACACTGACACAGTAGAATGTCATGTTAATTTGGTTATGGGGTAGTAACCAAAGAATTAAAATATAAGAAATGGTTATAGGCATAGATGCCAGTAAGATAGTCATGTATGAGACCAGGACCTGGTTGGATATGGAAAGGTATGGATATGGAAAGTTTATGAGCCACACAAGTACTAAAATCTTCCTACTTTTAAATAAAACTTGGGCTGCAACCTTTTTGCTAACACTAATGAACACCACATAATTATATTCTTGGAGTAGTGTTCGGGTCGAAAAGGAAGGAATCCAATTAATTGGGAAGACAATAGGAACTGTGTGGAGAATGTGGAAACACATTGGCCAGAATTCCAACTCATGGATCATGAAATACATGACTAAGATAAAGAGCATTAAGTAATTCAATGCAAGGTGCACTGAATAAGAATGAATAGTAAGTGATAGAATTGTATACTAAATGCAATGGTTGAATAAGTTTTGTAAGTACATGCATATATATTATTGCATGGAAATAATTGTTACTAACAACTAAAATGTTGTGAAATCATGAAGCTAAGGACATTTCAGGAGTTGCTAGACATTGCAATAGGAAATTTGCAAGACAGGTAGTCACAGGAGTAGAGACTACACAAAATTTTATGTTTATAAAAATTGAAATAATAAACTTATTGTTATTAATTATGAACATGCATATGCACAGAATGATGAGTCATTCTATTTGGTTAAATTGTTTGGTAATTGTGATTGAATTTCTAGGTGCAGACAATTCTAAGATCATTGCATAAGGTGTTGTACATGTTGAATTATGATGTATAGAAAATACCGACAATTTGTTGGCTTTATGCAAGAGGAAGTATTATAGGAAAAATGGTATGCAGTTGGTGCCCGTGGAAAACCACAAGGATGGTTGCATTCATAATATGGAAACAACCAAGATGAATCATGAAATATAATTTCATGTTTTGGGGATAAAATTTGAATTCCCTTTCGAACTAATTGGAGTTCCTAAATAAATTCTTTTATGTTTTCTCATGATAACTACATGTGGGTGATGCAGATGAGATGATGTTGATTAAATTTAGAATGATGATTACAAAGAGTAGCTTGCGAAGATGCTGATTGGAAATCTCTAAGGGGAGTTGGAACTCCAGGAGCCACGGTGCTCTGAGACTTCCTGATTCGGCATGTTGCTGAATCCCAAGGAAAGGGAGGTGTAGCAGTTGATGGACTATGTGACAATGAACATGCACACTCCTGGGGTAGGACATGCATCTGGGGAATGAGAGACCGTTGGTTGGAGTGTTGCTAATGTTTGAATGGTTGGAGTGCTGTTGAAGTTTGGTACCTTGGCCTAGACCATGTGGATAAGGATTGTGGACCGTGGCTATCTTGGGAGGCCATTTCCCCGATGGATTCATAGCCCTGCTTAGGGGTGGAAGGTCTTCTCAATCAAAAGATAAGTACAATTCTCTATTTATTGCATGTTGTGTATGTTGTATGTATATATATATATATACATACATTGCATATATGCTTGCATTACCTGCATCCATGACTGACATAATGTGTTTCATATTTCATTGATTAAGAAATATATATACCTGATGTTAATCGTGTAATCGATTGGAATGTGATTCAGGTGGAGCAAGAAGGTGTCTTGCAAGTGCATCTGGTGCACATATTGGACCAGAAGAGAAAACAACTCCGGAATCGAGCCATAGGGCTTGTAAAGTTCCAGTGGACCTGGTATGGTCCTGAGAGCGTGACATGGGAGCATGAGGATGTTGTGCAGGTAGAATACCCTTATTTTTTTGAAGATTTTGGAAATCTTGTTGATGTTGTGTAAAGAGTTGCACTGGGGACAATGAAAAAATAAGGGGAGGGGATTGTAATATCCCCCGGTAGTGCCCCAGTTTTATTATAAATTGTAAACATGTTTATAGGATGGTGAGCCAAGTGTATATAAGTTGGTGGACTTATGTGTTTATTAGGCCGGAGAGCCTAAGTGTTAAAGGCCAGGAGCCTGATTTTGTATATGTAATTTTGTAGATCATTAATAAAATATAAACATCGCTGCATGCAGACCGACCACGAAGAAATAATGATGGGGCACTAAGCTTCCACAAGGTTGGGTAAGGGAGGAGGCTAAGTGTGTGGGCCTAGGGGCTAAGCTAGGGAGCTTACCTCTAAAGGGGATAATAATTTATTATTATTTCCTGAAGGCTAAGGTGGACATGTTGAGTGTTGTCCTAACTTCCTATAAAGGGAACATGTGCTACGTGGAACTCATGCGGCTCCAGGAAGACAAGTGTTGACCTGGAAACATGCAGTCAAACACTGAAGAATTAGCTGTGTTGGGGGTGTGTGGGTCATTCATACAACCTTCACCTCAGTTCGCTGGTTATTATGCCATCCACCATATATCCTTTTTGGCTCCATCATCGACCTCTATGTTTTTTCCTCTGGTCACACATCCTGAAACCGGTGAGAACCCGTGGACTGATCCATGTTTTCTGTGAAGCTCGGGTATTTTGTATTTGTCTGAGCCATATGATGTCATAAATGTGGTTTTTTGTGGCCACACATTTCCTGGACTGAGTGTGGCTTGCTACCTTTTTTCATTCATGTGTGAATGAGTGTTGAATTGTTACTGTTGTCCTCACTTAGAAGGAGCTAAGTCGAGGAATGAGATGAAGAAGAAGGTTTTCAGGACCGTGTGAAACACTCTCTCTAGGTGAGAGAGGTGGTTGTGGCTTAAGAAGCAGGTTGTTAGGCCTGTGAGTGACTCTCTCTAGGTGACAAAGTGTGTGGAGGAAGTGAGAACTCCTAGAAGGAGTCTTGTAGCTGCCAAAGAGCTCAGAGAATTATGGTTCGGTCTGTTGCTAAAGCCCAAGGCAAGGGAGGTTTAGTAGCCGAAGGACTCTCTTGGTGACAATGAAGGTGTATACTCCTAGTTTGGGATATGCATGTGGGGAATGAGAGTCTATGAGAAGTGGGCATAAGTGGCTCTTAGGAGAGAATCCTTCCTTAAAAACTTTGTGTCTTTTGTTGACCTTTCCTAGCCTAGGATTCCCTTGCCCGACGGAGCTTAGTCCTAGATCAGGGGTGACCTACTACTGAGAGTGATGAGAAACATGGTCTAAGGCTAGGAGGTTCGTGGAAGGTCAACATGTAGTTGGTGGTGTATTACAGTTTCAAAGATAAGTATCATTATGTGTTTTAATTTTGTACTTAATTAAAATGCATGCTCTGTGATACTTGTAATGTTATCATGTATTCCGTTGCTAGTTTGAATTACTGTTAATTTTGTTTAAGTCTATATGAAAATAGTAAATCCATGTCAAATGTATTAATTTGATTTAATGCATATTATATTTATATGTGAATATTCCGCAGTGGTGGCATTTCTCGGTCTCTGTGGAAGGCTGAGGATGCTACAGTTTGGTATCATAGCTAAGTCAGAGCTAAGTAGTGGCATTGCCCAGGCCTGTTGATGGCTGGGGATGTTACAAATTGGTATCAAAGATTTAAATGCTAAGTTAAGGTTGTGTGGGTGGCATTGCCCGGGCTGTTGGTGGCCGAGGATGTTACACAAAGGTTGTTGAATTCAATATTTATGACAAATTCCTACTATGGGACCTAACTCATGCTAAAAGAGGGAGACATTGTAAATTCTAAAAATTATGGCTAGGTCTTTTCAAAATCACTTTTATCCTTGGCACAAACTCATACCTTCTAAAGAGCTTGGAGGAGTGTTTTTTTTCTTATAGTACTAATGGTTCTCACTTGAAATATTATGTAAACATGATTGATCACTAATTCTTTGTGTAAACATGATTGTTGTATACAATCATTTTTTTACTGGTTTTATTTTTCTTACTTAGGTTTGTTGAGTTTTAATTTTTGTTGTTTGTTTCACATGATCATCAAAAATAAAGTCTGGATCAATTTTGCCATTAAAATGTCATTATGTAAGTATTGTTCATGGACGAAAATAAGTTACATAGAACTGTCATGATGTCCTCATTTTGAGACACTCTTGGAATTTCTTTTTTCTTTTAATACTATTGTAGTATATTTGGTTTTGTTTTCTTACTTGTTTATGGTATCCCTTTCTTTCATCCATCCTGAGATTCAAGAGCATATCAGAAGAATTTTCCTTGAAATTCTAAATAGCATTATCAGTTATGAATCTTATTCGATTTTTATGCATATAGTACCAACTACCCTCATACATCTCATCTTCCATAAGTAATTTCCCGAAGTCCCATCTCATCATTTCCCTGAAACCATCATTTCCCCCCCTGTTGCATAGTTATTATTTTCAACAGTTTTTTATCACGTACTTCTATTGGTCCACAGAACCAAACATTCTGAGTTTTAAATATGTTGAGAACAGATTTTCCTGTGGAGTCACCAATTGCTGATGCCCAAAAGTGCAACATGGAATCCCTGCCTGCAAATGGGTTGTAATGCCTTATTAGTTATATATATTTAATAATATGCTAAATAGGTGGAACCCCTTATGTAAATAATGATGAAAGATGATTCTCTAATTTGCGCTCATGACTACCTTGCAACAATTATTCTACAATTTGAGAATAAACAAAAAAATTTGAGCCGGTCTCCATGTGAAATGGATGGATGATGAGTGTGCTGGAAATTTGATTTGAAAAAAGAAAAAGAGGGGAAAAGGGTATTTTTTTAATAAGCATCTTGGTTTATTCTTGCTAAACATATATTTTGGCATATTGTTATGGTCTATTGCACTTATGGTATACTTGTATATGTTATGAAAAATTGATATGTTTTGTTTAATTATAATTCTTCACTAGCAATGAATGTGGGACATGTTGTTTTGGTGCTAAATAATGGTTATAGGAGGTCGATTCGATTTGGAAAATGGAAATGATATGTTTGGTGGCGAATTAGATACACATGGTTAAATATGTGTTTTATGAAAGTATTTTGGACGTTTTGGGTGCACTCCAAACTTGGCTATGGTTGATGGCAATTAATGTGAAAATAGGGGAAGTGATGTGCATTTACTGCACATCGTTCTTACCCCACCTCGAAGTCGCCAACTTCACTTTTCTTCTACTTGTTTTGGTTTCTATGGTTAGTGTTTCCTCCATTTTTCTTGGCCTTAGGGAGAATAATGGTGCTCTTAGCTTTCTAGAATTTTCCTCACAGGTATGTTGCCTCTTATCCCTCCATTCATGAACTGTAACTTTGTTTCGAATAAAATCATTGTGTTGTCTCTTTGAGTTTGCATGCACAATGTGTTTTCTTTCTGAATATTACAGTGGGTGTATGTGGGCATTCTGGTTGTGCAAATTACATTGGGTTTCTTCCTTTTGGTATTAGTTTATGGAGAGTATAGTCGGCTTCACCCATTTCTCATTATTAAATTTTGAAGGGTTTTCTCGGTGAATAAAAGGAATAGTTGGGTTTTTTGTGATTACTGTGTAACACCATACTCTCTACCAAAACCTTGGAAAACTTGTAGCTCTTTCGAATTATAATTCCACTATTTTTGAATATATGTGATACCTGTGTATTTTCGTTGTGGCCACCTTTGGGGGATTGTGGAAAGTTTCAGTATGGTAAGAAATTGTTTTGTTTTGGTTTGCAAACCCCTTATTAATATTTCTCCCTTATGTCTGTCAAGACCTTGCTTTTCTATCTGACTTATGGACTGCTAGTAAACTCGAACTTAGGTTTTGATTCTTGTTATGGTGTTGACCCGACAATGGAAAATATTTATTATATTTGTGAAGTCTTGGCTCGTTTGTTATTTATCTATGAGGATAATGTCGATTTTGAAGTTATATGGTTTCTAAAAAAAAAATGACAATAGCTTCGCAATGGAGTTTCGAACCCAGTCATTTTATGCAACAATTATTGAATTTGTGATATAAGTTTATATGATAAAGGGTTGATGGATTTATGGTTGTTTCCTCAACCTTCCATGATGGCTTGAGGAAATCTGGTTACAATTGTTTTCAATTGACTTTCTTAACAGTCTCCTATAATACATTCTGCCAGTTTAAATGGATATCTATGGAAAAAGGAAAAGGGGAAAAAGGAAATTGTAAAGTTTGATAGTCTTTAAATTTTCCTTGGGTTATATATTGAACACTATACAAATTGTCGTTTCTTGGATTTGAATTATTTGCAGTGAAATATTTGTGTCAAATAGTGACAATATCGATTTTAAAAGTCAATAAATATTATTCATGTAATAGAGAAATAATCGTCTCATTCATGTTCACTATCTCACTTTTTGATCATTACAAATCCCACCACCTTCCCAAATAAATTTAAATTATCCCCTATTCTATTATTATGAATTTCATTTAAAAAAAAAAGGATTAAAAGGAAAAAGGAAGAGGACTAGTGTTGAAAGTTTGGATATGGAGACATTATTTTTATAAGGAAGTTGCCTCTTCTTTTGCTTGAAAAATATCCATAGGTTGGTTCTTGTCCATGCTACCACTTTTCATTCATTAGAAAGCCCCCATATTCCCAATATTCCTATCACTCCTTGTTCAAATGACAATTGATTATTGAATTTAAAAGTATGACAGATGAATGGATTGCAATTGCTTTTGTTGTGAATGATAAAGACACCATTTTGATTTTATTTATGTAGAGTATGGATGCATGGATTGTTAAGAATTTTTCATAAACATGATTGGAATATTGCTTCAGGATGAGTTTCTTTAGTAGAGGCAGCGATGGAAGAGGTGCAAATAGAGGCAGAGGAAATTATTAGAAAATAGGCCATAGAAGGCAACGATTTTTGATACATTTTGACGTTTATTTGCAAGAACTAAATCAAATTTTCCAAGATGGTTTTTTTAATCTAGTTAGCCAAGGAATTATCCAACCTATACCTAAAAGGCCTCCTTTCCAACCACCTCAAAATTTCTATGGTATCCATGTCCCCCCTCATGTGTCTATATATCCAGAACCACCTTCCAATCATGGTTGGAAATAGATTGTTCATCGACCTGTTTCTCATCACCATGGATGGCCTATTGTGTCATTTCCATTACTGATCCAAGGGAACAAAAGGATACTGCAACCACTACAGGCTCGGCCCAAGCACCTTCTATCCACCAGAAGCAGGTCGACAAGGTTGCGGCAAAGCACAAAGATTCATTTTGCACACAGTCATCTCATGTAGCCAGATTGGTTAAAAAGGTCCAACCCTTCCAGCCACAGGTTCATGATAGCCTTCAACAAGCTAAGCAACGCCACTTCTCCAGCAAGGTAAGAAGATAATCAAGATTCAGATTCAACAATCGCTTTCCCCTCTCCCCCGAGAACTCAACACAATGGAGACCATTGCTTCCTAAGGAGGGAGGATTGATCCAAGTGGATATCGGTGGCCACCCACCTTCTCCAACTGGCCTAAAACATGTTTCTGGAAATTTTGGTAATTTACTATTTTTAGCAGTTTTTAACTTCCGGGGCCATTTTGAGGCCCTAAATGATGTTTTTTTGAGAAAACGGGTAGCAACATGGATCATAGATCAATGTTTCTCACCCAAAAGTTGTAGTTCTCAGATAGATCTTTCCAACAAGCTATCATACACCTAAAACGGAGATCATATGCAAAAGTTTCGACCCCAAGAAGTTGATGCACCAACTTACCCAAACGGGGCCCACATGACTTTTGGCGCTTCATCTCCCGGCGTTAGGTTTTTGGATGTCTAGGGTTTTTGGAATTCCTGCTTATTGTAAAAAAGGCCTTCAGAGCCTCATTGTAATCATCTTCTCACAGATGCGAGTAGCTGTCACATCTCTTCTCAGAGATAAGCTACCACCATTCTAGCGAGTCTTTCACTCTGTATTTTACAGTCTCTGTACATTTATTTCATTAATATAAATCGTGTATTACTGTATATCTGTGACTCTTGTTATTTCTTCTATATCTCTGTTATATTGTTGTCTCTCTTGCAATATCTCTAAATGTTTCTATGATATATCTCCGCTCTCATTTTGTGCCAAAAATAATCTGGATCAATTACCTCCTCCTCCACCACCAATCAACGCAAATTCCCAATTTGATCATGATGCCTCACTAGTATAGTCTTCTCATGAAAAAAGGATAAAAACTTATGTTCCCAGGCTAGAGCTAGATAAGGGAAAAGGAGTGGCCAATCCCTCCAATTCTTGCAAATATTCCTCTGAATTTGTGTCTTCCCATATTCACCTCAAATATAGTTTCTCCCATGTCGTCAGTGAGATCCTCTCACAAGGTCCTAATCAACTGAAGACTGTTGCACAGTAAAATTCATAAATGGGATCAAAAGAAGGTAGCAGTGAAAAGAGGCAAAATGCCTCACACAACAAATATGGTTTTTAGTTCTTTTTAATGATTTTCTTTTGAAGACCAATATTATTGGTGTGATAAAAAATGTTTAGGAAAACAAGGACATATTTAGACAGGACGTTTTGGGATAACATGAGTATGACTCCATTTTTGGCTATAGTCATGCTTTATCTTGATCTTAAAATATTTTGACTATTTATGAGGATGGGAGTTACAAGGTGAATATTTGAGTTAATTTTGGGGGGTATTATGTTTCATGTTTTGACAATCATTTAAAAAATGAAAATAGAGTGACAAGGGGCCCCACCTATTTATTTATTATTTAAATAGACCCTTATTTATGTATTATTATTTATTTGTCTCAACAACTTACCTAAGATAATTAAGATTAACAAAAGGAAGGTAGTTGAACTACCATAACTTATTGGCAAAGAATAAAATCTCAATCAAATGAAGAGAAAACAAAGTAAGAGATAATAGAAGGAGAACTTTTTCTATAAGGTCTTCTCTGTACTTGTGAGATACTTCCATTCTTCATTCATTCTGAGTTTACTAGAAGACTTAACCATCTTGATGACAACAGGGTATTATTGAAGGTAGAAAGATTCAAAACTGAATCTTGTTTTCTAGTAGCTTGTCTTTAAAGGTGTATGATTTATCTTTGGAAGTCTGTGTGTTGTTTGTTGATGGATTAAATTTCATGATTGATAAAGAATATTTTGCAGATTCAAGTGACATCATTTTGTGGCAAGCTGATCCAGATCTTTAGCTTCAATTTTATTTTATTGTCAGGGTCTTTTTGTATGGTTTTCATCGAAGGATTCTAAATCTGACTTTGGTCCCTACCCTCACATGGGTTTGTAAAGATAATTTAGCTTTGTATCTCAGAATGAAATCAATATAAAAAACAGATTTTTGATTTTAATTTCACTTGTGTATCTGATGATGTGGTTCAGATTTTACTTTTATCCTTGTCTCTTGTCCATGTACACACTTATGTAATTTCTTGCTTATTTTTCTTTCTTTTGCACAGTTACATATAATATATAAAACCAACCTTGGTCCCTCATAATTAATACCTCTGGATTAAGTGATTGTTTATTTTATTTTAGTTTAAGGCTATAAACCCTGGGTAACATTCCCAACTATCTTTACTTAGCCCAACAAGATCTAAAAATGCTTGAGTAATGTTCCTCATACCTCTTCCTCAATAATTTCATGGGTTGAGGAGGCTAGATAAGAGGTTTATAGGAAGGAGCCTTCTAGAAGTTGTGTGCCCTCCATAGATGATTTAGTTGTTTCAACAAGTTTTTCTACAGTGACAAAGGAGGAAGAAATTCAAGAATACAAGAGAGTGGGATTTTCTTTAGTTACAGAGGGAGCAACAAATGAAGCAAATTGGATAGTAGGATTTGCTTTAGTGACTAATGATGCATCTAGTCAAGAGGACTGGAGAGAAAGATCTACTTCAGTGATGGAGGGAGTAGCTAGTCAAGAGGATTGGAGTGCAGCTATGGTAGAGGAGACAAAGTCACTTCCAAAGTGGGAGACAAAGGTACATCTAGAATATGGTGTATGGGATACCTCCTCACTAAGAGGGAGTTTTTTTTGTTGTAGCTTCAATAGGTATTCCCATAAGAGGCCAAGATGACATGCATGTGGTAATATTCATTGGAACCATATTAGTCTTTAGTTTTGGTGAAATTAGCCTTGGAATGGGGTTAGGGATTCATGGTCAACTTGATGGACTTTGTGGGCTTGTCATGGGGTGTCACACCAACAAAAGAGGAATAAAATATTCTAATTAATTGTTGAGTTTAGAAGGGGTGCCTAAACTCACTAATTGGACTTGTAAATGAAGGAGCGAGTTCATTATGATATTTTCTCATTGTGGAAGAGTGGAGTTAACATAGGTGAATCTGCGTTTGTGCTAGGCCGCTTGGTGTTTTTCAGCAAAGGGAAATTTTGCATGGTGGAAAATATGGTCTAAAGGAGAGGAACTCACATAAAGTAAGTTGTATGGAGGTGACCATACAAGGGTCTTATGTACTTGTACGTGAGTTATAGGAAGGCGAAGTGCTTATGCATGCAGGTTGTAGGAAGAAAAATCATGTATGTACATAGATTGCAGTGGGTGTTGGATTACTAAGAGGGGGGTGAATCAGTAATAGCGTAATTATATTCCTTTTTCTCCAAATAATCCAAGTGTTATATCAATGTAGAATTATTATCCAATAATGATCAATAAGAAATGAACAATGACACACATGCACAGTACACCAGTGTTTTACGTGGAAACCCAAATTGGGAGAGAACCACAAAATGCTTTTTCTTATATGTCTTGAAGAATTACATTCATTGGAAGCACAAACTTCCTTTTTTTTCTAGCTGCAACTGGAAGGAGGCTCCAACCCCCTAGTTTCTCAGGCTACAACTTGAGGGAAGATCCAAATCCCCAATTCTCTGGATATAACCAGAAGGAGGCTACAACCCCCTATGTTCTCCGACTACAAACAAAAGGTGGCTACAACCACCTATCCTTGCCCTATCCAGTCACCCTAAAGTAGAATTAGAATGATGGAACCACTGTCACACTATCACTGTGAGATATACCGATGTAAACATGTACCAATAAACCTAAACCATGCATCAACCTGTACCTCAACCTGTAATCAACCTGTAGCATAAACAAGTGCATCAACCATGCACCAACCTGTACCAAACAATCTGTAATCAACCTGTACCATAAACAAGTGAAACCAACCATGTAACAAGTATGTACCAATCATGTGTCAAGTACTCATCAAATATGACTCATCAATATGTACCAAAATCATTAACTATACACCTGATGTATGTGCCAACTCATCAACTACTTGTCTCAACCATGTACCCAACTTGTACCTCAACCAAAATCCCTCATCAATTTCATCATCCAAATATGATTTGTAAGTATGTAATAGACATGGTGTATATGATCACATACCTACAAACCTTCCTTAACTTTAACAACAAGAGACTAGCATTTTCATCAAACGTTTCTTTAATCTCACAAGACTAGTTTTGGATTAGTCAACAACCCTAACTTGAAATAATCATAACTTTGTACACATAATGAATACATATATGAAACTGATATAAACTATTCTTCAGTGTGTTTTATGCAATTCCTCCAGGTTTCACTTCTTGGAACCTCTCAGAAAAGGAGTTATAGCAAAAATGGCACACCTTGTTGAATTCTGGCTTATTCTAGAGAGAGACCTTGTAGAGTGTGTCCCACATGAAATATTTGTTGAATTGATTTGAAACTATTACACAGAATACTACAGAATGTACTCTAACCAACACCTTTTTTCTTACTAAATTTTGATCTGTTATGAATAAGTTGTGACGTTTTTACCCGAAACACATGTTTTTGACTAGTTTCAGGACTAGCCACAAACCCTATTTTCCACAGAGTGTAACTCCAAAAATACAAAGACCAATAAGATGATTTTTTTACCACAGATGCTTGGATATGTTTCCTAAATTGAATAGAAATTTCACAGTCTGAATAATTCTAGAAAAACAATTATTGCGAAAATGGTGAGATGACCTGAAAAAAAACATACCTTAGAAAGCATCATCAAAAGAATTTATCCTTCCTTGAATTCCAACCTTATTTTCTTCACTTTCCTAAAAAATTAGGCTTACATATCCTTTGGTTACCTCAAAAACCTATAGGTATTCAACATGCTCATTTTTTTTTTAAAATGAGAGAGTATTGCCTCTTATTTATATTCTCCAAGTAGCTTCCTTAAAAACATCTTCTAGGTCACTTTACCCACTTTCCTTATTTTAGGGTTAACCCACTTCTAATTTCTCCATTAAATTTATTATTTAAACAATTTATTTTGTATTCACTTTGAATTATAGTACACTCATCACTTCACTTTATTATTTACCTTCTAAAATCTCTTAAACCACTTTGACTACTTTGACCTTTTGGGGCTTCTAGATGACATAAGAGGGTCCTCCAACTTCGTAAGGCTATAAATCTCAAACTGTGAGGAGTTATGTGACATTCCACATACCACCAGAAATGGAATGACATGTAACATTCATATAGAATATTATTACCTTCAAATATATCAAAAATCATACCATTATCCATCAAACAAACTTGGGTCCATTACCCAAACCTGGGTTCTCCAACTTCTCATGGCCATAACTCTCTAACCATGAGGAGTTATGTGACATTCCACATACCACCAGAAATGGCATGACAAGAACTATACATATATGATAGTTTCAATGAAAAATCCAATGAACTTCATCTCATTATTCCAAAAATAAGCATGGGTTCTCTAACCATACTTCTAGGATAACTCAATCCGCAAAGCGTCTTCCCGTGAGGAATTTCACCATAAGGAGACCACTTTGGAGTTCATCCATTTATACTTATTATCAACCATGAAAAGACAATAATAAGTCATATTTACATCAAACAAACTTGGGTCCATTACCCAAACCTTTGTGCTACTGGGATTTCTTCAAGGGTTGATATCAATGACAACCAACCTTAATCAACAATCTCCCCCTTTGGAATTGATGGCAACACTTTGATGAAGAAATAAAATTTTGTCATGTAGTACTAAATTCATATCACTCATGCACCCCTTGGAAACATGCCTATGTCCTCTACATCTTTGTGACCATTGCTCCCCCCGGAACCATGCCTTTGTCCTATGCATATGATGAATCTCTCCCCCTTTGTCATCAATGACAAAGGTATCTTTTCATCTGGGGTTGCTCCCCCTAACTGAACTGTCCTCTTTATGGTGCTTCATCGTGTACATCTAAGACATATAAGATAAGAATTCAAATAGATTTCATTTTGGAGTAGAAATAACTCCAAGTCTTTGGAAAAGATATTCAAAGGCTTCATGTGCAAGTGGTTTTGTAAAGATGTCAGCCACTTGTTCTTTTGTGCCCACATACTCAACTCTGATGTTCTTTTCTGCAACTTGCTCCCATAGAAAGTGATACTTTATTGAAATGTTATTTTTCTTGGAGTGCATCACTGGGTTCTTTGAGATACTGATGGAGCTTGTATTATCACAATAGATTGGAATGGGCTCATGATACTCAACCTATATATCTGTCAGAGTTTGTTTCATCCAAAGAACCTGTGTAAAGCATGATGTTGCTGCAATATACTCTGCCTCGGCTGTAGATAAGGATACTGATGATTGTTTCTTGCTTATCCATGATACTAAACACTCATCCAAGTAGAATGATACTACACTGGTGCTTCGTCGGTCATCAATACAACCTGCCCAATCTGCATCTGTGTAGGAAATGTTAGCACTCTGTAAATTTTGTTCGGCTGAATACACAAACGACAGAGGTAACTTTTTCAACCATATTTAGAGCTGAGGAACTAGCTTTCTCAACTCAAAGAGGGCTCTCTCGTGTCACTTAATATAGCTATGGAAATCGGTGGCTAGATTTGGTTTGTGTTGGGGGTTTTTAATAAAATGACTGGAAAAAAGAAGATAACATTTGGGCTATTAGGTCTGAAATAAATAGAACACATTATCAAACCTGAGAACTATTTAGAGGAAAAGGATAAATCAGGCAGTGAGTCTGAGTTTATAGCTGAAAATTTTGTATGACACTAGAGGAAAAAGGAACACATAACTATATCAGAGCATTATAGAGATGAATTCTGAATAAGTTAAGAAGAAAGAAACATAGTCTAAGTTGCTAAGCCAAGAGCATCAAATAATGAATTATGAGCCTCTAAATCTCCAATTTAGACAGAAAGAAGTGTAAATGAAATATATGCTTACATGATGTAAGATTCTGGCTGACAGAAGCTAAAACTTAATAAATTAATTTTTAGATAACATTGATATTTTGTTACTTCTTTTACGGTTCTATATTCAACAAGTTAACAAACTAACCATTCATGGTTCAACAAATTATAATTGAGCACATGAAATACAAATCATATATAAAAAAATACACAGCTTAGTAAAATAGTGAACCCTTATAACTATAATGACATAAATACCTCTTAGTGATGCCATTTTCCCAACTTCGTCTGTCCTTGCTGCTCTGCCCAAACTCTGCCCAAAACCGAGTCTTTCCTCCCTGCCAGCTAGGAACAGAGCCTATCCAGCTCCCTAGCTCTAGGATTCCATGAGGATTCTTGGCCCCTGAGTCCAAAACTCCCAGCAGCCAATGCTCCCCTGTAATAGTCCACCCAAACTCCGAACCAGAAAAATACAATCCCAAATATCAAAATAATGCTACCTCCCCAAAAATCAAAAGTGTCCTCTCTCCAATGCCTCTGCCCCCTCATATCCTCCTTCCCATTCACTACCTCCTCCCTTCATTCAATGCCACCCACCTAATCCCTCCATTTAATGCCACCTTATCCCTCCATTTAATGCCAACCACCTTATCCCCTTCTCCTTAATGGTTCCCTCCTACATTACATTATGTTTTCTTTTAAACAAATCAAAATTTATTAAACTTTAATTCATTACCCAAATATTTAATGAGTTAATTAATTAATCAATCAATTAATTAATATACATTAAACATTAATTAATTATTATTATTATTAATAAATATTAATTAATTAATTAATACACATTAGGACAATTAATCATTTAATTAATTAAACTTAATAAACGTTAAACAATTATCTAACTTTGACAATTAGTTATTTAACTAGGGTTGTTACATACACCCACCCTTCAGGAAACTTCGTCCCAAAGTTAAAGTATTTTATGATACAAGGGAAAAGAAACATGGTTCACACATTCATAACAATTAACCGACATTATTAGTAAGTAAGCCAAGAAAACTCATACATACTAGTGTACATGTGCAAGAAATGCATGTGTAGCTAGTACATACAAGTCTCGTGCATGTACTAATAACAATAACTATCATCTCTATAGCAATTTCCATATGCATCCAATTCATTCAACATGACTATTCATTTTATAAAAGACAATAAACCAATCACATGTTTGCGAAATCATTCAATTACAATTATCGAGCTCAACAATGTTATTTAGACAATTGCAGTTTAGTTACGTAATTATGAATATTCATATATACCCATTTTCATTTCAAATAAAAAAAAAAAAAACATTAAATTCCACCATAAGACACATCTCCATACACTCTCAATTATTTCTACTCATCCTTCCTCCCTAACTTACTTCCATCTTCATCCCTAACCTTCCTCTGATGGACTATCTTGGAGCGTTAACTATATTGACCTAACTCCAAATAGAACCTGTAAGTGGAAGTGTCACTATCTTGACCAAGCTTCCCCAGTAGGCAATTGAAAGTCATCATCACACATCTAGGGGAGCGTGAGCTAACACCATCCTCCCATGACTTCAGGTTTCGGAGGATACACGGTGGGAAATGCCTCCACCCCTCCTAATCATGACTAGGTTCCACACCCTACAATGGAATGTACAGTGGCATCATGTTGTTGGGAGTTTTGTCATCGTCTATTTAGTTTTGGGCAGTCTCACCACCTGAAATCCTGCATTGGTCCACATATCATAGAAATGCATCCAAACCAATATAATTTCACATACAAAGATTCATACCATATTTTTTCTCGGCCTATGGTCATGACATCCACTTTCATCATCATTATCCCTTGGCTATTTCATAGCCCATAACTTGCAGATTAGTCTGTAACACAAACTCATACATATCTATGCATTATTATCATGTAATTACATACAACTATAATCTCAATTCGGTATCCCCGTATCAAAAACTTTAATATCAAAGTTTTCAAGTTATAATAGATCTCATAATATCCCATAATTCAATTAACATTACCCATTCATAGAATTATCATTTACATAATAGTTTGCAACATATCCAACATCATTCAAATAGCATTTAAACCTTCATAGGATTCTCATTCACACAATATATCGCATCATATCCATCATCATCAATAACAATTAAACATTCATAGAATTTACATTCACATAGTAGATCGCATCATATCCATCATTATCAATAACAATTAAAAATTCATAGAATTTACATTCACATAGTAGATCGCATCATATCCAACATCATTCAAATACATTTAAACATTCATAAAGGTTCATACGTCTTAAAAGTTCAAGTGTATCATTTAATAGTTTCACTGTGAATAGAAAATAAAGGTGTGTAGGCCTCAGGTAATCCTAGTTGTCTAAGTCAAAAGGTGGTGTTACATACATCCAACCTTCGAGAAACATATTCTCGAGGTGGTCAAAAAAGTGAGGGATAATATCGTCGTAGTGTCTCGGCATCTTCCCAAGTAGCAGATCCTGGACTATACTTGTCCCATTGGACCTTAACTTGGTTTACCAGATAGTTCCTGAGCTGTCAGACTCTATGGTCCAATATACGTAACGGTTCTACTGTGAGGGTTCCCATGTCCGATACCTGCAATTCCTTCCAATTTAGTTTATGTGATTCATCAGCAACATAATGATGTAGAACATATACATGAAAATCATTATGAGTTTTATGCAAGTGGGGTGGCAATACGAGACGATAGGCAACGAGTCCAATTTTCTCTTGGATTCTAAATGGTCCTATAAATCGAGGTGACAACTTTGTACCCTTCCCAAACCAAATTGTACTCTTATTAGGCCTAATATGAATGAAAACCTGATCTCTCACTTTATAACTTCGATCAGTCCTGTGTGCATCCGCATAACTTTTCTATCTATATTGTGCTTCCTTTAGTCTCTGCCTAATCTGAATCACCTGTTCCTCCATCTCTTGAATCAATTCTGGCCCAACTGTTACTCGATCTTCTAATCTATCCCAACTCAACGATGTTTTGCATGGCCTTCCATACCGAGCTTTGTAGGGTGGCATTCCGATGGAGCTATGAAAACTGTTATTGTAGGCGAAATCTAACAAAGGTAGGTACTTCTCCCAATGGGTTTGATTATCCATGACATACATCCTAAGCATGTCTTCCATGACTTGATTTACTCTCTCAGTTTTCCCATCTGTTTCAGGATGATAAGTTGTGCTTAAGTTCAACTAAGTCCCCAACGCTAACTACAAACTTGTCCAAAACCTAGAAGTGAATCTGGAGTCCCTATCTGAAATGATCTTCTTAGGTATCCCGTGCAAATGGATGACCTCACTTACAAACACACATGCCACATCAATGACATCGTAAGTGTCTCTAACTGGAATAAAAAGAGCACTCTTGGTTAACTTATCAACTATCACAAGAATGGCATTGTGTCTATGATATGTGAGCGGCAACTCCACAACAAAATCCATAGAGATGACTTCCCACTTGGACATAGGAACATCATGTGGTTATAGGAGGCCTGTCGGGTGGTGGTGGTCGGCTTTCACTTGTTGACACTCTAGGCACTTGGTGACAAAATGGACTACATCGCTCTTCATGCCTACCCAGAAGAAGAGCTTCCTCATGTCTGCATACATCTTCTTCACACCCAGATGCCCACAATAAAGTGCTCTATGGGATTCCTTTAGTATGATGCTTCGAATATCCCCACCTTCGGGGATGTACATCCTTCCTCGATATCTTAACAGTTTGTCTACTTCTAGACTATATCCTTCATACTTTGGATCTAATTGCCTCCCACTCTGGAGGTTTGAAGTAACCTTTAAATACCAACTATCTCCTTGGAGTTGTGTCAACACATGTTCCCTCAGATTGACCTTTAAGGGTACCAAGGAGAAGACACGTGGTCTCCTACTCAAGGCATATGCGACCACATTTTCCTTTCCCTTGATGTATGAAATACCAAAATCATACTCACTCATAAACTCACTCCATCGCCTTTGCTTGGCATTCATATACCTTTGAGTGAAGAGATGTTTTAAACTTTGATGGTCCATTTTGAGCTCAAAGTTTCACTCCACAAGATAGTGCCTCCAAAGTTTCAGAGCTAGCATTACAGCTGCCAAATCTAAATCATGAGTAGCGTAAATCTCTTCATGTTTCTTCAACTTCCTTGACACATAATATATCACTCCTCCATCCTTCATTAGCATGGCCCCCAACCCTTTCTTCGAGGTATTCGTGCATACTGTGAATTCCTTTTCCATATCTAGCACTCATAGAATCAGTGCACTAGTTAGTAATCTCTTAAGCTCGATGAATGCACTATCACATTCTTCTGTCCAGTCATACCTAACCCCCTTGTGATGCAAAGTGGTGATGGGTTTCTCTATTTTAGAGAACCCCTCCACAAATCTTCGATAATAACCTGCTAGTCCCATGAAGCTTCTTACCTCATGGGCATTTTTCGGCACTGGCCATTCCATAATGGCCTTTACCTTTTCTAGTTCCACAAAGATTCCTTCATCGGAAATGATATGACCTAAATAGTGGATTTCTTTCTGGAAGAAGGAACACTTCGACAACTTCCTATACAATTTTTTCTCTCTAAGGTAGGACAACACCACTCGCAAGTGTTCCTCATGTTCTCTTTCGTTCTTGGAATAGATGAGGATGTCATCTAGAAAGACTTGTACAAAATGGTCTAAGTACTTCCATAATATGTTGTTCATGAGGCTCATGAATACTATTGGCACATTGGTCAATCCAAAAGGTACTACGACAAACTCTTAATGCCCAAACTGAGTTCGAAAGGAATTTTTAGCAATATCACCTTCCTTAATCCTTAATTGGTGATACCCTGATCGCAAATCAATTTTTGAGAATACCACTGCTCCTTTCATCTGATCAAAGAGGTCATCTATTCACGACATTGGGTACCTATTTTTCATTGTAGCACAGTTCAAGTCCCTGTAATCTATACACAGTCATAAGGAACCATCCTTCTTCTTCACAAAAATTATTGTTGCACCCCAAGGTGAGACGCTGGGCCTTATTATCCCTAAGTCTAGTAACTCTTTCGACTACATTTGCAACTCACAAAGTTCTGGCATTGTCATCCGATACAGAGTCTTGGAAATTGGTTTTGCACTAGGTTTTATCTCAATAGTAAAATCGAGCTCCCTCTCAGGAGGTAACCTTGGTAACTCATTCGGAAAAACATCTTTAAACTCTGACAATACTAGGTATTGATCTAAGGAGGGTCCCTTCCTTTCATTCACTGCTTCTACTACATACAGTCGACATCCTTTCCTTATGCACCGCTCAACCTTCATAGTTGAGATAAAGTGTAGAGACACCCATCTCCATACACCTTGGATCTCTACTGGTCTTCCTTCATCGTCGACACAAGGCACCTTTTTTGCGAAATAATCAACCAAAGCTCGATGAGATTCTAACCAATACATTCAAATGATTAGGTCATACATCCCGAGAACAACGACATATACCTTCAACCTGGTAGTACACACTCCCAGTTCTACTGTACAATTATTTACGCTAGGTCCTACCGCTTTTGTTTCCCTCGAAGCCATCTCGACTTGTTTAAAGTCATCATGCTTGTAGGCTTCCAACCCACTCTTTTCTAATGCAGATGGTGAAATGAAACTATCTGTAGCACCAGAATCAAATAAAATCCTAACATTGATATGATTTAGCGTACCTGATGACTCCACCACCATGGATTGATGTTCTACCTGGCGATTATTAACTACTGTGTAAATATGGTGGTTGCCACTTGCTCTTCCCATCGGGGCCTTTTCTTCTCTATGGAAAAATCATGATTGTAACTCTAGGCAGTCACGCTAGTAATGGGGTCCTCTGTATCCCCAACAAGTAACATGAGATTGAACTTGAGCATTGTTCTGTGACTGTCTCTAAAATGAGTTCCTTCCCCTGGAACCCCTACCCCTACTAGCTTCTCCCTGAGATGGCCATGGACTTGCCTACATCGTTGGTGATGAACAAGATGCTACACTTTCTGCCATTGAAATCCCTGCAGCTACTGTCCTTGGTGTGAATCTATTACCATATGGAGGTGTCCTTGAGCCCCCTCCCCTGGGAAATGTCCTAGGGGCCTTCCCCATGAATATAGGATGATGCGGAAAGGTCGGTCTCATACCTCCAGTTAAGTTCATCTATTCCTCCGCATAACGTGCATTTTCCACAACTTTTTCTACTGAAGATGGTTTCCACATCCGCACCATAGCCCTTATTTTAGGGTTTAACCCATAGACAAAGCGTTATGCTTTTCATTGGTCATTATCCATGTATGAAACATATTTGACCAATTCCATAAACCTGATCTCATATTCTTCTACGATTATGTTTCCCTGTACTAGAGCATGAAATGCTCCCACCTGTTTTTCCTCATAGTAAGCTAGTAGATATTGCCTTTGGAACCTCTCCTCGAAAAGTTCCCAAGATACAGTGTCTGGGGTAAGATGCAGTTGCCTTTCTAGGTTTCCCTACCAGTTCAAGGCACTGTCTCTCAACTGAAAAATCACTATCTTCGCCTTTGAAGTGGATGCATAGTCTCTTAAGGCAAAACACCTTGTCAAGCCTTCCAACCATGCTTCTGCACGTTCACTAGCATGACCCCCTGCAAACTCCAGAAGTTTGATATTCTACAGTTCTCTAGTGATGTCTTTGGGTGGAGGTCCTCCCCCTGAATCCCTCGACGCTTCTAGATTACTCGTTCCAGATGGTGGGGGATCCACTTCGATCCTTTTTGGTTGACGCCCCTTTAAATTCTCATTTATGGCCTCCAAAGAGCCCATTATGAGAGCTAGTTCAAGCGATGGTGGTCCCTGCGACGATGCCCCTCTGCCTCAATTTCCTCGAGTCCTAACCATCCTGTATAATTTAATCTGCATCAACCAAAGTTGTTAGGGTGAGTTCAAGAACATTTCACATTTGTGCATCTTAAACTAGAAAACAAGGTTAGGTGTAAGTTTTTTTTTAACTTGTCTCTAAACAAACGTTACTCTCTTTAGGGGAGGTGGCTAGGTTAGGGTTAAAGAATCTAATCTTGATGTCTTTGCCTAAGAAACTACTGACTCTCTCTCCTGGTAGCTATGCTAGCATCACACCATACTCGTCAATTCCTCTAACTTACTTTCTTAGTGCGCATGCATCCCCCTCCTGCTTATCGTAGTCTAAATCTTTAAAAAAAAATCGGTTAAAACTAATTAATTTGATCTTGTACATAATTAATCATTAAATATGTGCTTAATTATTAACTTATTTACTCACTATAGTTAATTAATCACTAAAATCATTAGTTTAAATAAAATTTAAAATTTAAAATCAACCCCATTTTAGACTTTACTCTAAAATAAAAAAATAATAATTTTAAATAATTAAAATAATTAACTTTACACTAAATAAAAAAAATTAATTAAACTTTTCACTAAATTGATTCAAACGAACATAAATAAATAAAATAATAAAATAATATATATATATATATATATATATATATATA
>ML794023.1:38342-67188 GCA_009831015.1 Picea engelmannii
TGCATGAGGCCCACGTGCCCCCTTTCCCCCGGTGCTCATACCTTAACCCTAATCTCCTCCGTCCTTATTTCTTTGAACCCTACCCTCTCTTCCTTTTCATTTCGTGTTTTTTTTTGTCAAACGCCCAACAGAGGTGAAGGATGAGGCCGACCATGGACATCCCTCTGGTTGGTTGACCCTAGTGTCCACAATTTCAAGGATTGGAGGGTGCGTTGTGCACAGTGGTGTGTTCCCTCTGCTCCTTCGTCATGGTTCAATGCTCATCACTTGGTATTGGTCGCTGGATTTTGTCATGGGTTATGTGTTAGCTTGGCTCGTGGTTTGCATGAGCTTTGACTCTGTCTGGGCTCTTTTATTGATGCGCTCAACCAACAGATCGTGAGTTCGTGTCCCATGAGATATTTTGGCTGGGATTTGTAGGGTTTGTATTGTATTATGGACCTAACAATGGATTTGTTGCCTGCGGTTTTTTGCTTTGTATTTGTTCTTCTATTTCTTGCCTACGTTTTTTTTTGTATTTGCTATATGCCAAAGTTTTTCACCTATGCACAGAGGTCCAGGGTTCAAACCCCATGCCTTGTGGACTCCACAGTCCTTTGGCATGTTGGTGTTAGGCCTCTCCTCAAGACGCTTGCCGCTGGGCTTGTGGATGTGTAGTGCACTTGTTACATCCCTTGGTCGGGCACCTCGACAGGATAGGGCGGCGCCGAGCATAGAGGCATCTCAAGGTGGGATAGGGTTCTATCCATGTCTTCGATCGGGCACCTCAATGGAGTGGCCTCTTAGCAAATATGTTATTCAAGTGAAGGAAATCATCGGGCTTTGGGATTATCCAAAATGAAACATGTAAGTGGTCGATTTTTCAATTAAACAAGAAAAAATAGCTTGGAGCTAGCTTCTTTCCATTGAAATTCAAAGAGAGAGCTTATTGCGAGGTTGGTTCTATAACTTGACGAATATTGTGTTGAATTAAGAAAGAAATATTATTATAGCATGAACCTAGGTCCAGTGCTATATCTGTGACAAATCTTGTGTGAAAGTTGTTAATCCGAGGCTAATTTTGTTATAGAGCAAGAATTGTGATTTTAAATGGTCAGATTGAAGTCTGAGTATGAAATTTTCCTTTGAATAGATAAGTTCAAGCCACGAGTCAAGTCACCAAATCCATGCAACATACACAGCCATGCGCAAGCCCCTAGCCACTTCACTCTTCTGGAAGGAGCCATGTCACAGAGATGAAATAGAGAATGAGCTTCTGCGTGGAAATTGAAGTTGGGGACACAGGAAATACAGGAGATGTCGCTCCACAATAGGCTTACAGTGTACGCTGTAAAGCTATATGCAGTGTGTAGACATGGAACCTCATAAAGAAATTAGTCATAAAGTATTAAAGAAAATCTTGGGCAACTTGCACACATCCCTGCGATGATTCTACTGGAACCGGGTATATGCAAACAATGTTGTTTCCAACGGGCCAATGGCATCAATTTAAAGGTTTTGCCTCTTATATTTGAGCATAGTTATGTTTAGGTCTCTCTTCATGAGTTTTGATTTCATTTTATTTTTCAACCAATCTCTAGAAATGCAAATTCATGTGCTATCATGACAAATCAATTCGTGTAGAGTGTGGTTGGGCTTGGTGCTCAGCGTTGTGCTTTGGTGATTGTTGTTGGATAAGAAGATATAGATTAAGCCGATGCGTGGAGAAATAATAATCCCCTTGAGGGCTCCTCCTTACTCATGTGTGTTGGCTTGGTTTGGCGCTTAGGTGTTAGGCTCAGTCTAGTTTGGTCGTTGGTTGCCTTCTTTAGGTTAGGGTTTGCAGGTTTGTTTTTATTTTTCTTTGTTTGCTCTTTTCTTTATTTGGAAGGTCCGGGTTCCATTCCCATCGACCACCATATTTTACATCTCTTTTTTTTTTATATAATATTTTTTTTTAACATACTGTATAATACTAATTTTTTTTTTAGAAAAGTACGTAAATAAAAAAAATTAAGTAGATCTTTATATAAAAAACAACAACAACAATTTTTTTTTTGAAAATCTCATCTATCTTTTATGAGGTTTCTTACAGTTTTTTTTTTTTTTTTTACAGGTTCGCAGGTTTGCAGGTGTTGGTTCTAAAGAAAGAAAATTCAGTTGTAGGTAGGCCCTTAAGGCTCCAATGCTTCAAACTAAATCTCTAATACCATGTGTAAGATCCTAGTTGACAGAATCTAAAACTTAATAAATTAATTTTTAGAGAACATTGATATTTTGTTACTTCTTTTACGGTTTTATATTCAACAAGTTAACAAACTAACCATTCATGGTTCAACAAATTATAATTGAGCACATGAAATACAAATCATATATAAAAAAAATACACAGGTTAGTAAAATAGTGAACCCTCATAACTATAATGACATAAATGCCTCTCAGTGATGCTATTTTCCCAACTCCGTCTGTCCCCATTGCTCTGTCCAAACTCTGACCAAGCTGCTTTGCCCAAACTCTGCCCAAAACCAAATATTTCCTCCTCGCCATCTAGGAACAGAGCCTATCCGTCTCCCTAGCTCCAGGATTCCATGAGGATTCCTGGCCCCCGAGCCCAAAACTCCCAGCAACCGATGCTCCCCTGTAACAGTCCACCCTAACTCCAAACCAGAAAAATACAGTCCCAAATATCAAAATAATGCTTCCTCCCCAAAAATAAAAAGTGTCCTCTCTCCAATGCCTCTGCCCCCTCATATCCTCCTTCCCATTCACCGCCTCCTCCCTTCATTCAATTCCACCCACCTTATCCCTCCATTTAATGCCAACCACCTTATCCCCTTCTCCTTAATGGTTCCCTCCTACATTATGTTATGTTTTCTTTTAAATAAATTAAAATTTATTAAACTTTAATTCATTACCCAAATATTTAATGAGTTAATTAATTAATATACATTAAACAATAATTAATTAATTAATTAATTAATTATTAAATACTAATTAATTAATTAATACACATTAGGACAATTAATCATTTAATTAATTAAACTTAATAAACCTTAAACAATTATTTAACTTCGACAATTAGTTATTTAACTAGGGTTGTTACACAAGAAATACATACTATGAGGGGAAAACAAGACTCATATCACTGTCAATTATAATATTTTCATAAACAATCCAAAATCTGCCTCTGCATTAATATATTCATTCTAATCCCAAAATTTACCAAAGCTTTCCTACACAGAGGGAAGGCTCCTGTTTTTTCCATGTCTTTCTATATCCCCAAGATAATATATACAGAAGAATTTCTCGTGGAATTCAAAACGTTAATACTTCCCTATAATTCTAAAAATAGATATAAATTACAAAAAAATGAATGATTTATAATAACAATTATCCTATTTTAGAGGGGTTGTTAGGAATAGGTATGTCATATCTGGTCCCCCTTTATTAGTTTGGCATATGTTCAAAATTTTATAGGATGCACTTATTCCCATCCGAGAATTCACTTTAGTTTAGCAATTTTCTCCTTCAGAGTGACCAACTAGACCAGTTGATTCTCTCCAATGCTTTCAGCCATTTCGGCCATGTTTTCTATCTTCTGCAGTTTTCTCTGATTCTTTTTCACAGTTGGACTGTTGATGATTAGGTCCTTCATGATGGGATTTATCTTAACTTCTAATCCCGGGTCTATAGAAGGTTCCATATGGAATTTATTTGCTAATGGTATCCCTATATGAAACTATACTCCTGGGCAATCCATGGAGTCTTACAACCTCTCTGAAAAACAAATTTGCAACATGCGTTGCATCACTAGTCTTCTGGCATGGGATAAAGTGTTCCATATTTGAAAACATATCCACCACCACAAATATGGAATCACTTCCTCTTTGTGTCCTCGACAATCCCAACACAAAATCCATGATTAATTCATCCCAAGACCTCTCTGGAATAGGAAATAGTTTATACAATCCAGTGTTCTATTTTATCCCTTCGCATACTGACAAATATTGCAATTGTTCACAAAATTCTTCACCTCTTCTCTCATACCTGGCCAATAATATGAACCATTTAATTGGGAAAATGTTTTTTCATGGCCAAAATGTCTTTTTAGACTTCCACTATGCTTTTCCTTCAGCAAATTCTCCCTCATAGAGCTTCTTGGTATGCACAACTGGCATCCTTTGAACAAAAACCCTTCCTGAATCAGATATTCGTCCCACTAGCTTTTGTCTCTGAGTACAGGATTCACACACGCTTCATATGCCTCTCCAAAATCTGGATCACTATGGCACATTTCCTTAAGGTGGTCAAACCCCAAGGTCTTGACTTGAAATTCCCATAGAATAAAATTCTTCTGCTCAATGCATCAACAACCTTGTTAGCATTTCCAGAAATATGTTTAATGACAAAAGTGAAATTTTGCATAAACTCTATCCACGTGGCATGTCTTTGGTTTAACTTCTCTTGTCTGGTTATGAATTGCAAAGCTTGATTATCGTTATACAAAAAAACACCTTTGGCACAAGATAATGCCTCCATTTCTTCAAGGCTTGAGTTATGGCATAGAACGCTTTGTCGTATGTGGAATACTTATTTTTGGATTCATTCATCTTCTCATTGAAATATGAAACAGGTATGTTGTCCTGACTTAAGACCATTCCAATTGCAACCCCACTTGCATTGCATCTCAACTAAAATGTCTTTCTGAAATCTGACAAAACCAGAATCAGTTGCTCAGTTATCTTCTCCTTCAATATGTTGAAGCTCTTCTCAGCCTCTTTTGGCCATTTGAAAGACTTGTGTATTTTATTTATTGTATCCATCATCTGGGCACTAATACCACTAAAATTTATGATGAACCTACGATAGAAACTTGTTAATCCATGGAATCTTCTTACCTCAAAGATATTCTTCAGTGACGACCATTCTCTAATTGCTTTCACCTTTTCGAGATCCATCTTCAACTCATTTGAAGAAATGAGAAAACCCAAGTAAATGAGTTATGTTTGCATGAAAGAGGACTTTTTCAAATTAATCAACAACTTCTCTTGTTGCAACCTCCTCATCACCAATGTCAAATGTCTCATATGTTGCTCCTTAGTCTTGCTAAATACTAGTATATCATCCAGATATACAATTACAAACTTACCAATGAAATCTTTTAACACTTCATTCATCAGTCTCATAAAGGTACTCAGGGCATTTGTTAAGCCAAAAGGCATAACAAGCCATTCATACAACCCCTCATTTGTCCTGAATGATGTTTTCCACTCATCACCTTCTCTCATCCTTATTTGGTGATATCCACTTTTCAAATCTATTTTTGAAAAGTATTTAGCCCCACTTAGGAAATCCATCAAGGCATCCATCCTTGGTAATGGAAATCATTTGTCTAACAGATCTTGAACCTGTATTTTCACCTCCTTATTCTCTTGAGGTGTCAATCTGTATGCTTCTTTATTCGACAATCTAGCTTCTAGCATCATGTCAATGTGATGATTGATGCTTTTGATAGGTGGCAATGAGTTTGGCAACTCATCCACTACAATGTCAGCAAAATTTTCTAACAATTCCTGAACTTCCTCAGGTAAATATTCCAATGAAGTACTAGTAAGGATAACCATCAGCTTTCTCACTATATAAAAATTCATCTCTTGTTCCTTCTTTACCTCATTTAGGAGTTCCTTCCCACTCATGAGAATTATGCTCGTGATGGCTTCATATTTCACCTTCTTTTCCTCAATTGGAAGAAACATGTGTGTCCTACCATTCTTCTCCAAAGTATAGGTGTTTCTCCTCCCATCATGAATAACATTCCTGTCATACTTCCAGGGTCTTCCCAATGAAACATGACAGACATCCATAGGAATAACATCACACAGAATCTCATCCCTATACCCTCCTATTTTAAATCCAACCAGGAATTGTTTAGTATCAGTTACCTGATGACCTTTCTGCAACCATGAGAATTTATACATTGTCAGATGTGTAGTCATATCTAGCTATAGCTTCTCCACCATCTCTTTGGATACCAATTTGTCAGTTCTCCCACTGTCAATGATCACCTTGCAAACTCTATCCTTCATTTTGCAAGTTGACATGAACAAATTGTTCCTTTGTACTAGTTTTCAGTCTCTGGCTCTTTCTTCAAAATAACCTTCTTCATCATCAAGGATCTCCCATCCTCTACACCTTCTATCTTAGAATCTCACTTATGTGCCTATGAAATGTGAGCTTCACCTCCTTTATTCCTCTCGAGACAATCCCAAGACATATGCCCTGTCTTTCCATAAGCATAACATCTCACTTATCCTCCTCTGCCTCTTCCTCTTCCTCTGGGAAAAGAGTTTATACCAACACTCTGCCTTCCTTAGGAAATTCCTCCTCTCTCAGAGTGACTATGTGGTTTCTCCGCCTCATCCTTGGGCTTCTGTGCTTTATCCTGGTAAACTCCCTTGCCTTTGTTCAAGCTTTGACCTTTGTTTTGTTGACTCTGCTTCCTAGCCAACTTCTCTTCTACCTTCAGTGCCATTTGTTACGAGTCCTCTACTGTCCTGACTGTTGTCGTGCTGATTTCATCCTGGATATCATATCTCAGGCCATTTATGTATGTGGAAACTTTCTCTTCATCCCTCTCTCTTTGTCCATCTCTAATGTTAAACTTATAAAACTCCTTTGTGTACTCCTTCATAGTCAATCCTCTATGCCTCAGGTTTTGCATCCTCTTGAACATATTTATCTGGTAATCCTTGGGCATGAATTTCACCTTAAGCTTGGCTACCATTCGATCCCAACTCTTTCTCTTTTTTTTCCCTTGCTCCTCCTGTCAGCCTGCAGTTCACCCCATCACAGTGTTTCATGTCCTTTTAACCTAGTGACAACATATCTTACCCTTTTATCCTCTTTGACATCCTCATAATCAAAATATTTTTTCATTTCTTGTATCCGATCAAACAATTCTTCTATGTCTAAATTTCCTTTCTACATAGGGATGTCAATCTTCTCTCTGGCACCCAATTTGACAACTGCTCTTAGAAAGCGTTCTTCCACAACATCCTCAGCTACAACTTCTTCGACTTCTACTTCTTCAATTTCTTCCTCACTGACATCTCTAACATCATGATCTCTCCTTTTTGTTGTCTCCATGGCATCCAACCTCACACGGAATTCTTTCATCTCCCTTTACATAGCTTTATTGGCTACATGTGCCTCAGTACATCCTCTAGGTAGCATTGTGCTAACACTTTTGATACCTCTTTTTCTGATATCGGTTTACTTTCCTCCCTACAAAAGTCAATTATGTACTTGCTCTGATACCACTTCTAATGCAAACCCTCTTCCCTCCAAAGGGTCACTCGACCTCCCGATCTTGGATCATTTAAAATACTGAATCAGAGTGACTCCTTGAGTCCCTGCGGGCACCCAAAACTACTTTGCCCACACACACAGGTCTCTTCCGCAAGTGACCATGGCTATGACTGTGGGTCTATCTCTTCACAGTTCAAACTTTAGGCATATTCTGAACTCTTCTCCCTCCTTTTCCCAAAACGCATTGTTTTGAACATCCGAATTCCCTCCATGCATCTCCTCAAATTCATTGGCCTTACTAGGATTCAAGTTTCACAACCTCACAAAAATATATATTTATCACCCCAAACTTCCAAGCTTTTGATTCCCAAACTCCTTAATCCATTGCCATGTGCTTTTCGAAGATAAACGGTCAAGATTGAAATGTGACATTAGACTTCATGACTCTTCTTTCATCAAGTTTTCAAACTTTCTGAACTCTGAAGGGCCGAAACACTTCACGACTATACCCTTGGTAGCTTCCCCAAAACTGACGGTCTGGAATCATTCACTTCCCTCTAGAACAAATCTTGTCTATTGATTTCAGCGAAGACTTCAAGGACACCTCCTCTTGAATACATTCTGTCATTCTTTCTCCTGAGCTTAACTTATTTGGCTCCCTTTGTTCCTTCGAATATTGTCTTTGACACTTAGTCAAAATCGTGACCTGTGCACACTTGCAACAATTCTCTCCCACACTCAACTCCCCTATGAGTGATTCCACACTCCTTGTGATTGTCCTCTCATGACAGAAATTACGCTATTCCTCCTGAGCTTTTGGATCTAAAAACTATGTCTCGCACTCCTTGCAGACATGGATGCACTCCTTGCACACAATACGTTTCACTATCCTCTCTGAGATTCAAGTCAAAATAGACTTGGTCACGCACAACTTGCAGACACTATGCACACCTTGCACTCGCTCAATGAAGAGAAAAAATAAAAAATTGTTCACCCTTCACGATGACTCATACATTTAAAAATGCAAATACAATCATGGATTTAAGAACGGGAAATAACAAAGAGTTCAAAAATAATAGAAAGTATACCATTTATCCAGACAAGAACATAACAACACACATTGGAGAAATATTCCTCTGTTATACTCATTCGACTGAAACTTGTATACATACATACATTGTTCTTCACTACTTATTAACTTATACAAGATAGATTCAACTACTGCTCGAATCTCCTCTATCAGCAACAACAACATCTACTGGGTAATATTATAAAGCTTTATACAAAGGGGCTCTCTTAAGTTCTCCCCTCCAACTACTCTTTTTTATCCTATCAGAATTAAATGCTATCAACTACTTATCATTTATTACAATAAATTTCAAGCTAGACAGATAAGAGCACAAACTCCAGATCTGTACTACGATCCGACTCATAAATAAAAATACATTCGCCACCGACCTTATGCGATGGTTCATCCTTTGATCAATAAAGAGGTTCATAACTCAAAACATTTTGTCATATATTACATTAATACACTAATCTTTGAAATTCAAAATATTTGAAAATATGCTCTAGTGTGCCCAACTGTCCTCCATGCTTGCACTCTGCTAGTGATGTTCTGCATCAAGAATTCATGAATATCATATGGGGTTTTGTGTACGACTTCTTGATTACATTCTTTTTGTATGAATATCTTTGATTCTATATGAAATGGTTTTCTATGCTACATAGAAATTTTGCGCTACAAAAATGATATATATCATGCTTTATTAGTTGTTCAATCTTAGTACATTTTAGAACCCACACATGATAGCTACACATGCATGCCCTCGCATATTTTTTCATATCTTGGGCATAAATTTTCCTCTTGGATGCAATTCAAAATAGCTTGAACAACAAGAAGGAAAATGCAACCACAATACTAAATATGTACTCTATCAACTATGAATCTATTTATACTTGAAAAGAGTCCTATCTAGCCCATCTAATCAATCCCTTGATTGGTGGGAGTTGTTCCTTAATTACCTAATTTCTTGCATGTTGTTCAAGGAACTATTTCCATCCTTTGTCAATTTAAATACTAAAGATTAGAAAGATATTGGATCGCTTAGGGTCTTTATGCCTTCTTTTAAGTACTAGCAGCTTTGAAGGTTGTGAAGGGACAATATCCCTTAAATTTTTCAACCATTAAAAAAAGTGGTCTATGCCAATGAATGAAGGAGATGAAATTTTCATGTGGGTCAAATCCTTTCACCATAGTTGCACTATTTCCTTCTTGTAAACCATATTGTTGGATTACTAAGAGGGGGGGTGAATCAGTAATAGAGAAATTTAATTCTTTTTAACCATATAATACAAGTGTTATATCAATGTAGCATTGTCATCCAATAATTGCAGAG
This sequence comes from Picea engelmannii, assembly GCA_009831015.1. Taxonomy (NCBI): domain Eukaryota; kingdom Viridiplantae; phylum Streptophyta; class Pinopsida; order Pinales; family Pinaceae; genus Picea; species Picea engelmannii. The sequence continues at coordinate 48,029 of ML794023.1, forward strand.
TAAATAAACAATGAACAAATGAGAAATCACACACATACATAGTACACCAACGTTTTCATGTGGAAACCCAAAGAAGAAGAAAACTACAAAATGGTTTTTCTTAAATGTCTTGAAACATTACATTCATTGGAAGCACCAACTTCCTTTGTTTTCCAGCTGCAAATAGAAGGAGTCTCCAACCCCCTAGTTTTTCAGGATACAACCGGAGGGAAGATCCAACTCCCCAATTATCTAACTACATCCAGAAGGAGGCTACAACCCCCTAAGTTCTCCGGCTACAATCGAAAGGTGGCTACAACCACCTATCTTGGCCCCATCCAACCACCCTGAAATACAAATGCCAAATGTAGAAAACCTGTCAGTGTCACTGAATCAACCACTGTCATTGTCAACCTGTCACTGTCAACCTATACCAATAACCTATAACAACATGTACCAATCAACATGCACCAAACAATATGTACCAATAACCTAAACCAACATGTACCATGGATCAACCATGCATCAACCTTGACTCATCAATATGTACCAATAACCTAAACCAACATGTACTATGGATCAACCATGCATCAACCTTGACTCATCAATATGTACCAACATCATCAATTATACATCTCATATATGTGCCAACTCATCAACTATACACCTCATGTATGTTCCAACTCATCAACTACTTGTCTCAACCATGTACCCAACATGTACCTCAACCATATACCAAAGACATATAACAATATAACCATCAAAAGTTAACTAAAAATTCATCACTCTATCCACAAAATAAATACAATAAACTCTTACATCAAACCATGTGCCACAACCTCATTGTTATGTAGCCTCAAGCTAAACCAACAAATTCAACAACTCATCACAACCAAAATACCAATACCCATATGCCAAATACTAACAACAAAATATCAATTGTATCCCTCAACAAATCTGATATATGCAGCAATACTGAACATCCAATACCATCTCAAGAGCTAAACCGTAGCTCACAAAACACACCTCAAGCAAGATGTGCCATATCTCTCATAAATAGACCCCATCCAGGTTGTTGCCGCGATTTTTTTGCCGCACTTTTTCTGCCATGATTTTTCTATCGCACTTTTTCTGCCATGAATTTTATACCATGATTTTTCTCCTCCACTTTTTCTTCTGCGATTTTTCTGCCACACTTTTTCTGCCGCGCCTTTTCTACCTCGATTTTTCTGTCGCACTTTTTCTGTCATAGTTTTCCTGCTACATTTTTTCTTCTACACTTTTCTTGCTGCACTGTTTCTACCACACTTTTCCTACCACACTTTTTCTACCACACTTTTCTTGCCACACGTTTTCTGCCACACTTTTTCTGGCGCACTTTTCCTACCGCACTTTTATCTATCAATAATACTTGCCCAAATAACCTTTCACAAAATAAATATTCAATGATATTCAATAGGTTCAAGTGTGATTAAATGAGAGAGACTTGTCTCTTATTTATACTTTCATGTAGCATCCCACTTTCCTTATTTTAGGGATTTCTCCATTAAATTTATTATTTAAATAATTTCTATTGAAAACAATTTGACTACTTTGACCTTTTGGGGCTTCTAGATGACTCATGAGGGTTCTCCAACTTCACATGGCCATAACTCTCTAACCGTGAGGACTTATGTGATGTTCCACATACCATTGGAAATGGAATGACATGTACTATCCATATAGAATAGTCTTACTTGAAAATATATCAAAACTCATACCATTATCCATCAAGCAAACTTGGTTCCATTACCCAAACCTTTGTGCTACCATAATTCACTACTAGACTTTCTTCAAGGGTTGACATCAATGAAAACCAACACAATTAATCATTAATCTTCCCCTTTGGCATTGATGGAAACACTCTGATGCAATATTGAAGTCATGTCATGCAATGTTGAGGTCATGTCACTCATGCTCCCCTTGTGACCATTGCTCCCCCTGGAACCATGCCTCTGTGTTATGCATTTAATAAATCTCTCCCCCTTTGTCATTAATGTCAAAGATATCTTTCCATATCGGGTTGCTCCCCCTAACTAAATTGTCATTGGGGATACTCCCCTCAACTGAACTCTTCCTGAACCAATCTCCCAACCTAAACTGTCCTCTTTATGGTGCCTCCTCATGTAAATCTAAGACATATAAGATAACAATTCAAAAGAATTCATTTTGGAGTAAAAATTACTCTATGTCTCTGGAAAAGATACTCAAAGGCTTCCCGTGGAAGCGATTTTGTAAAGTTGTCTGCCACTTTCTCTTCTATGCCCATATATTCAACTATTATGTTCTTCTCTACAACTTGCTCCCATAGAAAGTGATACTTTATTGGAATGTTATTCGTCTTGGAGTGCATCACCGAGTTCTTTGAGATATTGATGTCACTTGTCTTATCATAATAGATTGGAATGGAATCATCATACTCAACTTGTATATCTGTCATAGTTTGTTTCATCCATAGAACATGTTATCACTCTATAAATCGGTTCGGCTGATAAACATATGACATAGGTAACTTTTTTAACCAACTTTGAGACCCAAAACTAGCCTTTTGGATCTAGAGAGGGCTCTCTCGGGAGACATTGTCTTAGTGCAGGATATGGCTTTAAATCAATGGCTAGATTTAACACCTTTGAAATAATGGGTTCTGGTTATATTGGCGCAACAGAGTAAGAATTTGGGCTATGGAGTTGATTCGAGAAAATGACGGAAACAAATGACTCGGTGACTGAACTTTTAGAGGATAAATGCTAAGTGAGCAATGGTTTTTAGTGCAAATAGTTATGTGTGGTGAGGGGAAAAACATAGTAAGTAACTCGAAGCACCATTGCAGGTGAGTTCGAAGTTAATTTTATAAGAAAACATTTTTTCTAAATGGCACGAACAAGGGGCGTTGCGCAGAGAATCCACAAGTTTGAAATTTCATTCTAATTTAGACAGAAAAGGATATTAATAAATTAAATAGGAAGTACATACATAAAGAAGGGAAAACAATACATCCAACTACTAAAATTATAATCTTTTCATCAAAGCTACATGACTTTTTCATTAATTTTCAGTCGAACTCAAATTTACATACAATGGCTATTGTCTATACTAATTTTTCCAACCAACCTAGCTTACATANAGGGAAAACAATACATCCAACTACTAAAATTATAATCTTTTCATCAAAGCTACATGACTTTTTCATTAATTTTCAGTCGAACTCAAATTTACATACAATGGCTATTGTCTATACTAATTTTTCCAACCAACCTAGCTTACATAGAAAAGATCAAATATATAAACGAGGGCACCTCTTGGACTACCCTAGTCTTCTAACTGGTATCTCTAAAACTAGGAAACTAACTGTTCTACGTTACAAAACTCTTCGTATGATATTTTCAAAAAATAGACAACAAACACATCTCGCTACATCATGATTGTTTGTAATTTGTTATCACTCCAAGAAACTCCTTAGGATTGTAGGCTAAGGATGCTTGGTAACTTAGAAATAATGTGTATATATGATTGGGACAATGGGGTCTTCAATGATCAATGTAATAGACACTCATCATATATCTAAAGAAACAGTGCTTTCAGGAAACAATAATCAGATCAAGTAAATTGAAGGAGGGGATGAAGAACACTATTCTTGATTTCCAAATACAACTGAATGTAGGGCTTAATGCAAGGTAGAAAGAAATCATTTACTTCAAGTATATGAGATTAATAAAGAGATAACAGTCTTCATAAGCTAAAATAAACTGAAACAAAGTACAAAAAGGGAAAGATGGATTTCTGATATTGAAAACGAAAGGAAACTGAACTTTATTTCTGTAAAAAGAGTCTATACAGTAGCACAAAATATCTCCCAGTTTGAACCCCTATCTCTTAGAAAACATAGGCATTTATAGCCTTTTACAATCAATTTTTAAGATCCTAAAAACTTGGATCTGTATCTAAAAATAGCAATTCAAATCTAACTAAGCAACTTGATAACAAAGACTTAATAACTAGACTAGCATTCGAATTGTCTTCAATCTCAAAATTTGACATCTGTATTCTTTAGCTCCTGGAATCTGTGATGTTATGAAACATGGAAAAGGCACCTGTCTTGGCAGTTGGATTTCTTCAATGTTCATAGTCGATACTTGAGGAAATCAGTTTAGCATGTGGTTCTCAAAAAATTCCATGAATCTCTGATGCAGAGTCATTTTCGATCAAGTTGTTATCCCTTTGATACTATGGAACCTCTTTAAAACCTGTGAAAAATGACTTTCTCAGTCCTTATCTTCCAAAAATGTTTTTTCTTATTTCACCAGCTAACTCGCCTTATGATTCGTTGGTTAGCTGGTGAAAGCGTTGCCTTTCACCGGCTAACTAGTCATAAAATTGCGCTATGCACTGGTGAAAGCTCTGCCTTAGCCCAAAATGAAATTTCACCTCCAAAACTGCGATTTCATCAAAAACTCAATGTGTCTCTGCTTTAGCCCCTTGCATGTTCATAGCAACTTGAGCAAGCACTTGCAAATATGGGTGTGATTTTTTCTTTTGCTTCAATTTTCTGATTTTCCTTTTAAGGCGCTTTGCTAGCCACCATAGACTGTTATAGTCTTTGGTAATTTTCTGTGTTTTCTTCGACTTAGTTCTCTTTGATGTTTCTCCTTCCTCAGTGTGAGTAAAGGTCTCATAATTCTGTGCAAACTCAATGGAATGTTCAGGACTTTTGATGACAGGGCTCTTATCTTCTTGCTCTGGTTCTGAGTCTGTGTATGGCAGGTTCAAGATGTTTATTTTCCTTTCTGTAGGCTGCTCTATAGTAGTTTCAAAATTCAATTTCTTCTTTGACCTGTGAGATTTCACACCAGAGATTCTATCTTCTGGAGGTCCTGGAAGGGTTCTCCTCTTCCTCAAACTGCTTTGAGGAGTCAATTTCTTCTTTCCAACTTTCCCCTGTTCATTCACGGGCTGAGTTTGAGTTTCAAAGCCCTCCCAAAAAATAAAATGTTGCCAGGTCCTTCCCTTCTGTCTTAGCTCCTCCAGAATGATCAATTTAATAAGGCCAAAGTGGCAAAGAGTGTTCTTCATGCTTAGAGGTTCAACTCTAATCTTTTTACAGACATTATTTAAGCTCTTGTGCAAGAAGAAAGGTAGATTTAGGAGAGTTTTACCTGTGAAATGGTCTAAGAGCTTGAAATGATACAACATCAGTTTGTCATACCTGCCTTCTGAAGTTATGTAGAGTTGGATTCCCTTAAACAAATCATGCCACTCATCTTCTAAATGGGAAACTGGCATCCTCTTCTTCCATGCATTATGTCTGAATTCTTCCTTCAAATATGCTCTGAAATTTAAGTTTTTGGTGGTAGTCATTTTGAACCAACTTTGGCCCGACCTTGGTAAGATGGTCGTTGCACCGATGGCATCTTCATCCAAAATGATCTCCAAGGACTCAACATAGGCTTTATTTCCATCAAACGTTTTAGATAACACTTCTACTGTTGATTGATAAAAGCCATTATGTAACCTTTCAACAAATTCTATACAACCTGCGTTTGAGAAGTATTTTTTCACTTCTAGATGCATCTGTAGGAAGGACAGATTGTCCAATTATTTTCTCAGTAAAGAACCACTACATCTCCTCTCCATATGCAACTCAAAACCCGAAACGATTATGCACACCAAACACTGTAATCTTTTGTTCGGGCCGAGGTCTTGCGCTGGTGAAAGCACTCGACTCTGTCTTTCAACATTAAAATCTTAACAAACATTTGTGAGCAATGCGTGTTGGGGAAGCGATGAGACGGTTTGATGTCGTCAGCCAATTAGTACTTCACCTGTACCTACGATGATGGATTCAAATTCGCCATTTCTGACGCCATGATTGTGAAGCATGAGTTACTGAATGAGATCCGCTTTGCAAACTGAGTTAGACGTGAAAACCTGAGTCTCCATCATTATCCACTTTCACCAACGCATCACACTTGATTGCATGACGTGGGTTGAGCATATCATCATTTGATTTTTAAAACGTGGATAAAAAACACGTGATTCCCGCTTTCACCAGCTAATGGCCCGTGAGAAGCGCTCCTCGATTGTTGAAAATCGTCGCTTTCACTAGCGCATGACCTGTGAGAAATGATCCTTAGCTATTGAAAATCACCACTTTCACCAGCTAACCATCATCTTTAAAACACATGTTAGCTGTTGAAAGCATTTTATGAAAATTTTAAAGAGAATACCTTTATGGGTCGTCTTATCTCTAAGACAAAAATCAAAACCTAAGTCTTGCTACTAGAAAAACTCAAAACCAAATTTGAGAAAACTACCAATAGCCATGATATCAACCACAAAATGCAACCATAGTGACTGATTCATTTTGGGAGCTAACATAATCCACCACGGAAATTTGTTTATCAATTAGGTATCATCATGGGGAATGATGTTTCAATGCTTTCCTTAGACCAAATGTTTGGGTGGACAAGTGTCTGTCAGAGTCCCGCTATCTATTGTAATGACTTTGATTTCTTGTCACGTGTTCATTTGTTGGGGAAGTGTGTGCGAGAAGTGGTTGTAGACAATCACAATCATTATTAATATGGAAAATGTCTTGGGTGACGTCTCCTTCAAATTTTTCAAGATTTGCCTTTTGTTTGTGAATATAGGAACAAACTCAGCTAATCTTATTTTTTCTGTTTGCTGGCGAGAGCTGCACGGGCTATTCCTTTGGTCACTTCACATTCTCTTGAGTGTTTGGCATACCTTTCTTCTAACAACCATTGTGCTTCGTGCAATTGTACAATTGTATCCTATGCCTCTCTGATATGCCTTTTGAGCCACGTCATGTTCCCTTCATGGCCTTGTGTTGTTCATGCTTTTGTGGTCTTTGTCATCAGTTGTTGTCTCAGCTTCCTGTTTTCTTGGTATAGTTCGACGATGGGTAATTTCTCTTGTTTCAGATACTGATATGTCTCTTGATCATTTGTACCTGCAACATCCATCCTTCTTTTCTCCCACTTTCTCGGTTAGTACCTTCCAAAGGCTCCAAGAGGATGGTGTGCATAAGTAATTTTTCAACGATCGATCGTGCGCATGGCTCATCTGAGATTCGAGTTTCCACAACTTGTTTGTTCTTCCTTGGTCTACCCCTTCTCTAAGGAATCTGTTTTTGGGGTGACAAGGCTCCTACTGTCCTTCTTTCCTGCACAATTCCTCCTACTCTAGGTTCCACGTTGTGTGATGTCGTCGTTTCTGTGGGCGATGGAAAAATTCTCCTTTTATCATTGGGAATGCCTATTGTGAGTGAGAAATAATCCTAATAAATTTGGGGCTCAGTTCTGGAGGTTATACCACTTTGTTTTCTCTTATTTATGTTTTTAGAAGTCACCATGGTGCAACCAGTATCTATCTCTTGCGCAGTGGATCCATTGTATTCCCAAGATGGAGAATTTGATCAACCTGGGCCTATGAGAAAACTTACAGACAAAGCCTGAATCAATTTTCATGAATGACCTAGGTGAAGAACCTCTAGGATTTATAACAGATATGGCAGAAGGAAGAATCGTGCCAAATAATACTAAATTCATGGTGACTGGATGTTTCGAATCGAGATGCAGATTTTCCATAACACATCCCCATGTGTAAAGTATAGGCGATAAGGGTTACAGAGCATACATGATACAAATGTCGTGATTTTTCATTCCTTCGGCTCTCATAATGAAATGATAATAGTTATAGCACTTACCAACATGAATTCCATTAACTAATTGAATCGACCTAGGGCACATAGAGACTAATTTTGAAGAGACCCAACCTTCTGGAAAGGACATACCCATACCATTTATGCATGCCTCGAATCTGACACCCCTTCCCATTTCCAAGGGCCAACCAACCACTTTCTCACTTCAACCCTTTGATTGCTATGTACCTGACTTCACATGTTTGGACACATGGGCTATAATTCGACTAAAACTGACTCTAAATGGAAATAAAAATGGCAATGTTAACATATAGCTCTAACGGGGATGTTATTTTCCCCATGAGGTAGAAAAGAATAGTAGACCAGGTTCCTGACCATTGGGCCTTATTTCGAATCTTCGACACTACAATACAATAAAAAAAACATAACCTAAACCTATCGACACAACTTCTAAAGACTCGGCATAAAATTAGGGCCTTCACTCCGGGTTTCAATTTTCTGCTGACCTACTGACTCGACGCAAAAAATAAAATGACTATGTACAATGACAAATGACTTCAATGGATTTTATTTTGTCAGATAATGCTTGAGGAACCTACCATTTATAGGCCCCCAAACAAGTAATTCTCCATCTAATACTTCTAGGAAATAATCATTTCTCCAGCAGTACTCGCTGATTTTTTATGGACCTGTCCAAAGGTGGTCAAACTTTTTGTGCTTCTCTTTATCTTAATTCCTTACATCCCATCTCAGCACTAGCTCCCCTATCTGAAAATCTTCCTTCTTAGAACGCTTGTTGAATACTTTTTCCATCCTCTCCTGATGGAGCTGTGATTGATTATACACCCATTCCCTTGCCTGTTGTGTGTGAATTAGCTGATTTATTCTTCTCTGCGCATCGTTTGGCTCGACCTCCTATTCTTGTGATAATTTTCTGATGGGCGACCAAGTGAGGTAGGGAAAATCATGTCTATGTCATAAACGATATGAAAAGGTGACGTTGAGATGGACTTCTTGGTTGTAACCTGATCTTCCCACAATGCATAGATGATATTTTTATGCCGAGATTTCTTATTGTCTTGCAGAAGTCTTTTGATGATCTTGGTTAGGCTTGTATTTGAGGATTCTACTAAACCATTTCCTTGTGGATAGTACATTGTGGAATGCCCTAGGCTTATATTTTAATCCTGACAAAACTTTTCCATCCTCTTGGATTTGAATGCAGCCATGTTATCTGTTATGATCTTGACGAGGCATCCAAATCTCGATAAGATGTTTGTCTCTAGAAATTGGATGATGGTTGTGTCAGTAGCTTGCTTCGTGGGGATCACTTCTATCAATTTCATGAAGTAGTCAGTGGTCGTGAGTATCCATTTGTGCTACGTAGAGGATGGAAGATTTATTTCCCATATGAAATCTAGACCCCATTGCATGAAAGGTTCCTCAATCGAGATCAACTTTAGTGGCAGGGGTTGCAACTTTGGTCTCCCTTAAAAAATATGATATTTGTGGCAGTTGGAGATCTCTTTGTACACATCTGTGAATATTGTAGGACGATAGTAACCCACCTGCGGATTTTTTGTGTGGTGGTTTTCCAATAGTGGTGTCCTCCGCAATCACCTTTGTGAAATTCTTCTATGGCTCACCTCACATCATTTTCCAGCAAACAACCCAGCAATATCCCCCAGGGTCTTTCTTATGGGCACCAAGTTAGCTACCCATTTCGATAACCATAAAGAAATGATAATCTTAGCATGAAAAAGTTTCTTTACCTCCTTTTCAATCAATGACAGTAACTGGGGATTTATTCGTCTCAACTTCTGTTTGAAAGGCTTATGATCTTCTTTGAGAGGGATAACATGTTGGATTACTTTAGTGTCATACACCTTCAAATCATCATATCTCCACGTGAAAACATTTGAAACATACTTCATGATCTTGACGTAGTCTTGCTTGACATCTGGAATGAGAATTTTTTATCATTTGATCATTTTTGGGTTCTCCTAAGTCCTGATGTTGCAGTCTTCCACCTCCTCTTTGCTCACAGTGATTTTGGGATTTTTAGCCACGTCATTTTCATCAAAAATATTTTCCAGTGGCACTAACTCCTTCAGAATGATGTTATTTTTCATTTGTATTATTTCCATTCCTGTGATCTAGTTCTGGAAAGGGTCATCATTATTGCACACATCTACGCTCCCATATTCGTTGCAACGCCATTTGTCATCAATGTTTATGTTAGTGAACTCATTGCTCATATAAAGAAATATTGATACCTGCTTGTCATCCTCAAACACCTGCCAATATTTGATATTATCAGGAACTGTCAGCCTATGTTTGACTTCAATCACATATTTTTTGTTTAGGAATATGGGGATTTTAAAAACTGAGGCCGAGGTGGCCAATGCGTTGGAGATATGATTTTTCTTCCTTGGGATGGTAGATAGATCATACTCTGAAAATTTCTCGAGGAGGCCCAAAACCAAGTTTTTGTATGCTCTCATCCTAGGATGTTTCATCTGATATACGTCTTTAACCTGAATTATGACCATCTCGGAGTCTCCGCACATTGCTATCCTCTTTGCGCCTAATTCTTTCAACACCTTCAGGCCCAGAATCAATGCCTTATACTCGACCATGTTGTTTGTGCATTCAAACGTGAGGTTGTATGAGCATAGATTTGTGCTCGCTTCAGGGGGGCTTACCCATACACCAACACCTACTCCTTCTTTGCTAACAGAACCATCAAAACTCATGTTTCACATCCCACTTTCCACGCGGTCTTTTGAGTTGGGACACCCTGTGACTTCCCACGTGGTTTCCTCATCATATATCATATTGGTTGTCGGTTCTTATTCTTCAAAACTCAAGTCATTGTAGAATATAGAAGAACCAACCTCAATGTCAATGGAGTATATGGGGTGGTTGTTTGGCTTTGTCTTGTTTCTTACCATGTATTTTATTAACACTTCTCTATACATCCATTTGTCCTGGCTAAAGATAGGGATGGTGGCGTATGACATTTCCATTTCCAGGGTCCCCTTTAACTTCACAACCCACAATCTAGACAACAACATGTCGAACTTAGGAGGTATTTCCACCATGAATACATCCATAAGCATGTTGTTTGAAGGAATTTGGGCCAATGACATGACCAAGTCCTTGATGAGACCCAAGAACTTGACTTTCCTCAAATCAAAAGAGAAAAGGTATTTATAAGGCCTGGTGATATCCAAACCCAATTCATCCATGATCACCTTTGGCATGAGGTTGTGCGACACACCAGAATCCAACATGGCATTATGCAGGGTTAGGTCATGAACCTTTAGACTGATGTAGAACAGAGGTACGTCCTTAGTATCACTTGTCTCCTCAATGCACAGATCAAATAGAATAGTCGGGTGATATTCTTGGACACTCAAAGTATCAGGGGTCCCTCCCATTTTCAACATTTTTATAATTTTCTCCCGATACTCACTCTTTTTGATAAGTTAGTTGAATGGAACAAAGATTTTGATTTTATCCATTTCATGCTCAAAATTAAAAGGGGGGTAGACTTTCTCTACCTCTTTTTCACCTGCTTCTCGGCTTTCTTCCAAAGTTTTCTTTGGGGCCTCCTCCTTCGAATTTGTCTTCTCCATCGCATCCTTGGCCATGATGTTCGGCCTTGGTTGGCTCGTGGAAGGGGTGTCCACCAAATTTTTTGTTATGGGATTTGTCCGCTGAGGCTCAGCAGACACTTCCTTGCTCATGAGGTTATATTTATTTTGAAACTGCATGATGGCATTCTGATAACCTTTTCTGAATTCTTTAGTTTCCCAGGACAACGCATCATCATTTTCCCCAAACCATGCATTGCCCATCTCTAGCATAGAGTTGTCCTTTTTTCTCATGTACCGATCATGTTCACTCTTTGTCAAAAACACGAGCGGGTTCTTGTCATTGCAACAATGCATTTGGTCTTCAAACGACTTCTCTAAGCCTTCATCTGCATAGTTGTATTGGAACAAAGGAATTTTCTACTAATCACCTTGGTCTCTCTATTCCCTTTGTCTGATTTGAGTAACTTGACCTCTCCTAAGGTTCTGATTTATGGGATGGGGGTCCTGTTGTTCTCGGGAAGCGGGTTTATTTCCCACAGACATTTTCTCCATTATCCTTTCCATGGTTCTCATCATTAATTCAAATTTGTCATATGTGGATCTTGACGTTGATGGTGGCATGTATCCTTGGGGCCTCTTATTGCCTCTGTTGAATCTCTTTTTGATCTTCCCCAAGGCCATCATATTTACCTAGACTTCGATCACATTTCTCATTATCACATCTAGAATTACTGATCTTGTTTCTCTCAACAACAAGGAAAAATCGTTGTCAAAGGAGTATGTGTATCACAACTGTACAGCCCCGGGAGGTGGCTAGGCTTCTATAGGAATAGATTTATAAACCTTTATGAAATAGGTTGAGACTTCTTGCACCATCTCTTACAACGCCTTCTTCATATTATTGTATTACGTTAACAACTGCAAGGGGTTCTTCTTGTATCCCCATATGGTAATGACTGTTGTTTTGAATGCGGAAAATTCCTGAATAGTTGTTGGTTGTAGGGATTTAAACCACTTTCTCACCTCCCTCACAAAAATCTACATGAACAACCTCATTTTCACATCTACACCATCTACCTCTTTCAGGTCGAAGAAGTCGTCGAACCAATGCAAATGATTTTGGGATGAAATGTTCCTTTCAACATTGTAGAGCTTAATTCTCTGGCTATAATTCTAAGGAAAGTCATGCAGTTGGGCTGGAAGAATGAGGGGGGCGAATCTAGCGGCCATATCTCTAGGAGGATTTGGGGTTTGAGGGATACTTGTAGATATCAAGGCTTGGAATCTCTTCTGGTCAAAAAATATCTTGTCCAAGATGGTTTTCAACTTAGACCTAAACAGGGTTTTCTTAAACAATGCGTCAAACTCAAGGTCGTCGATGCTTTGCATGTCGTCTTTTGGTAATGAAAAACTTCAGTCTAGGTAATAGAATGAGTATGTTGCTTTCTCTATGTTCATGCAAAAAAAATTCTTGGGGTCGTACAGAGGATCTACAGAGTTTGGGTCAAGATTTGCAGTGGTATATATTGTCTTTGGAGCCAAGTTTCCTGAACTGCACTACTTGGAGCTACTGGTCATTTTTACTAGAGTCACTAGGGTAAAGGTTTCAGTTGGTATAGATGTTTTTTCCTCTGTTAACCTCAGGAGTCAAACTGCAACATTAGTCATTCTCCCAGGTAAAATCTATTCAATTTCATCCCCGACAACGGCGCCAAAATGTTAGCACTCTGTAAGTTAGTTCAACTGATAAATAGACAACAGAGGTAAAATTTTCAACCAACTTTGAGACCCAAAACTAGCCTTTCGAATCTGGAGAGGGCTCTCTCGGAAGACATTGTCTCAGTGCAAGATATGGCTTTAAAGTAGTGGATAGATTTAACACCTTTGAAATAATGGGTTCTGGTTATATTGGCACAAGAGAGTAAGAATTTGGGCTATGGAGTCGATTTGAGAAAATGACATAAACAAATGACTCGATGAATGAACTTTGAGAGGATAAAGGCTAAGTGAGCAATGGTCTTCAATTCAAATAGTAATGTGTGGTGAGGGGAAAAACACAAGAAGTAACTCATAACACCATTTCAGGTGAGTTCGAAGTTAATTTTAGAAGAAAACATTTTTTCTAAATGGCACGAACAAGGGGCACTGGGCAACGAATCCACAGGTTCAAAATTTCATTCTGATTTAGACAGAAAAGGATATGAATAAATGAAACAGGAAGTATGTATGCAAAGAAGGGAAAACAATACATCCAAATACTACAATTATAATATTTTCATCAAAGCTACAGAACTTTTGCATTAAGTTTCAGTCGAACTAAAATTTACATACAATGGATACTGTCTATACTAATTTTCCCAACCAACTTAGCTTACATCAAAAATATCAAATATATAAAAGAGGGCGTCACTTGGACTACCCTACTCTTATAATTGTTATCTCTACAAACTAGAAAACTGACTGTTCTGTGTTACAAAACTCTTCGTATGACATTTTCAAAAAATAGACAACAAACACATCTAGATACATCATGATTATTTGTAATCTGCCACGAGAATTTGGTTATCGATTAGGTATTGTCATGGGGAATGATGTGTCAGTGCTTTCCTTCGACCAAATTTCTGGGTGGACAAGTGTCTTTCAGAGTCCCGGTGTCTGTTGTAATGACTTTGATTTCCCGTCACACGTTCATTTGTTGGGGAAGTTTGCACGGAAAGTGGTTGTAGATAGTCACAAACATTATTGAAATGGAAAAATGTCTTGGGCGATGTCTCCTTCAAAATTTTCAATATTTTACTTTAGTTTGTGAATACAAGAACAAACTCATCTATTTTTTTTTCCTCACTGGCAAGAGATGCATGGGCTATTCCTTCGACCACTTCACATTCTCTGGAGTATTTGGCATACCTTTCTTCAGACAGTCATTTTGCTTCTCACAGTTGTACAATCATATCTTGTGCCTCTCTGAGCTATCTTTTGGGCCACGTCATGTTCCCTTCACGGCCTTGTGTTGTTGATGCTTATGTGGTCTTTGTTGCCAGTTGTTGTCTCAACTTCCTATTTTCTTGGTACAGTTTGATGATGGATAGTTTCACTTGCTTCAGCTACTAAGATGTCTCTTGATTGTTTGTACCCACAACATCCATCCTTCTCATTCTTCTCCCACTTTCTTGGTTGTTACCTTCCAAAGGCTCTAGGTAGACGATGCGCATAAGTAATTGTTCAACGATCGATCATACACGTGGCTCATCTGAGATTCTAGTTTCCCCAGCTTCCTTGTTCTTCCTTAGTCTGACCATTATCCGTGGCATCTTTTGTTGGGGAGACATGGCTCCTACTATCCTTCTTTCATGTGCAGTTCCTCCCACTCTAGGTTCTACGTAGTGTGATGTCCTCGTTTCTGTGGGTGATGGGAAAATTCCCCTTTTATCCTTGGGAATGTCTGTTGTGAGTGAGAAAGAATCCAAATAAATTTGGGGCTCGGGTCTGGTGGTTCTACCACTTCACATTCCCATCTTTATGTTTTGATAAGTTGTCATGGCGTGACCAATATCTATCTCGCACGCAATGGCTCCGGCGGATGCCCAAGGTGGAGAATTTGATCAACCTGGGCCTATGAGAAAAATTACAGACAGAGCCTGAATCTATTTTCTCAAATGACCTGAGTGAAGAACCTATGAGATTTATAACAGATCAGGTAGAAGGAATAATCGTGCCAAAGAATACTGAATTCATGGTGACTGGATGTTTCGAATCGAGATGCATATTTTCCATAACACATCCCCACATGTAAAGTACAGGGGATAAGGGTTGCAGAGCATACATGATGTGAATGCTGCAATTTTTCATTCCTTCGGCTCTCATAATGAATTGATAATAGTTACAACACTTACCGATGTGAATTTCATTAACTACTTGACTCTACCTAGAGCACGTAGAGACCTATTTTAATGGGACCCAACCTTGTGGAAATGAGATACCCGTACCATTTACACATGTTTCAACTCTGACACCCCTTCCCGTTTGCAAGGGCCAACCGACCACTTGCTGACTTCAACCCTTTCATTTCTATGTACCTGACTTCACATGTTTGGACACATGGGCCATAACTCGACTAAAATTGACTCTAAATGGAAAGAAACAATATGTCTCTAATAAAACATGTGTACAACATTTTTTACTTCAATATACTCTTCCTCGGTTGTAGATAAGGATATTGATGATTATTTCTTTCCTAACCATGATACTAAACACTCACCCAAGTAAAACATTTCTCCACTGGTGCTTCGTCGGTCATCAATGAAACCTACCCAATCTACATCTGTGTAGGAAATAAGTGATATATCCTTTATTTTTGGATACCATAATCCAAACACTTTTGTTCCTTTGAGATATCTTAAAATCCTCTTCACTGCTAATACATGTGATTCCTTTGGTGCTACTTCAAATCCTTCCACCTGTCCAATTTCCTGCATTACATTTGGTCTAGATGTTGTCACATATAGTAAGCTACCAATCATTGACATGTATTTCCTCTGGTCTGTATACTTTGAATCATCATATTTTTTCGACTTGCAACTAGTTTGCATAGGAGTGGTAACTAGTTTGCAATATTCCATTCTGAACCTCTTTAGAATTTTTGTGATGTACTTAGTTTGAGAAATAAAAATTCCTTGGTTTCTTTGATGTATCTGAAGACCCAGAAAGAAGAATATGTCTTCAAGTAATGACATTTCAAATTCATTATGCATATCCTTTGCAAATTTATGGCTTAACCTGTCATCAATACTTCCAAAAATAATATCATTAACATAAAATTCAATTAATAAAATACTATATTGAGTTACCTTGATGTACAGGTTGTTGTTTTCACTTCATTTTCTGAACCCTGTCTGTTGTAGATATTTATCCAGTCTAGAGTACCATGCTCTAGGAGCTTGTTTTATACCATACAAGGAATTTTTCAATTTACACACATAATTTTCATTCTCTAACAACTGAAATCCTTCTGATTGTTCAATGTAGACTTCTTCTTCAAGTTCCCCATTCAAAAAATATGATTTCATGTCCATCTGTTACACTTTAATATTCTTTGAGCATGCATATGCTAGGAGAAATCAGAATGCTTCCATTATGAAAACTGGAGAAAATGTCTCTTCAAAGTTGTTTCCTTCAAGATGTGTGTATCCTTTAGATACCAATCTAGATTTGTTCATTGTGACATGTCCATCTTCAATCAACTTATTTCTGAATACCCACTTTTGTGCCAATCACATTCTTATTCTATGGTCTTGGAACCAATTCCCAAAGTGTCATTCTTCTCTATTTTATTCAATTCTTCATCCATGGCCTTATTCCAAAATTCATCCTTCCTGGCCTCTTCAAAACAATTTGGTTCAATCATAGATGAGAGTGCTAGGTGCATTTGTTTTGGTGAATGAATTCTTCTTCTAGTCTCAACTCATGCATCTTTGTTTCCGATAATCTGATCTAAAGGATGGTTCTTCTGTACTTGTTTTCTAGGTTCCTTTGGAGGCACTTGATGAACTTTCTCTTCTACTTCTGTTTGATCCTCTTCATCTTCCCCTTACACCTCTTCTTTATCTTCTACTTCTTCTTTGTAAAGTTGTTCCATTGATTCATTTTCTTCTTCCTTTAATTCACATCCACCCATTTCATCAATTGTTACATTGATGTTTTCCACAAATTTGTTCAATCTCAAATTGTAACACTTGTATGCTTTCCTTGTACTTGAGTAACCAACAAGTACTCCTTTGTCCACACGAAATTCAAACTTTCCCATTCTTCCATCTTCTCTTTTGATGTGGCATTTGCTTCCAAATACTCTGAAGTTGTTCACATTTGTTGGTCTTCCTTTCCATAGCTCCTAGGGAGTTTTGTCAGTGATTTTTTTGAGCATTACTTTTTTTTGAATGTGAACCGTTGTATGCATCGCATGTGTCCAAAAGATATCTATCAATTTGGAATCCATTAACATTGTTCGAGCCATTTCCTATACTATCATGTTCTTTCTTTCAACAACTCTAGTCTGTTAAGGTGTCCTAGCAACAAACAATTTCTTTTTTATTCCATTCCTGCTGTAGTAGTCGATAAATTCCTTTGAAGTGAACTCTCCTCCATTATCATATCTCAAACATTTGATTTTTGAATCCATTTCTTTTTCAACCATTTCCTTGTAGACCTTGAAGTTTTCAAAAGCTTCTGACTTATTTTTGAGAAAGAAAACTGCAGTCATTCTTGTATAATCATCAATTAATAACATAAAGTATTTCTCACATTTTAAACCCTTTGTTGTAGTTGGTCCAACTAGATCAGTATGAACAATTTCCATTGGTCTTGTCATTGAATATTCTTTTGATTTAAACATGGTCTTTGTTTAGTTTCGTTGTTGACAATTCTTGCATAAAGTGTTGGTTGGTTTCATAATCTAGGGAATTTCTCTACTTGCTTCCCTTTTTCCGACTTTGACAAGGTTATCAAAGTGTATGTGACCCACTCTTCTGTGCCATATCCAACTTTCATCTTCTTTTCCTAGACAACACTTTTCATTTACAATTTCACTTAGTACATATATGTGGCTTGAAGTTCTTGCAGCTATTGCAATCGATTTTCCTAAAATTTCATTTATTATCTCTCACTTTTGTGAATCAAAAGTAAATTTATGACCTTGGTCACACATTTGAATCACACCTAAAAGATCATGTTTCATATCTTCTACTAGTAGAACATTTTTTTCCTTGGTATTCTTGTTTCCAATTATGATTGTGCCTTTTCTAGTGATTTTAGTTGAATCATCATTTTCGAAGAAGACAAATCCATCTCTTTCCTTTATTAATGTAAGAAATTTTTATTTATCACCTGTCATTTGTTTTGAACAAACACTGTCAACATACCAACCACGTTTCTTCTTCTTATCTTGTAGAGAGAGTGTCCATTCTTCATTGCTATACTAATTATGTTTTCTTATCCATGTTCTCTTCTGAGGTTCATGTCTATGACTGTTATTGTTCTATTGTAGTTCTCTAGGAGGAACTGTCATTCTAGAAACTTTGGCCATGTGTCCAAAGTTGTTACACTTGTAGCATTCCACTTTAGTGCTCAATGATTCAAACCTATTGTAACTTCTTCTTTTTGTTTCACTAGGCCTTCTTGGATAACCCTTTTGTGTATGAATTTCAAAGTTGTTTATGTTCATGTTGTTAGCTCTGAAATTCATAGCTTTATGTCCAAAATTATTAAATGCATAAAATAAACCAAAAAGCATAGTTTGACACCTGGGAGTTGAATATCTTATGAAAGTATTTGCTCTTCTGAATCCTTCTTCTTTCTAAGGCCTATATGTTGGTTGTTCATTTTGAAATATGAATTGTCTTAGTGGAGGAGTGTCCCTATAATATTCCTTGTAGTTCTTCCTATCCCCTTTGATTGTTTCTGCATAGATTTTTGGATATGTTTCTTGCTCTATTGTTTTGGAGCTTGATACCTTTTTTTTCTGATTGTATCCAAGTCCAGACTTTCCATATGAGGCTTTTGATTACTGATAATGTCATCCATTACTTTTGAGTTGTTTAGCATATTTTTATTTTGAAGATCCTTTCTTAACGTGACAATCTCTGCTTCCAAAATTTCAAGGATCTTGTCTCTTTCTTCTAGTTTTTCTTTGAGTGCTTCTTCAACTCTTTTATCTACTTCTATTTGAACCTTCAAATTTGTGATCATTTGTTCTAGTTCATGAGTGTCTTCTTTATTGTCTAGTTCTACTTGTAGCTTCTTGTTTTTTTTCTTTTCTCTTCTTATAACTTCTATGGAACACAAAAAATCTTCTTGATAGTCAACTT
>ML794023.1:85964-119519 GCA_009831015.1 Picea engelmannii
TTTAATTGGGAAAATGTTTTTTCATGGCCAAAATGTCTTTTTAGACTTCCACTATGCTTTTCCTTCAGCAAATTCTCCCTCATAGAGCTTCTTGGTATGCACAACTGGCATCCTTTGAACAAAAACCCTTCCTGAATCAGATATTCGTCCCACTAGCTTTTGTCTCTGAGTACAGGATTCACACACGCTTCATATGCCTCTCCAAAATCTGGATCACTATGGCACATTTCCTTAAGGTGGTCAAACCCCAAGGTCTTGACTTGAAATTCCCATAGAATAAAATTCTTCTGCTCAATGCATCAACAACCTTGTTAGCATTTCCAGAAATATGTTTAATGACAAAAGTGAAATTTTGCATAAACTCTATCCACGTGGCATGTCTTTGGTTTAACTTCTCTTGTCTGGTTATGAATTGCAAAGCTTGATTATCGTTATACAAAAAAACACCTTTGGCACAAGATAATGCCTCCATTTCTTCAAGGCTTGAGTTATGGCATAGAACGCTTTGTCGTATGTGGAATACTTATTTTTGGATTCATTCATCTTCTCATTGAAATATGAAACAGGTATGTTGTCCTGACTTAAGACCATTCCAATTGCAACCCCACTTGCATTGCATCTCAACTAAAATGTCTTTCTGAAATCTGACAAAACCAGAATCAGTTGCTCAGTTATCTTCTCCTTCAATATGTTGAAGCTCTTCTCAGCCTCTTTTGGCCATTTGAAAGACTTGTGTATTTTATTTATTGTATCCATCATCTGGGCACTAATACCACTAAAATTTATGATGAACCTACGATAGAAACTTGTTAATCCATGGAATCTTCTTACCTCAAAGATATTCTTCAGTGACGACCATTCTCTAATTGCTTTCACCTTTTCGAGATCCATCTTCAACTCATTTGAAGAAATGAGAAAACCCAAGTAAATGAGTTATGTTTGCATGAAAGAGGACTTTTTCAAATTAATCAACAACTTCTCTTGTTGCAACCTCCTCATCACCAATGTCAAATGTCTCATATGTTGCTCCTTAGTCTTGCTAAATACTAGTATATCATCCAGATATACAATTACAAACTTACCAATGAAATCTTTTAACACTTCATTCATCAGTCTCATAAAGGTACTCAGGGCATTTGTTAAGCCAAAAGGCATAACAAGCCATTCATACAACCCCTCATTTGTCCTGAATGATGTTTTCCACTCATCACCTTCTCTCATCCTTATTTGGTGATATCCACTTTTCAAATCTATTTTTGAAAAGTATTTAGCCCCACTTAGGAAATCCATCAAGGCATCCATCCTTGGTAATGGAAATCATTTGTCTAACAGATCTTGAACCTGTATTTTCACCTCCTTATTCTCTTGAGGTGTCAATCTGTATGCTTCTTTATTCGACAATCTAGCTTCTAGCATCATGTCAATGTGATGATTGATGCTTTTGATAGGTGGCAATGAGTTTGGCAACTCATCCACTACAATGTCAGCAAAATTTTCTAACAATTCCTGAACTTCCTCAGGTAAATATTCCAATGAAGTACTAGTAAGGATAACCATCAGCTTTCTCACTATATAAAAATTCATCTCTTGTTCCTTCTTTACCTCATTTAGGAGTTCCTTCCCACTCATGAGAATTATGCTCGTGATGGCTTCATATTTCACCTTCTTTTCCTCAATTGGAAGAAACATGTGTGTCCTACCATTCTTCTCCAAAGTATAGGTGTTTCTCCTCCCATCATGAATAACATTCCTGTCATACTTCCAGGGTCTTCCCAATGAAACATGACAGACATCCATAGGAATAACATCACACAGAATCTCATCCCTATACCCTCCTATTTTAAATCCAACCAGGAATTGTTTAGTATCAGTTACCTGATGACCTTTCTGCAACCATGAGAATTTATACATTGTCAGATGTGTAGTCATATCTAGCTATAGCTTCTCCACCATCTCTTTGGATACCAATTTGTCAGTTCTCCCACTGTCAATGATCACCTTGCAAACTCTATCCTTCATTTTGCAAGTTGACATGAACAAATTGTTCCTTTGTACTAGTTTTCAGTCTCTGGCTCTTTCTTCAAAATAACCTTCTTCATCATCAAGGATCTCCCATCCTCTACACCTTCTATCTTAGAATCTCACTTATGTGCCTATGAAATGTGAGCTTCACCTCCTTTATTCCTCTCGAGACAATCCCAAGACATATGCCCTGTCTTTCCATAAGCATAACATCTCACTTATCCTCCTCTGCCTCTTCCTCTTCCTCTGGGAAAAGAGTTTATACCAACACTCTGCCTTCCTTAGGAAATTCCTCCTCTCTCAGAGTGACTATGTGGTTTCTCCGCCTCATCCTTGGGCTTCTGTGCTTTATCCTGGTAAACTCCCTTGCCTTTGTTCAAGCTTTGACCTTTGTTTTGTTGACTCTGCTTCCTAGCCAACTTCTCTTCTACCTTCAGTGCCATTTGTTACGAGTCCTCTACTGTCCTGACTGTTGTCGTGCTGATTTCATCCTGGATATCATATCTCAGGCCATTTATGTATGTGGAAACTTTCTCTTCATCCCTCTCTCTTTGTCCATCTCTAATGTTAAACTTATAAAACTCCTTTGTGTACTCCTTCATAGTCAATCCTCTATGCCTCAGGTTTTGCATCCTCTTGAACATATTTATCTGGTAATCCTTGGGCATGAATTTCACCTTAAGCTTGGCTACCATTCGATCCCAACTCTTTCTCTTTTTTTTCCCTTGCTCCTCCTGTCAGCCTGCAGTTCACCCCATCACAGTGTTTCATGTCCTTTTAACCTAGTGACAACATATCTTACCCTTTTATCCTCTTTGACATCCTCATAATCAAAATATTTTTTCATTTCTTGTATCCGATCAAACAATTCTTCTATGTCTAAATTTCCTTTCTACATAGGGATGTCAATCTTCTCTCTGGCACCCAATTTGACAACTGCTCTTAGAAAGCGTTCTTCCACAACATCCTCAGCTACAACTTCTTCGACTTCTACTTCTTCAATTTCTTCCTCACTGACATCTCTAACATCATGATCTCTCCTTTTTGTTGTCTCCATGGCATCCAACCTCACACGGAATTCTTTCATCTCCCTTTACATAGCTTTATTGGCTACATGTGCCTCAGTACATCCTCTAGGTAGCATTGTGCTAACACTTTTGATACCTCTTTTTCTGATATCGGTTTACTTTCCTCCCTACAAAAGTCAATTATGTACTTGCTCTGATACCACTTCTAATGCAAACCCTCTTCCCTCCAAAGGGTCACTCGACCTCCCGATCTTGGATCATTTAAAATACTGAATCAGAGTGACTCCTTGAGTCCCTGCGGGCACCCAAAACTACTTTGCCCACACACACAGGTCTCTTCCGCAAGTGACCATGGCTATGACTGTGGGTCTATCTCTTCACAGTTCAAACTTTAGGCATATTCTGAACTCTTCTCCCTCCTTTTCCCAAAACGCATTGTTTTGAACATCCGAATTCCCTCCATGCATCTCCTCAAATTCATTGGCCTTACTAGGATTCAAGTTTCACAACCTCACAAAAATATATATTTATCACCCCAAACTTCCAAGCTTTTGATTCCCAAACTCCTTAATCCATTGCCATGTGCTTTTCGAAGATAAACGGTCAAGATTGAAATGTGACATTAGACTTCATGACTCTTCTTTCATCAAGTTTTCAAACTTTCTGAACTCTGAAGGGCCGAAACACTTCACGACTATACCCTTGGTAGCTTCCCCAAAACTGACGGTCTGGAATCATTCACTTCCCTCTAGAACAAATCTTGTCTATTGATTTCAGCGAAGACTTCAAGGACACCTCCTCTTGAATACATTCTGTCATTCTTTCTCCTGAGCTTAACTTATTTGGCTCCCTTTGTTCCTTCGAATATTGTCTTTGACACTTAGTCAAAATCGTGACCTGTGCACACTTGCAACAATTCTCTCCCACACTCAACTCCCCTATGAGTGATTCCACACTCCTTGTGATTGTCCTCTCATGACAGAAATTACGCTATTCCTCCTGAGCTTTTGGATCTAAAAACTATGTCTCGCACTCCTTGCAGACATGGATGCACTCCTTGCACACAATACGTTTCACTATCCTCTCTGAGATTCAAGTCAAAATAGACTTGGTCACGCACAACTTGCAGACACTATGCACACCTTGCACTCGCTCAATGAAGAGAAAAAATAAAAAATTGTTCACCCTTCACGATGACTCATACATTTAAAAATGCAAATACAATCATGGATTTAAGAACGGGAAATAACAAAGAGTTCAAAAATAATAGAAAGTATACCATTTATCCAGACAAGAACATAACAACACACATTGGAGAAATATTCCTCTGTTATACTCATTCGACTGAAACTTGTATACATACATACATTGTTCTTCACTACTTATTAACTTATACAAGATAGATTCAACTACTGCTCGAATCTCCTCTATCAGCAACAACAACATCTACTGGGTAATATTATAAAGCTTTATACAAAGGGGCTCTCTTAAGTTCTCCCCTCCAACTACTCTTTTTTATCCTATCAGAATTAAATGCTATCAACTACTTATCATTTATTACAATAAATTTCAAGCTAGACAGATAAGAGCACAAACTCCAGATCTGTACTACGATCCGACTCATAAATAAAAATACATTCGCCACCGACCTTATGCGATGGTTCATCCTTTGATCAATAAAGAGGTTCATAACTCAAAACATTTTGTCATATATTACATTAATACACTAATCTTTGAAATTCAAAATATTTGAAAATATGCTCTAGTGTGCCCAACTGTCCTCCATGCTTGCACTCTGCTAGTGATGTTCTGCATCAAGAATTCATGAATATCATATGGGGTTTTGTGTACGACTTCTTGATTACATTCTTTTTGTATGAATATCTTTGATTCTATATGAAATGGTTTTCTATGCTACATAGAAATTTTGCGCTACAAAAATGATATATATCATGCTTTATTAGTTGTTCAATCTTAGTACATTTTAGAACCCACACATGATAGCTACACATGCATGCCCTCGCATATTTTTTCATATCTTGGGCATAAATTTTCCTCTTGGATGCAATTCAAAATAGCTTGAACAACAAGAAGGAAAATGCAACCACAATACTAAATATGTACTCTATCAACTATGAATCTATTTATACTTGAAAAGAGTCCTATCTAGCCCATCTAATCAATCCCTTGATTGGTGGGAGTTGTTCCTTAATTACCTAATTTCTTGCATGTTGTTCAAGGAACTATTTCCATCCTTTGTCAATTTAAATACTAAAGATTAGAAAGATATTGGATCGCTTAGGGTCTTTATGCCTTCTTTTAAGTACTAGCAGCTTTGAAGGTTGTGAAGGGACAATATCCCTTAAATTTTTCAACCATTAAAAAAAGTGGTCTATGCCAATGAATGAAGGAGATGAAATTTTCATGTGGGTCAAATCCTTTCACCATAGTTGCACTATTTCCTTCTTGTAAACCATATTGTTGGATTACTAAGAGGGGGGGTGAATCAGTAATAGAGAAATTTAATTCTTTTTAACCATATAATACAAGTGTTATATCAATGTAGCATTGTCATCCAATAATTGCAGAGTAAATAAACAATGAACAAATGAGAAATCACACACATACATAGTACACCAACGTTTTCATGTGGAAACCCAAAGAAGAAGAAAACTACAAAATGGTTTTTCTTAAATGTCTTGAAACATTACATTCATTGGAAGCACCAACTTCCTTTGTTTTCCAGCTGCAAATAGAAGGAGTCTCCAACCCCCTAGTTTTTCAGGATACAACCGGAGGGAAGATCCAACTCCCCAATTATCTAACTACATCCAGAAGGAGGCTACAACCCCCTAAGTTCTCCGGCTACAATCGAAAGGTGGCTACAACCACCTATCTTGGCCCCATCCAACCACCCTGAAATACAAATGCCAAATGTAGAAAACCTGTCAGTGTCACTGAATCAACCACTGTCATTGTCAACCTGTCACTGTCAACCTATACCAATAACCTATAACAACATGTACCAATCAACATGCACCAAACAATATGTACCAATAACCTAAACCAACATGTACCATGGATCAACCATGCATCAACCTTGACTCATCAATATGTACCAATAACCTAAACCAACATGTACTATGGATCAACCATGCATCAACCTTGACTCATCAATATGTACCAACATCATCAATTATACATCTCATATATGTGCCAACTCATCAACTATACACCTCATGTATGTTCCAACTCATCAACTACTTGTCTCAACCATGTACCCAACATGTACCTCAACCATATACCAAAGACATATAACAATATAACCATCAAAAGTTAACTAAAAATTCATCACTCTATCCACAAAATAAATACAATAAACTCTTACATCAAACCATGTGCCACAACCTCATTGTTATGTAGCCTCAAGCTAAACCAACAAATTCAACAACTCATCACAACCAAAATACCAATACCCATATGCCAAATACTAACAACAAAATATCAATTGTATCCCTCAACAAATCTGATATATGCAGCAATACTGAACATCCAATACCATCTCAAGAGCTAAACCGTAGCTCACAAAACACACCTCAAGCAAGATGTGCCATATCTCTCATAAATAGACCCCATCCAGGTTGTTGCCGCGATTTTTTTGCCGCACTTTTTCTGCCATGATTTTTCTATCGCACTTTTTCTGCCATGAATTTTATACCATGATTTTTCTCCTCCACTTTTTCTTCTGCGATTTTTCTGCCACACTTTTTCTGCCGCGCCTTTTCTACCTCGATTTTTCTGTCGCACTTTTTCTGTCATAGTTTTCCTGCTACATTTTTTCTTCTACACTTTTCTTGCTGCACTGTTTCTACCACACTTTTCCTACCACACTTTTTCTACCACACTTTTCTTGCCACACGTTTTCTGCCACACTTTTTCTGGCGCACTTTTCCTACCGCACTTTTATCTATCAATAATACTTGCCCAAATAACCTTTCACAAAATAAATATTCAATGATATTCAATAGGTTCAAGTGTGATTAAATGAGAGAGACTTGTCTCTTATTTATACTTTCATGTAGCATCCCACTTTCCTTATTTTAGGGATTTCTCCATTAAATTTATTATTTAAATAATTTCTATTGAAAACAATTTGACTACTTTGACCTTTTGGGGCTTCTAGATGACTCATGAGGGTTCTCCAACTTCACATGGCCATAACTCTCTAACCGTGAGGACTTATGTGATGTTCCACATACCATTGGAAATGGAATGACATGTACTATCCATATAGAATAGTCTTACTTGAAAATATATCAAAACTCATACCATTATCCATCAAGCAAACTTGGTTCCATTACCCAAACCTTTGTGCTACCATAATTCACTACTAGACTTTCTTCAAGGGTTGACATCAATGAAAACCAACACAATTAATCATTAATCTTCCCCTTTGGCATTGATGGAAACACTCTGATGCAATATTGAAGTCATGTCATGCAATGTTGAGGTCATGTCACTCATGCTCCCCTTGTGACCATTGCTCCCCCTGGAACCATGCCTCTGTGTTATGCATTTAATAAATCTCTCCCCCTTTGTCATTAATGTCAAAGATATCTTTCCATATCGGGTTGCTCCCCCTAACTAAATTGTCATTGGGGATACTCCCCTCAACTGAACTCTTCCTGAACCAATCTCCCAACCTAAACTGTCCTCTTTATGGTGCCTCCTCATGTAAATCTAAGACATATAAGATAACAATTCAAAAGAATTCATTTTGGAGTAAAAATTACTCTATGTCTCTGGAAAAGATACTCAAAGGCTTCCCGTGGAAGCGATTTTGTAAAGTTGTCTGCCACTTTCTCTTCTATGCCCATATATTCAACTATTATGTTCTTCTCTACAACTTGCTCCCATAGAAAGTGATACTTTATTGGAATGTTATTCGTCTTGGAGTGCATCACCGAGTTCTTTGAGATATTGATGTCACTTGTCTTATCATAATAGATTGGAATGGAATCATCATACTCAACTTGTATATCTGTCATAGTTTGTTTCATCCATAGAACATGTTATCACTCTATAAATCGGTTCGGCTGATAAACATATGACATAGGTAACTTTTTTAACCAACTTTGAGACCCAAAACTAGCCTTTTGGATCTAGAGAGGGCTCTCTCGGGAGACATTGTCTTAGTGCAGGATATGGCTTTAAATCAATGGCTAGATTTAACACCTTTGAAATAATGGGTTCTGGTTATATTGGCGCAACAGAGTAAGAATTTGGGCTATGGAGTTGATTCGAGAAAATGACGGAAACAAATGACTCGGTGACTGAACTTTTAGAGGATAAATGCTAAGTGAGCAATGGTTTTTAGTGCAAATAGTTATGTGTGGTGAGGGGAAAAACATAGTAAGTAACTCGAAGCACCATTGCAGGTGAGTTCGAAGTTAATTTTATAAGAAAACATTTTTTCTAAATGGCACGAACAAGGGGCGTTGCGCAGAGAATCCACAAGTTTGAAATTTCATTCTAATTTAGACAGAAAAGGATATTAATAAATTAAATAGGAAGTACATACATAAAGAAGGGAAAACAATACATCCAACTACTAAAATTATAATCTTTTCATCAAAGCTACATGACTTTTTCATTAATTTTCAGTCGAACTCAAATTTACATACAATGGCTATTGTCTATACTAATTTTTCCAACCAACCTAGCTTACATAAAAAAGATCAAATATATAAACGAGGGCACCTCTTGGACTACCCTAGTCTTCTAACTAGTATCTCTAAAACTAGGAAACTAACTGTTCTACGTTACAAAACTCTTCGTATGACATTTTAAAAAAATAGACAACAAACACATCTGGCTACATCATGATTGTTTGTAATCTGTTATCACTCCAAGAAACTCCTTAGGGTTTTAGGCTAAGGATGCTTGGTAACTTAGAAATAATGTGTATATATGATTGGGACAATGGGGTCTTTAATGATCAATGTAATAGACACTCATCATATATCTAAATAAATAGTGCTTTCAGGAAACAATAATCAGATCAAGTAAATTGAAGGAGGGGATGAAGAGCACTATTCTTGATTGCCAAATACAACTGAATGTAGGGCTTAATGCAAGGTAGAAATAAATCCTTTACTTCAAGTATATGAGATTAATAAAGAGATAACAGTCTTCATAAGCTAAAATAAACTGAAACAAAGTACAAAAAGGGAAAGATGGATTTTTGATATTGAAAACGAAAGGAAACTGAACTTTATTTCTATAAAAAGAGTCTATACAGTAGCACAAAATATCTCCTAGTTTGAACCCCTATCTCTTAGAAAAGATAGGCATTTATAGCCTTTTACAATCAATTTTTAAGATCCTAAAAACTTGGATCTATATCTAAAAATAGCAATTCAAATCTAACTAAGCAACTTGATAGCAAAGACTTAATAACTAGACTAGCATTCGAATTGTCTTCAATCTCAAAATTTGACATCTGTATTCTTTAGCTCCTGGAATCAATGATGTTATGAAACATGGAAAAGGCACATGTCTTGGCAGTTGGATTTCTTCAATGCTCATAGTCGATACTTGAGGAAATCAGTTTAGCATGTGGTTCTCAAAAACTTCCATGAATCTCTGATGCAGAGTCCTTTTCGATCAAGTTGTTATCCCTTTGATACTCTTGAGCCTCTTTAAAACCTATGAAAAATGACTTGCTCCTTCCTTAGCTTCCAAAAATGTTTTTTCTGCTTTCACCAGCTAACTCGCCTTATGATTCGTTGGTTAGCTGGTGAAAGCGTTGCCTTTCACCATCTAACTAGTCATAAAATTGTGTTGTGCACTGGTGAAAGCTCTGCCTTAGCCCAAAATGAACTTTCACCTCCAAAACTGTGATTTCATCAAAAACTCAATGTGTCTCTGCTTTAGCCCCTTGCATGTTCACAGCAACTTGAGAAAGCACTTGCAAATATGGGTGTGATTTTTTCTTTTGCTTCAATTTTCTGATTTTCCTTTTAAGGCGCTTTGCTAGCCACCATAGACTTTTATAGTCTTTGGTAATTTTCTGTGTTTTCTTCGACTTAGTTCTCTTTGATGTTTCTCCTTCCTTAGTGTGAGTAAAGGTCTCATAATTCTGTGCAAACTCAATGAAATGTTCAGGACTTTTGATGACAGGGCTCTTATCTTCTTGCTCCGGTTCTGAGTCTATGTATGGCAGGTTCAAGATGTTTATTTTCCTTTCTGTAGGCTGCTCTGTAGTAGTTTCAAAATTCAATTTTTTCTTTGACCTGTGAGATTTCACACCAGAGATTCTATCTTTTGGAGGTCCTGGAAGGGTTCTCCTCTTCCTCAAACTGCTTTGAGGAGTCAATTTCTTCTTTCCAACTTTCCCCTGTTCATTCACGGGCTGAGTTTGAGTTTCAAAGCCCTCCCAAAAAAGAAAATGTTGCCAGGTCCTTCCCTTCTGTCTTAGCTCCTCCAAAATGATCAATTTAATAAGGCCAAAGTGGAAAAGAGTGTTCTTCATGCTTAGAGGTTCAACTCTAATCTTTTTACAGACCTTATTTAAGCTCTTGTGCAAGAAGAAAGGTAGATTTAGGAGAGTTTTACCTGTGAAATGGTCTAAGAGCTTGAAATGATACAACATCAGTTTGTCATACCTGCCTTCTGAAGTTATGTAGAGTTGGATGCCCTTAAATAAATCCTCCCACTCATCTTCTAAATGGGAAACTGGCATGCTCTTCTTCCATGCATTATGTCTGAATTCTTCCTTCAAATATGCTCTGAAATTTAAGTTTTTGGTGGCAGTCGTTTTGAACCAACTCTGGCCCGACCTTGGTAAGATGGTCATTTCAGCGATTGCAACTTCATCCACGATGATCTCCAAGGACCCAACACAGGCTTTATTTCCATCAAACGTTTTAGAAAACACTTCTACTGTTGATTGATGAAAGCCATTATGTAACCTTTCAACAAATTCCATACAACCTGCGTTTGAGAAGTGTTTCTTCACTTCTAGATGCATCTGTAGGAAGGATAGACTGTCCAATTCTTTTCTCAGTAAAGAACCACTGCATCTCCTCGCCATCTGCAACTCAAAACCCGAAACGATTCTGCACACCAAACACTGTAATCTATTTTTCGAGCCGAGGTCTTGCACTGGTGAAAGCACTCGGCTCTGTCTTTCAACATTAAAAACTTAACAAACATTTGTGAGCAATGCGTGTTGGGGAAGCGATGAGCTGGTTTGATGTCGTCAGCCAATTAGTACTGCACCTATACCTATGATGATGGATTCAAATTCGCCATTTCTGACGCCATGATTGTGAAGCATGAGTTACTGAATGAGATCCGCTTTGGAAACTGAGTTAGACATGCAAACCCGAGTTTCCATCATTATCCACTTTCACCAATGCATCACACTTGATTGCATGACGTGGGCTGATCATATCATCATTTTATTTTTAAAACATGGATAAAACACACGTGATTCCCACTTTCACCAGCTAATGGCCCGTGAGAAGCGCTCCTCGGTTGTTGAAAATCATTTCTTTCACCAACGCATGACCTGTGAGAAATGCTCCTTAGCTATTGAAAATCACCACCTTCACCAGCTAACCATCATCTTTAAAACACACATTAGCTGTTGAAAGAATTTTATGAAAATTTTAAAGAGAAGACCTTTATGGGTCGTCTTATTTCTAAGACAAAAATCAAAACCTAAGTCTTGCTACTAGAAAAACTCAAAACCAAATTTGAGAAAACTACCAATAGCCATGCTATCAACCACAAAATGCAACCATAATGATTGATTCATTTTGGGAGATAACATAATACACCACGGAAATTCGTTTATCGATTAGGTATCATCACGGGGAATGATGTTTCAATGCTTTCCTTAGACCAAATGTTTGGGTGGACAAGTGTCTGTCAGAGTCCCACTGTCTATTGTAATGACTTTGATTTCCTGTCACATGTTCATTTGTTGGGGAAGTGTGTGCGAGAAGTGGTTGTAGACAATCACAATCATTATTAATATGGAAAATTTCTTGGGCGACGTCTCCTTCAAAATTGTCAATATTTGCCTTTTGTTTGTGAATATAGGAACAAACTCAGCTAATCTTGTTTTTTCTACTCGCTGGCGAGAGCTGCACGGGCTACTCCTTCGGTCACTTCACATTCTCTTGAGTGTTTGGCATACCTTTCTTTTGACAACCATTTTGCTTCGTGCAACTGTACAATCATATCCTACGCCTCTCTGATATGTCTTTTGAGCCACGCCATGTTCCCTTCACGGCCTTGTGTTGTTCATGCTTTTGTGGTCTTTGTCATCAGTTGTTGTCTCAGCTTCTTGTTTTCTTGGTATAGTTCGAAGATGGGTAATTTCTCTTGTTTCAGATGCTGAGATGTCTCTTGATCATTTGTACCTGCAACATCCATCCTTCTTTTCTCCCACTTTCTCGGTTGGTACCTTCCAAAGGCTCCAAGCGGATGGTGTGTATAAGTAATTTTTCAACGATCGATCGTGCGCACGGCTCATCTGAGATTCGAGTTTCCACAACTTCTTTGTTCTTCCTTGGTCTGCCCCTTCTCTAAGGAATCTTTTTTTGGGGTGACAAGGCTCCTACTGTCCTTCTTTCCTGCACAATTCCTCCCACTCTAGGTTCCACGTGGTGTGATGTCGTCGTTTCTGCGGGCGATGGGAAAATTCTCCTTTTATCATTGGGAATGCCTATTGTGAGTGAGAAAGAATCCTAATAAATTTGGGGCTCAGTTCTGGAGGTTCTACCACTTTGTGTTCTCTTATTTATGTTTTTAGAAGTCACCATGGTGCAACCAGTATCTATCTCTTGCGCAGTGGATCCATTGTATGCCCAAGATGGAGAATTTGATCAACCTGGGCCTATGAGGAAACTTACATACAAAGCCTAAATCTATTTTCATGAATGACCTAGGTGAAGAACCTCTAGGATTTATAACAGATCTGGCAGAAGGAAGAATCGTGCCAAATAATACTAAATTCATGGTGACTGGATGTTTCGAATTGAGATGAAGATTTTCCATAATACATCCCCATGTGTAAAGTATAGGCGATAAGGGTTACAGAGCATACATGATACAAATGCTGTGATTTTTCATTCCTTCGGCTCTCATAATGAACTGATAATAGTTATAGCACTTACCTACGTGAATTCCATTAACTAATTGAATCGACCTAGGGCACGTAGAGACTAATTTTGATGGGACCCAACCTTCTGGAAAGGACATACCCATACCATTTATGCATGCTTCGAATCTGACACCCCTTCCCATTTCCAAGGGCCAACCAACCACTTTCTCACTTCGACCCTTTGATTGCTATGTACCTGACTTCACATGTTTGGACACATGGGCTATAACTTGACTAAAACTGACTCTAAATGGAAATAAAAATGGTGGCGTTAACATCTAGTTCTAATGGGGATGTTATTTTCCCCATGAGGTAGCAAAGAATAGTAGACCAGGTTCCTGACCATTGGGCCTTATTTCGAATCTTCAACACTGCAATACAAAAACAAAAACACAACCTAAACCTATCGACACAACTTCTAAAGACTCGGCATAAAATTAGGGCCTTCACTCCGGGTTTCAATTTTCTGCTGACCTACTGACTCGACGCAAAAAATAAAACGACTATGTACAATGACAAATGACTTCAACGGATTTTATTTTGTCAGATAATTCTTGAGGAACCTACCATTTATAGCCCCCCAAACAAGTAATTCTCCATCTAATACTTCTAGGAAATAATCATTTCTCCAGCAGTACTCGCTGATTTTTTATGGACCTGTCCAAAGGTGGTCAAACTTTTTGTGCTTCTCTTTATCTTAATTCCTTACATCCCATCTCAGCACTAGCTCCCCTATCTGAAAATATTCCTTCTTAGAACGCTTGTTGAATACTTTCTTAATCCTCTCCTGATGGAGTTGTGATTGATTATACACCCATTCCCTTGCCTGTTGTGTGTGAATTAGCTGATTTTTTTCTTCTCTGCGCATCGTTTGGATCGACCTCCTATTCTTGCGATAATTTTCTAACGGGTGACCAAGTGAGGTAGGGAAAATCATTTCTATGTCATAAACGATATGAAAAGGTGAAGTTGAGATGGACTTCTTGGTTGTAACCTGATCTTCCCACAATGCATAGATGATATTTTTATGCCAAGATTTCTTATTGTCTTGCAGGAGTCTTCTGATGATCTTGGTTAGGCTTGTATTTGAGAATTCTACTAAACCACTTCCATGTGGATAGTACATTGTGGAATGTCCCGGGGTTATATTTTAATCCTGACAAAACTTTTCCATCCTCTTGGATTTGAATGTGGCCACGTTATCTGTTATGATCTTGACGAGGCATCCAAATCTTGACAAGATGTTTGTCTCCAGAAATTGGATGATGGTTGTGTCAGTAGCTTGCTTCGTGGGGATCACTTCTATCAATTTCGTGAAGTAGTCAGTGGTCGTGAGTATCCATTTGTGCTACGTAGAGGATGGAAGATTTATTTCCCCTATGAAATCCAGACCCCATTGCATGAAAGGCTCCTCAATCGAGATCAACTTTAGTGGCAGGGGTTGCAACTTTGGTCTCCCGTCGAAAATATGATATTTGTGGCAGTTGGAGATCTCTTTGTACACATATGCGAATATTGTAGGACAATAGTAACCCACCTGAGGATTTTTTGTGTGGTGGTTTTCCAATAGTGGTGTCCTCCGCAATCACCTTTGTGAAATTCTTCTATGGCTCACCTCGCATCATTTTCCAGCAAACAGCCCAGCAATATCCCCCAGGGTCTTTCCAGTAGAGTGAGTTGTCCACGATGCAGAAATTAACCTATTTAAGCTTGATAAATATGGCCTTAGTCTTATTCCCAGAGGGGCCTAGAAATTCCTCAACATGTAGATGATGTTTGTGTACCACGGTGAATTGACGAAATCCTGGGACACTTGCATAGTCGTTTCTTCCTGGGGACTCTCTGACAGATCGGCAATGAAATTTATTCCCACAGTGTCGCGATCCAATTATTCCATTAGCTTCACAAGGCCCTAACCCTTAATTAGTTCTATAGGCTTGATCTTCAGGTCATATTCCAACATGGCCTCTATCCACTTACCTCTCCTCCCTTCGGGGTCAAGCTGAGTCAGGATATCCTTTACTAAGTTGTTGGGCACATAAGCAATAACATGGGATTGCAATATGTACATCATGAACTCCTTCAAGGATTTCACTAAAGCATATTCTTTTTTTTCCCATAATGTTGTACCTTAGTGGAGCATCCCATAGCTTCCTGGTGAAATAAGATATAGGCTTCTCAAAGTTCTGCTCATATTTCTGCAACAGCACACCGACAATAGTGTGTTCTAAGGCGAATGAAAAAAGGATGAAATATTTCGTAAAGTCTGGACTGGATAGCACAAGAGATTTAGTTAGCGCCACCTTGATATATTCAAAATACTTCTTGGCCTACGAGTTCCACTTGATATCCTTTCCCTTCCTAAGAATGCAAGTTATGTGGTTTATAATTTCTACCAGTTTCGGGATCAATCTCCTCAAGAAGTTTACCTTTCTCAAGAAGGATTGCACTTCTTTTTTACTGTACGGACTGCCAATATATAGGATTCCTTCAACCCTGATGGGGTCTATATTAATGCCTTCCTTAAAGATAATGTGTCCCAACATATTCCCTTCTTCCACCCCGAAATGTGACTTCTTTGGATTTAGCGATATGCTGAACTTCCTGCACTTCTAGAAAACATTCTTCAGATGCTCGACGTGTTATTCGTCAAAGGAAAAGTACATCGTGATGTTTTCCAGATAGATCACAATGAAATTGTCTTTTTCATTGGCAAATTCTATGTCCATTGCCCTCTGGAAAGTGGCTCCAACATTCATCAGGTCGAAGGGCCTCTTGGCGTACATGAACGTTCCCTATGGAGTTGTGAAAGTCATTTTTTCTCTGTTGTCTGGGTGGACCATGATCTGATTATACCCTAAAAAACCGTCGAGCATGGACATCTTTTGGGACCCCACCACCTTTTGCAGGATATAGTCCCTTTTGGAAAGAGGGTATTAATCCTTGAGGGACACTTTGTTCAAATTTTGGAAGTCTACACATAGTATTATCTTGCCACTCTTCTTTCTTATGGGCACCAAGTTAGCTACCCATTTCGATAACCATAAAGAAACGATAATCTTAGCATGGAAAAGTTTCTTTACCTCCTTTTCAATCAGTGACAGTAACTAGGGATTTATTCGTCTCAACTTCTATTTGAAAGGCTTCTGATCTTCTTTGAGAGGGATAACATGTTGGATTACTTTAGTGTCATACACCTTCAAATCATCATATTTCCACGTGAAAATGTCTGAAACATACTTCATGAGCTTGACGTAGTCTTTCTTGACCTATGGACTGAGCATTTTTTATCATTTGATCATTTTTGGGTTCTCCTAAGTCCTGATGTTGCAGTCTTCCACCTCCTCTTTGCTCACAGTGATTTTGGGATTTTTAGCCACGTCATTTTCATCAAAAATATTTTCCAGTGGCACTAACCCCTTCGAAATGATGTTATTTTTCATTTTTATTATTTCCCTTCCCGTGATCTAGTTCTAGAAAGGGTCATCATTATTTCACACATCAACGCTCCCATATTCGTTGCAACACCATTTGTCATCAATGTTTATGTTAGCGAACTCATTGCTCATATAAAGAAATCTTTATACCTGCTTGTCATCCTCAAACACCTGCCAATATTTGATATTATCAAGCACTGTCAGCCTATGTTTGACTTAAATCTCATATTTTTTGTTTAGGAATATGGGGATTTTAAAAACTGAGGCCGAGGTGGCCAATGCGTTGGCGATATGATTTTTATTCCTTGGGATGGTAGATAGATCATACTCTGAAAATTTCTCAAGGAGGCCAAAAACCAAGTTTTTGTATGCTCTCATCCTAGGATGTTTCATTTGATATACACCTTTAACCTAAATTATGACCATCTCGGAGTCTCCTCACATTGCTATCCTCTTTGTGCCTAATTATTTCAACACCTTCAGGCCCAGAATCAATGCCTTATACTCGACCATGTTGTTTGTGCATTCAAACGCGAGGTTGTATGAGCATAGATTTGTGCCCGCTTCAGGGGGGATTACCCATACGCCAACACCTACTCCTTCTTTGCTAACAGAACCATCAAAACTCATGTTTCACGTCCCACTTTCCACGCGGTCTTTTGAGTCGGCACACTCTGCAACTTCCCACGCGGTTTCCTCATCAGATATCATGTTGGTTGTCAGTTCTTATTCTTCAAAACTCAAGTCATTGTAGAATATAGAAGAACCAACCTCAATTTCAATGGAGTATATGGGGTGGTTGTTTGGCTACGTATTGTTGCTTACCATGTATTTTATTAACACTTCTCAATACATCCATTTGTCCTGGCTAAGGATAGGGATGGTGGCGTATGACATTTCCATTTCCAGGGTCCCCTCTAACTTCACAGCCCACGATCTAGGCAACAACATGTCAAACTTAGGAGGTATTTCCACCATGAATACATCCATAAGCATGTTGTTTGAAGGAATTTGGGCCAATGACACAACCAAGTCCTTGATGAGACCCAAGAACTTGACTTTCCTCAAATCAAAAGAGAAAAGGTATTGATAAGGCCTGGTGATATCCAAACCCAATTCATCCATGATCACCTTTGGCATGAGGTTGTGCGACACACCAGAATCCAACATGGCATTATGCAGGGTTAGGTCATGAACCTTTAGACTAATGTAGAATGGAGGTACGTCCTTAGTATCACTTGTCTCCTCAATGCACAGACCAAATAGAATAGTCGGGTGATATTCTTGGACACTCAAAGTATCAGGGGTCCCTCCCATTTTCAACATTTTTATAATTTTCTCCCAATACTCACTCTTTTTGATAAGTTAGTTGAATGGAACAGAGATTTTGATTTTATCCATTTCATGCTCAAAATTAAAAGGGGGGTAGACTTTCTCTACCTCTTTTTCATCTGCTTCTTGGCTTGCTTCCAGAGTTTTCTTTGGGGCCTCCTCCTTCGAATTTGTCTTCTCCATCGCATCCTTGGCCATGATGTTCAGCCTTGGTTGGCTCGTGGAAGGGGTGTCCACCAAATGTTTTGTTATGGGATTTGTCCGCTGAGGCTCAACAGAAACTTCCTTGCTCATGAGGTTATATTTATTTTGAAACTGCATGATGGCATTCTGATAACCTTTTCTGAATTCTTTAGTTTCCCAGGACAACGCATCATCATTTTCCCCAAACCATGCATCACCCATCTCTAGCATAGAATTATCCTTTTTTCTCATGTACCGATCATGTTCACTCTTTGTCAAAAACACGAGCGGGTTCTTGTCATTGCAACAATGCATTTGGTCTTCAAACGACTGATCTAAGCCTTCATCTACGTAGTTGTATTGGAACAAAGGCATTTTCTACTATTCACCTTGGTCTCTCTATTCCCTTTGTATGATTTGAGGAACTTGACCTCTCCTAAGGTTCTGATTTATGGGATGGGGGTCCTGTTGTTCTTGGGTAGTGGGTCTATTTCCCATAGACATTTTATCCATTATCCTTTCCATGGTTCTCATCATTAATTCAAATTTGTCGTCTGTGGATCTTGACATTGATGGTGGCGTGTATCCTTGGGGCCTCTTATCGCCTCTGTTGAATCTCTTTTTGATCTTCCCCAAGGCCATCATATTTACCTAGACTTCGATCACATTGTTCATTATCACATCTAGAATTACTGATCTTGTTTCTCTCAACAACAAGGAAAAATCATTGTCGAAGGAGTATGTGTATCAAAACTGTGCAGCCTCGGGAGGTGGCTAGGCTTCTATAGGAACATATTTATAAACCTTTATGAAATAGGTTGAGACTTATTGCACCATCTCTTACAGTGCCTTCTTCATATTATCATATTACGTTAACAACTGCAAGGGGTTCTTCTTGTATCCCCATATGGTAATGACTGTTGTTTTGAATGCAGAAAAGTCCTGAATAGTTGTTGGTTGTAGGGATTTAAACCACTTCCTCACCTCCCTCACAAAACTCTGCATGAACAACCTCATTTTCACATCTGTACCATCTACCTCTTTCAGGTTGAAGAAGTCGTCGAACCAATCCAGATGCTTTTGGGATGAAACGTTCCTTTCAACATTGTAGAGATTAATTCTCTGGCTGTAATTCTGAGGCAAGTCATGCAGTTGGGCTGGAAGAATGAGGGGGGCGAATCTAGTGTCCATATATCTAGGAGGATTTGGGGTTTGAGGGATACTTGTAGATATCATGGCTTGGAATCTCTTCTGGTCAAAAACTATCTTGTCCAAGATGGTTTCCGACTTAGACCTAAACAGGGTTTTCTCAAACAATGTGTCAAACTCAAGGTCGTCGATGCTTTGCATGTCGTCTTTTGGTAATGAAAAACTTCGGTCTAGGTAATAGAACGAGTATGGTTCTTTCTCTATGTTCATGCAAAAAAAATTCTTGGGGTCGTACACAGGATCTACAGAGTTTGGGTCAAGATTTGCAGTGGTATATATTGTCTTTGGAGCCAGGTTTCCTAAACTGCACTACTTGGAGCTACTGGTCGTTTTTAATAGAGTCTCTAGGGTAAAGGTTTCAGATGGTATAGATGTTTTTCCCTCTGTTACCCTTAGGGGTCAAACTGCAACATTAGTCATTCTCCCAAGTAAAATCTATTCAATTTAATCCTCGACAACGACGCCAAAAATGTTAGCACTCTGTAAGTTAGTTCAACTGATAAACAGACAACAGAGGTAAATTTTTCAACCAACTTTGAGACCCAAAACTAGCCTTTCGAATCTGGAGAGGGATCTCTTGGAAGACATTGTCTCAGTGCAAGATATGGCTTTAAAGTAGCGGATAGATTTAACACCTTTGAAATAATGGGTTCTGGTTATATTGGCACAAGAGAGTAAGAATTTGGGCTATGGAGTCGATTTGAGAAAATGACATAAACAAATGATTCGATGAATGAACTTTGAGAGGATAAAGGCTAAGTGAGCAATGGTCTTCAATTCAAATAGTAATGTGTGGTGAGGGGAAAAACATAGGAAGTAACTCAGAGCACCGTTTCAGGTGAGTTCGAAGTTAACTTTAGAAGAAAACATTTTTTCTAAATGGCACGAACTAGGGGCACTGGGCAACAAATCCACAGGTTCAAAATTTCATTCTGATTTAGACAGAAAAGGATATGAATAAATGAAACAGGAAGTATGTATGCAAAGAATGGAAAACAATACATCCAAATGCTACAATTATAATATTTTCATCAAAGCTACAAAACTTTTGCATTAAGTTTCAGTCGAACTAAAATTTACATACAATGGATACTGTCTATACTAATTTTCCCAACCAACTTAGCTTACATCAAAAATATCAAATATATAAAAGAGGGCGTCACTTGGAATACCCTACTCTTATAATTGTTATCTCTACAAACTAGAAAATTGATTGTTCTGCGTTACAAAACTCTTCGTATGACATTTTCAAAAAATAGACAACAAACACATCTAGCTACATCATGATTATTTGTAATCTGCCACGAGAATTTGGTTATCGATCAGGTATCGTCATGGGGAATGATGTGTCAATGCTTTCCTTCGACCAAATTTCTGGGTGGACAAGTGTCTTTGAAAGTCCCGATGTCTACTGTAATGACTTTGATTTCCCGTCACACGTTCATTTGTTGGGGAAGTTTGCACGGAAAGTGGCTGTAGATAGTCACAAACATTATTGAAATGGAAAAATGTCTTGGGCGATGTCTCCTTCAAAATTTTCAATATTTTACTTTAGTTTGTGAATACAAGAACAAACTCATCTATTTTTTTTTTCCTCGCTGGCGAGAGATGCATGGGCTATTCCTTCGACCACTTCACATTCTATGGAATATTTGGCATACCTTTCTTCCGACAGTCGTTGTGCTTCTCACAGTTGTACAATCATATCCTGCACCTCTCTGAGCTATATTTTGGGCCACGTCATGTTCCCTGCATGGCCTTGTGTTGTTGATGCTTCTATGGTCTTTGTTGCTAGTTGTTGTCTCAGCTTCCTATTTTCTTGGTACAGTTCGATGATGGATAGTTTCACTTGATTCAGCTACTAAGATGTCTCTTGATTTTTTGTACCCACAACATCCATCCTTCTCATTCTTCTCCCACTTTCTTGGTTGGTACCTTCCAAAGGCTCTAGGTATACGATGCGCATAAGTAATTGTTCAACGATCGATCATACACGTGGCTCATCTGAGATTCTAGTTTCCCCAGCTTCCTTTCTCTTCCTTAGTCTGACCATTATCCGAGGCATCTTTTGTTGGGGAGACATGGCTCCTACTATCCTTCTTTCATGTGCAGTTCCTCCCACTCTAGGTTCTGCGCAGTGTGATGTCATCGTTTCTGTGAGTGATGGGAAAATTCCCCTTTTATCCTTGGGAATGTCTGTTATGAGTGAGAAATAATCCCAATAAATTTGGGGCTCGGGTCTGGTGGTTCTACCACTTCACATTCCCATCTTTATGTTTTGATAAGTTGTCATGGCGTGACCAATATCTATCTCGCGCACAGTGGCTATAGTGGATGCCTAAGGTGGAGAATTTGATCAACCTGGGCCTATGAGAAAAATTACAGACAGAGCCTAAATCTGTTTTCTCAAATGACCTGACTGAAGAACCTATGAGATTTATAATAGATCAGGTGGAAGGAATAATCGTGCCAAAGAATACTGAATTCATGGTGACTGGATGTTTTGAATCGAGATGCATATTTTCCATAACACATCCCCACATGTAAAGTACAGGGGATAAGGGTTGTAGAGCATACATGATATGAACGCTGCAATTTTTCATTCCTTTGGCTCTCATAATGAATTGATAATAGTTACAACACTTACCGATGCGAATTTCATTAACTACTTGACTCTACCTAGGGCACGTAGAGACCTATTTTAATGGGACCCAACCTTGTGGAAATGAGATACCCGTACCATTTACACATGTTTCAACTCTGACACCCCTTCCCGTTTCCAAGGGCCAACCGACCACTTTCTGACTTCAACCCTTTCATTGCTACGTACCTGACTTCACATGTTTGGACACATGGGCCATAACTCGACTAAAATTGACTCTAAATGGAAAGAAAAAGTATGGCTCTAATAAAACCTATGTACAACATGTTTTTACTTCAATATACTCTTCCTCGGTTGTAGATAAGGATATTGATGATTATTTCTTTCCTAACCATGATACTAAACACTCACCCAAGTAAAACATTTCTCCACTGGTGCTTCATCGGTCATCAATGAAACCTACCCAATCTACATCTGTGTAGGAAATAAGTGATATATCCTTTATTTTTGGATACCATAATCCAAACACTTTTGTTCCTTTGAGATATCTTAAAATCCTCTTCACTGCTAATACATGTGATTCCTTTGGTGCTACTTCAAATCCTTCCACCTGTCCAATTTCCTGCATTACATTTGGTCTAGATGTTGTCACATATAGTAAGCTACCAATCATTGACATGTATTTCCTCTGGTCTGTATACTTTGAATCATCATATTTTTTCGACTTGCAACTAGTTTGCATAGGAGTGGTAACTAGTTTGCAATATTCCATTC
Organism: Picea engelmannii; assembly: GCA_009831015.1. Classification (NCBI taxonomy): domain Eukaryota; kingdom Viridiplantae; phylum Streptophyta; class Pinopsida; order Pinales; family Pinaceae; genus Picea; species Picea engelmannii. Next base: position 108,729 of record ML794023.1, read on the forward strand.
TGAACCTCTTTAGAATTTTTGTGATGTACTTAGTTTGAGAAATAAAAATTCCTTGGTTTCTTTGATGTATCTGAAGACCCAGAAAGAAGAATATGTCTTCAAGTAATGACATTTCAAATTCATTATGCATATCCTTTGCAAATTTATGGCTTAACCTGTCATCAATACTTCCAAAAATAATATCATTAACATAAAATTCAATTAATAAAATACTATATTGAGTTACCTTGATGTACAGGTTGTTGTTTTCACTTCATTTTCTGAACCCTGTCTGTTGTAGATATTTATCCAGTCTAGAGTACCATGCTCTAGGAGCTTGTTTTATACCATACAAGGAATTTTTCAATTTACACACATAATTTTCATTCTCTAACAACTGAAATCCTTCTGATTGTTCAATGTAGACTTCTTCTTCAAGTTCCCCATTCAAAAAATATGATTTCATGTCCATCTGTTACACTTTAATATTCTTTGAGCATGCATATGCTAGGAGAAATCAGAATGCTTCCATTATGAAAACTGGAGAAAATGTCTCTTCAAAGTTGTTTCCTTCAAGATGTGTGTATCCTTTAGATACCAATCTAGATTTGTTCATTGTGACATGTCCATCTTCAATCAACTTATTTCTGAATACCCACTTTTGTGCCAATCACATTCTTATTCTATGGTCTTGGAACCAATTCCCAAAGTGTCATTCTTCTCTATTTTATTCAATTCTTCATCCATGGCCTTATTCCAAAATTCATCCTTCCTGGCCTCTTCAAAACAATTTGGTTCAATCATAGATGAGAGTGCTAGGTGCATTTGTTTTGGTGAATGAATTCTTCTTCTAGTCTCAACTCATGCATCTTTGTTTCCGATAATCTGATCTAAAGGATGGTTCTTCTGTACTTGTTTTCTAGGTTCCTTTGGAGGCACTTGATGAACTTTCTCTTCTACTTCTGTTTGATCCTCTTCATCTTCCCCTTACACCTCTTCTTTATCTTCTACTTCTTCTTTGTAAAGTTGTTCCATTGATTCATTTTCTTCTTCCTTTAATTCACATCCACCCATTTCATCAATTGTTACATTGATGTTTTCCACAAATTTGTTCAATCTCAAATTGTAACACTTGTATGCTTTCCTTGTACTTGAGTAACCAACAAGTACTCCTTTGTCCACACGAAATTCAAACTTTCCCATTCTTCCATCTTCTCTTTTGATGTGGCATTTGCTTCCAAATACTCTGAAGTTGTTCACATTTGTTGGTCTTCCTTTCCATAGCTCCTAGGGAGTTTTGTCAGTGATTTTTTTGAGCATTACTTTTTTTTGAATGTGAACCGTTGTATGCATCGCATGTGTCCAAAAGATATCTATCAATTTGGAATCCATTAACATTGTTCGAGCCATTTCCTATACTATCATGTTCTTTCTTTCAACAACTCTAGTCTGTTAAGGTGTCCTAGCAACAAACAATTTCTTTTTTATTCCATTCCTGCTGTAGTAGTCGATAAATTCCTTTGAAGTGAACTCTCCTCCATTATCATATCTCAAACATTTGATTTTTGAATCCATTTCTTTTTCAACCATTTCCTTGTAGACCTTGAAGTTTTCAAAAGCTTCTGACTTATTTTTGAGAAAGAAAACTGCAGTCATTCTTGTATAATCATCAATTAATAACATAAAGTATTTCTCACATTTTAAACCCTTTGTTGTAGTTGGTCCAACTAGATCAGTATGAACAATTTCCATTGGTCTTGTCATTGAATATTCTTTTGATTTAAACATGGTCTTTGTTTAGTTTCGTTGTTGACAATTCTTGCATAAAGTGTTGGTTGGTTTCATAATCTAGGGAATTTCTCTACTTGCTTCCCTTTTTCCGACTTTGACAAGGTTATCAAAGTGTATGTGACCCACTCTTCTGTGCCATATCCAACTTTCATCTTCTTTTCCTAGACAACACTTTTCATTTACAATTTCACTTAGTACATATATGTGGCTTGAAGTTCTTGCAGCTATTGCAATCGATTTTCCTAAAATTTCATTTATTATCTCTCACTTTTGTGAATCAAAAGTAAATTTATGACCTTGGTCACACATTTGAATCACACCTAAAAGATCATGTTTCATATCTTCTACTAGTAGAACATTTTTTTCCTTGGTATTCTTGTTTCCAATTATGATTGTGCCTTTTCTAGTGATTTTAGTTGAATCATCATTTTCGAAGAAGACAAATCCATCTCTTTCCTTTATTAATGTAAGAAATTTTTATTTATCACCTGTCATTTGTTTTGAACAAACACTGTCAACATACCAACCACGTTTCTTCTTCTTATCTTGTAGAGAGAGTGTCCATTCTTCATTGCTATACTAATTATGTTTTCTTATCCATGTTCTCTTCTGAGGTTCATGTCTATGACTGTTATTGTTCTATTGTAGTTCTCTAGGAGGAACTGTCATTCTAGAAACTTTGGCCATGTGTCCAAAGTTGTTACACTTGTAGCATTCCACTTTAGTGCTCAATGATTCAAACCTATTGTAACTTCTTCTTTTTGTTTCACTAGGCCTTCTTGGATAACCCTTTTGTGTATGAATTTCAAAGTTGTTTATGTTCATGTTGTTAGCTCTGAAATTCATAGCTTTATGTCCAAAATTATTAAATGCATAAAATAAACCAAAAAGCATAGTTTGACACCTGGGAGTTGAATATCTTATGAAAGTATTTGCTCTTCTGAATCCTTCTTCTTTCTAAGGCCTATATGTTGGTTGTTCATTTTGAAATATGAATTGTCTTAGTGGAGGAGTGTCCCTATAATATTCCTTGTAGTTCTTCCTATCCCCTTTGATTGTTTCTGCATAGATTTTTGGATATGTTTCTTGCTCTATTGTTTTGGAGCTTGATACCTTTTTTTTCTGATTGTATCCAAGTCCAGACTTTCCATATGAGGCTTTTGATTACTGATAATGTCATCCATTACTTTTGAGTTGTTTAGCATATTTTTATTTTGAAGATCCTTTCTTAACGTGACAATCTCTGCTTCCAAAATTTCAAGGATCTTGTCTCTTTCTTCTAGTTTTTCTTTGAGTGCTTCTTCAACTCTTTTATCTACTTCTATTTGAACCTTCAAATTTGTGATCATTTGTTCTAGTTCATGAGTGTCTTCTTTATTGTCTAGTTCTACTTGTAGCTTCTTGTTTTTTTTCTTTTCTCTTCTTATAACTTCTATGGAACACAAAAAATCTTCTTGATAGTCAACTTCTTCTTCTCTTTAGCGGATTTACAATGTATAAATTTGGTGTAAATTGATTCACAAAGACCATTCAGAAGTGCATTTTTGGCTTTCGAATTATTTTTCCTCATTTTTATTGCTCTTTCATTTGTCGAGGGAACTACTGGTTCTTTGTATCCATCTACAATGGATTGCCAAATTTCAAATCCTTGTGCCTGTATATAAGTTTTCATCCTTTTGCTCCAAAATGCATACTTATGTCCATCAAACTATGGTATTCCATTTTTATACATGTTGTTTCTCTCCATGATCTACCTTTCAGTCATTAAACTGATTTCTGAAGGAACCTGCTCTGATACCAATTGTTGGATTACTAAGAGGGGGGGTGAATCAGTAATAGAGCAATTTAATATTTTTTAACCATATAATTCAAGTGTTATATTAGTGTATCATTATCATCCAATAATTGTAGATTAAATAAACAATAAAAAGATGAGCAATCATACACATACATAGTATACCAGTGTTTTCACGTGGAAACCCAAAGCAAGAGAAAACCACAAAATGATTTTTCTTATATGTCTTGAATAATTACATTCATTGGAAGCACCAACTTCCTTTGTTTTCTAGCTACAACTGGAAGGAGGCTCGAACCCCCTAGTTTCTCAGGCTACAACCTTAAGGAAGCTCCAACTCCCAAATTCTCTGGCTACAACCATAAGGAGGATACAACCCCCTAAGTTCTTCGACTACAACTGGAAGGTGGATACAACCACCTATCCATGCCCCATCCAATTGCCCTGAAATATAAATTTCAAGTGTAGACAACCTATCACTGTCACTAAATCAACCACTACCACTTTCAACCTATCACTATCAACCTGTACCAATAGCTTGAAACAACCTGTACCAATCAACCTACATCAAACAACCTGTACCAATAACCTGAACCAACATGTACCATGCATCAACCTTGACTCATCAATATGTACCTACATCATCAACTATACACCTCATGTATGTGCCAACTCATCAACTATACACCTCATGTATGTGTCAACTCATCAACTACTTGTCTCAACCATGTACCCAACATGTACCTCAACCATATACCAAAGACATACACCAATATAACCATCAAAAGTTATCTAACAATTCATCAATCTATCCATAAACCAAATACCATAAACCATTTCATCAAACCATGTGCCACAACCTCACTGTTATGAAGCCTCAAGCTAAACCAACAACTTCAACAACACATCACAACCAAAATACCAATACTCATATTCCAAATGCCAACAACAAAATACCAATTGTATCCCTCAACAAATATGATATATGCAGAAATATTGAATATCCAATACCATATCAAGAGCTAAAACCTAGCTCACAAAACATACCTCAAACAAGATGTGCCATATCTCTCATAAATAGACCACAACAACGTTGTTGCTGCGATTTTTCTGCTGCACTTTTTCTGCCGCAATTTTTCTACTGCACTTTTTCTTCCACACTTTTTCTACTGTGAATTTTCTGCCATGATTCTTCTGCTGCACTTTTTCTGCCACACTTTTTCTACCACAATTTTTATACCGCACTCTTTCTACCGTGATTTTTCTATCACACTTTTCCTCCCGCACTTTTTTTGTCGCACTTTTCATGCTGCACTTTTTCTGCTGCACTTTTCCTACTGCACTTTTTCTGCTGCAGTTTTCCTACCGCACTTTTTTTGCTGCACTTTTTATGTCGCAGTTTTCCTGTCACACTTTTTATTCCACACTTTTCCTGTCGCACTTTTCTTTATCAATAATACCTTCCCAGATAAACTTTCACAAAATAGATATTCAATGATATTCAATAGGTTCAAGTGTGATTAAATGAGAGAGCCTTGCCTTTTATTTATACTTTCATGTAGCATCCCACTTTCCTTAATTTAGGGAGGTATCCATTAACTTTATTATTTAAATAATTTATTTTGCAAACACTTTGACTACTTTGACCTTTTGGGGCTTCTAGATGAGTCATGAGGTTTCTCCAACTTCACATGTCCATAACTGTCAAACCGTGAGGAGTTATGTGACGTTCCACATACCACTAAAAATGGCATGACATGTACTATACATCTAGAATAGTATTACCTGCAAATATATCAAAACTCATACGATTATCAATCAAATAAACTTGGGTCCATTACCCAAATCTTTGTGCTACCAGAATTCGCTACCATACTTTTTCAAGGGTTGACATCAATGAAAACCAACCCAATTAATCAACAACTAACTTAAATATTCAAATAAAATAAAAAACACAACAACACTTAATATCAATCATATATCACATTCATATTTAGATTAAGTAATATCACATTTTATTATATAAGAATGACTCATAGTATCTAGATCAATCATCAAAAGTGATAATATTTTCCAGGAAGGTCTTCGATTTTGAGGAAAAATATATCAAATTTGGACATAATGTGGGTGTTGTCCCTTGACCAAGTTTTGAGGAAACGCTGGTCATGTTTGACCATTTTTGGGACTTCGACAAGCTGATCGAATACGGAGTGCCTAGGCGAAGAGGAGATCGCGCAATCTTGCCCACTTTGTGGGCTTTTGGAGCTTTTAGGGTTTATGTAACAAGTATGAGATGTCGGTACATGGGTCTTACCCATGTTTAGGCCCTTTTGTAATGTATAAATAAGTAGCTAAGTGATGTAAGAAGTAGTTACTAGTCATTGATCAGCTTAGTGCATGGCTAGTTGGCTTTGTGCACGAATGTGTCGCGGCTTGTAGAGCTAAGTGCAAGATTTTTGTAAGTGCTTTGTGCAAACAGACTGTGTAAGGCTTTGTTCTTTGATCTAATTCAGGGAAGGAGGATTTGGTGAGGTGCGTGCAGATCTCATGTCCTTTATGGAGTTGGATCTATGGCTTGGTGCATGTAAGAAGATTGTACATAAGAAGAAGAGTTGGTGGACGTAGCCCCACACTGGGGTGAACCATGTATATCTTGTGTTGATGTGATTCTGCAATGATTGTTCATGGTGTCTATGTATTTATTTTCTTAGTGCACTGTTCTTGATGTGTGATATGTAGATCCATTGATGCTTAGTGTTTGATATATGAATAAATGATAGATTTTCTCTGATGCTATGTTCTAAATGCTTAGATGTGTTTAACCTTTATTACTACTGTGTTGATCTAAGATTAGGGTTAATCTATGATGGGAATAAGAATCATAACTTAATGCTTATTGTTGGATAATTTCTATGTTAAAGTATTGTAATCACAGATCTATGTCCCAGCTAGGTTGTAGACACTTGAGTCTTGCAAGCCCCCCTACCTCTACCTCAGGTGAGACTTCATCTTCTTCGAAGATGTTTCCAAAAGGGAAAATATTTAGGGTTTTTTTGGTGTGATGTTGAAGGTTGAACCCTGGGTCTACCCTTGTGCCAATAATTTGTTTTGTTGTCGAGACGTGAAACTGTGATTGTTGGGAACTGAAGAAAAGAAAAAAAAAACTATGTGCGTAGATCTGTTGCTGTAGTGCGCAATATTCTACTTGACTTGTGAATATTTGTGCTAAAAGAGAAGTTCAATTTGAAGAAAAGAGGTAAGATCTTAAATCTTTGTGCTCTGGTAAAGGTAATATAATTGGAAAATTTTTCTTTGAAAGTATGGATCTAGGTATGTTTGACAGATTTTGTCCTAGTCTGAAAACTAGGGCACAACTAGAAGAAATAATATTTGATAAAGATAGTGAAAGATATTTTATTCCTATGCATAGAGATAATTTTTGGACTAACAACTGGATGCAATACCCTAGAAATAATTTTTGTAGATTTTAGTTTTGTCACTGTGACCCTAGTGCGCAGTACAGAAAAGGTTCGGGATTGTTTAAAAGAAAGAGAGGATTGACACTATGTTATAGCTGCAGATGCCCGAGACATTTTACTAAGGAATGCCCTAGTGTATGTCCTAATTGTCTTTGTTGTAAATCTATAGGTCATAAGGTTTTGTATTGCCCTAGAATGATTGCTAAAGTTGAAAAGATGAACATCAAATAAGAAATCCATGAAGAAGGTCAAGAAACTAAGGATATGTTAGAGAACCAGAGAGAATCAAAATCTATGTTATTACAACTGAAAGAAAAACTGAATGATCACACAGACATCAGTCTAACAGAGATCTTAAAAGAAAAGTAGTGCATAGAAACAAGAATAGGGGACTTCGACATAGACTGTGTATTAGATGAGGAAACACATGTGAATCTTATGCCAAAAAGAACTTGGGAAATTTTGGGAAAACCTGTTATGATTCCTTCATTGGGAAGGATAGGATTGTTTAAAGGAAAGATGATAGCCCTATGTGGAAGAGTTATTAATGTACCTATGATTTCTCATGGAACATCGACCGAATAATAATTTGAAGTCATTAAGTTTGTTGAGAACAATGCCCCTTTTTCACTTTTGTTAGGAAAGACCTGGATTGAGGAAGATTAGATTCGAAGAAAAGAGGAGGAAGAAGCCACATAACAGAAAAAGAAATAATTAAGGGACTTCATGGCTAGGAAAATAGAGAGACTACTACAAGAAAAAGAGGATAAGTCAAAGCAATTGAGGGCGTGAGAATTAGTTGTCAAAGTTGAAAGAATGCAGGAAGGATTGAAAAACCTATCCATGTAGGAGAGAAGAGAACCTACCCCAAAAGTAGTAAGAGAAGAAGTATTACACTCGAACCCTTCAAAACACCCTCAGTAGTATGAAGTTAATACGATAAGATAAAATACGAATGAGAATGGAAAGAGGAATCCATAGATTCAGATCACAGGAAAGAAGGCCATAAATCTCAATAAGAAGAAAGAAAAACTAGAAAAACTGCAGGAAGTTCCAGAGAATATTTCGCAGAAGGCAGGCTTGCAGAACTTGAACATCACCGGAATAACAGAACAAAGCAGAATGGCACTTCTCCATGATGAAGCTATATGACTGTTGGAGGCATCCCGACCATTATAATGACACTCTGGAATGGCTAGAAACATAGTTATTTCTGGAAAGACCGCCATTGGGCTGTTGATACCATGCCATAATAGATGGAATTGTATTGATTGAGGCATTTCTTCCCGTTGGAGGAATTCGTTATGACATTGCTTATTTAACCCGTCGGACGCTATGTCGGGACCAATTTTTACCACTTATGATTATCCGAGCTAATTGAGAACCTGTTGTATCATGCTTTTCTTTCTAGACCTCGCCATTCGTCTGATTGCCTCATTTGTTCGCCTACCCGAGTTCTTTGATTACAAGTGTGCATGTCCAATGACCTTAGCACAATAGAGAAATATGTAGAAGAGATATTGATCGACCTTATGACTAAGAAAGTCATGTATGTAGGTATACAGGCATCGTCGACAGGTGGATTGCAAGCATCCCCCTTGACTGGACGTCGATCTGTTCCATCCTGAATCGCGACAGAGAAAAGAATAAAGCACCATGATGATCTAGCGAATGTGAAGGAGATCCCATCGGTCTTTCCTGACTACATCCCACCTTTGGTTGGCATGGTTATTCATGATAGTGTCCCACATGACCTTGAGTACACATTGATTACTGTGTACCTCCCGAAAGGGATACACGCAGTCAGACCGTAGTTGGGATTGATCCTGGCTCTCAAGATAAGAGATTTCAACCTCTGTGATAGGAAGAATTATGCAATGCTTGCACCACATCGATACCTGATGAAGATGACTGGGAAGAAGCCCAAGATAGTTACCCATCCATGGATCAAGGATATTTTGATATCGACTATCTTGAATGTCATCACTAGTGCATTTGGGTCAAACTTCGATGGCGCGTTCAATGTAATTGCCACTTTCTATTGTCAGAAGACCGAAAAACCTCGGACCCCCTCAAACGTGGTTTCACAAGATGTCACTTTTCCTATGACCTAGTTTTCTTCTGTATTACGACATTATATGATGCCACATGTCATCATAAATTGGATTGTCCAACCCCATATTGACGTCGTAATATCGACGTCTAGGTCATGGCAATACCGACATAGTATACATGGCAAGAGGGACATTTCAGATGTGGCAAGAGTGATGTTTCAAAGGTGGCAAGAGAAACGTTCTGAAGGTGGAAAGAGAGACATTATAAAGGTGGCAAGAGAGACGTTTTAGAGGTGGCAAGAGAGACATTCTAAAGACATTATAAAGGTGGCAACAACGACGTTTCAAAGGTGGCAAGAGCGACATTCTAAAGGTGACAAGACCGACGAGACGAGGTATCAAATCCGAAGTGGTTGCTATGGGAGCGACACTCTTCACCGTGGCAAGAACGATGTCCAGCAGGTGGCAAGAGCGACAACCTGACGTGGTGTGAACGACATCTAGAAGGAGGCAAGAGCGACGTTTCAAAGGTGACAAGAGAGACATTCTGAAGGTGGAAAGACCGACGGGATGAGGTATTAGCTCCTACGTGGTTTCTATGGGAGTGACACTCTTGGCCGTGGCAAGAACGATGTCCAGCAGGTGGAAAGAGTGACGGGAAGAGAGTGAAAGACGTCGCAATTGCGATGGTTGTGTAGGTATTTAAAAAAAAATACAATATCAATATCAACACCTAATAGTCATTCCAAGCCCAAAGGAGGAGTAAGTCATATAGGTGTCAGCTAGTGACTCGCTTGATAGTTTCCTTAGGATTTCCCTCACACTAAAGGTTGGGATTTTTATTTCGGGAGTGTCTAAGAGATAAAAAGACCCAATAATCTTTGAAATTTGTGGTGCTCTACAAGATAGTTATTTAGTAGAACAATATTTAAGGCTATATACAAGCCAATGTAGCTAGCTCTAGTGCTACACTTCCAAAAATAGTGCAAACAAGAAGCTATTCTGTTGAAATTTTGAAGAACTTTTAAGTCCTTAAGACAATCTTTCATTATAAATTTTCTATTTCTCTACTAGATGGTTTGATCACAATCCTCTTTCAAAACAAAAACATTCATTTTTGTTAAAAAAACATGAAATCACTATTAGACGACTTAAAGGGATCCATCCCATTATGCCCTTTACAATAACTGAATAGACTACAATAATTCCACACATTTGAACATTGATATAAATATAACTTCAACTTCATAGCTTGATAGTGGAAGGAAACTCACAAGAAAACACTAGGTTTTTAAAGATGTTGATGCAAGCTGGTGGAACTTGATTATGATGCATAAGTGATCATTGGGTTGTTGGAGGAAGTTGAATCCACTCATCTCCACAAACTCAAAATACCTGCAACTTTCTCCATCCTAAGTAGAATGGAACTTTCACTTAAAGAGGTCATAGAAATGACCCTCATGCATATTAAGCAATCATGGAATGAGGTCACCAATAGAGTTACCAATGGAATTAACTCTAAAGGATCTGTTTATGCAAAAATTTATGGGACCTATCAATCTCAAACGTGAAGTTGAGTTGTGAGGAGTTGCTAAATAAGTCCAACCTCACTCATAAGCTACGATAATGGTGACAATATGGCTATATCCTCATCAAGAAAAAGGAATAATGATCATTGCACCTAGATCCAACA